>PVLD010000068.1:117617-434625 GCA_004027595.1 Dinomys branickii
GAGGGAGGTAGTGAGGAGAGAGAGAAGAACGGAGGCAGAAGGAGGGGGAAGGGGGAAAGGGCAGGGGAGGAGGGAGGGATCAAGGGAGGGAGGGAGGGAGGGAGGGAGGGAGGGAGGGAGGCACAAGGAGGGGGAGGGGAGGAAAGAAAATTTTCCATGTGAGAAATTAGGGAATTATAACCATGAGACTGTCTCAGTTAACTCAGGAAAAGATATCTATGCAACAGGTGCTGTCACAAGGCACCAGGGGAATTTCATCTACAAGGTGGGAAGAAGACACACACAGGTCAACAAGGGACAAACAGAAGCCCCCACTGTTGATCAAGCATCCAACAGAGAAGGGGCGGTTACCAGGCAATTCTCATCTGAAGACGAACCTTGTGAAGATCTCTTTGGAAGAGGCAGGATATCAACAGCAGATGAGAGAGACAAGTGAGAAATGACAACGTCTGGGGCTTATTCCAGGCACAGGCAGACAGAAGTTGAGGATTTGAGCAAGGAAGCGGGAAGTAAAGCTGGTGATAAAGGCTACAGCCAAACTGCAAAGGCTCTCTACTCCAACCTGGCTATTCTCTGTACCTCCCTCTCTGTGAGTCATTTAACAATTTTAAGGCAGTGAAACTGAGCAGAGTTGACTTAAAAATCTTTATCTGGCAGGTAGCAGGTATGCAGGAGAAACCAAAAGGCCTTGAAACTCACTTTCTGTCAACACAGATTAATCAATAACTGACTTTTCCTCCTGGTGCTCGGAAGAGCAAGTTCCCTGGCTCTTCCAGCACTATATTCACTCTCAACACACGATTCAGAGGCTGGACCCGTGTGGTCCCTACTCTGCCTGTAATGGAGCTCATGATGAAAGCACCTAGGCCAAGGGCATCATCCCATCCAGCTGTGTCTAACACGCAGCAGGTACTTTAAATGCAAAATAACCCTGTAATCACTTGTATCCTTAAGCATCCACTGTGACTCTTAACAGTCGTGGTGTCAGTAACCACATGGAAAGCACAGCCCAGAGTGGACAGTGCCCTGGTCTGAGGCCCATGCGATGGCACCTGGTAGAATGTGCACTCTTCCAACTGACCTGCACTGTGGCCCAGCAGCATGGCCACGCAGTCCCCACTGTGCACACCTGTGGAGTCTCCAAAAGTCCGTATCACATTCAAAACAGCTGATGCTACCTCATTCCTGGGAGACACAGCCAGTCAGTAATTTACACGATAAAGCAGCGCAGACTGTCTTTACAAATAGGGCGAATCACATCCAAACCAGGCTGGCCACAGCAAGCAAGGCAGAGCTGTCAAGTGAGCTGGAGACACCAGTGCGTGTCCCAGCCCCTACCAGAAGACACCCCCCAGGACAGGTGCTCCAAGGCTGTGCCATTAATACAGGGACAGTAACAAGGAGAACAGATGCACAGATGCTTACAACCCTTACAGCCATGGCCCTCTGCCGAGGGCTCGCCCTGCCCTCACCCCCCTTGCCTGTGCCTACGCCTGCCCACCACTCACTCCCAGGCCAGGGTCCCTGCTGTGGGGAACTTCTCTCTCTCTCTTTTTTTTTTTTTTGTGGGGAACTTCTCACCTGTCTCAGCCCCCATTGGAAAATGAGTTCCAGCAGAGCAGGAGTAGTTGTTTTACTCCCCCTTGGGACTGATATATTATTAGCATTAAATAAATGAATAAAAAATGTAAGGTCAAACTCCCTACCATATGCATCATTAATGTATGTAGTCCTGAGCTTAATTTCAGCACTAAAGCAGACTTCTTCAGCTTTCTAGCACATACATCATCCTGCAATTTATTTTTTATTTATTTATTTATTTTTTCATCCTGCAATTTAACAGGTTAAGAAACAGAGTCTGAAAGTGCTACAGCTGGAGACAGGCAACTTATTGCACCCAGATGGGCCAGCAGCCTGGAAAAGAAGGAAAGCCTGTGGGCAGTGAGAAGACACACTGGAGATGAGCATTTTCCTGGCAGGCCATGGGTTCAATCCCTAGCAACAACAAAGGAAAAAAAAAGTTTTTAAAAAAAGTCAAGGATTGAATTAATTCAAGTTGCCTGAGGCCATTTTTGTACTGGAACAAAATACACCCACCTTTTAAGAACCTAGGAGAGTATCACACAAACACCCTTAACTGTCACTACAGATGTACTCCGCCCTGCACTTTGCACCGAGCCCTCTATTTTGATTCACTCTCTCCATCCTCCCAGGAACTGCAGAAGGTGCTGTGGCCAGCGCTTTGGAGATGAGGAAACTCAGGCACTCATCTGAGCTTAAGCCACAGCAGAGCGGCCAGGCCATCATCTGCCTCCAGAACCTGCTCTCCACTAGAGAGGACAGGCCAATGTGGTCACTGACTGCACAATAAGCCAGCACTGGCAAGAAACTGGTTCAGCCCTGTGTACTGCTGTCTCAGTCAGCAAGCAGGGCTGAGGGTGACACCTGTAATAAGCACTGCTGTCCAAGCGTCACTATCTGAGGCTCCACAGTACCTCCTGGCCCTGTAACCGCTGGGCCCTCTAGCTGCACTCCGCTCTGCTGAACCCTTCATCTCCTCCATGACATTTCAAGTCCTCGTGACATCTCAAGTCCACAAGGACTCAAACCATGAGCTGTAAGGCTGCAGAGGATAAACATGCACTCTGGTATTCAGGCCTCACACCTCATGCTGGCTGATAGGGTTGGAAACACGGACACCAGATGCAAACATAAAATCCTACTGTCTCCTATTTTCAGTGGCAAACCTGTTCACTTTGGCCCTGCCCTCCCAGCTGACCAGGTAACCTTACCCCACCCCACATCCTGAGCCCACAGGAGAGGCTGGCTGCCTGCAGGACAGGTTGTCGTCAAGCACAGCCTTACCTTCCCTTTTAGCGTCTGCAGAGCATCCAGATAGGCAGCCAGCATGGGCAGACTCAGGGTCTCCACGAGGGTAGTGTGCAGCCACTGGGTCAGCTTGGTGTCCCAGCTCACACTCGCCAACGCCTGGCGCACCCTCCTCGCACACTTGTCCACGGCAACACGGCGCAGCACTGGCTCATTACAAGCCTGCAAAGGGCAAAGGGAAGGAACAAAAAAGTTCCCCGTGGGGGACACAAATCAGTCGGCCACTGAGGCTGGACTAGGCAGAGCCCACACGGGCAGATTCTGGTGTCTTACCCCTTCATTGGCCAAGCGGGCAAGCCGGTCAGACTGCAGGGCTTTGAGGATCTTGTTGAATAGCTTGTTCTGGGCCATTGTCCAGCCAGTCCTATAATGGAAACTCTGAGGAATTAAGGTCAAACCCTGGGGACATGCGCTATGTGTACACCATATAAAGAAGACTCTGCCATATGTTGTGTCCATTATGAAAGAGTACAGCCTGCTTAGTCTAAGACCACTGACCTCAAATGTAAGACCTGGACCCTGCCCAATCCTGCCAAAGAATCACCACAGCATATGCTTGCATAAAGCATATACACTACAAGTCAAGAACCACTGTGAATGCAGCCATTGAGCAAAGCTAATTATGTACGTAGCAGCTAAAATAATTGTATTAGTAAACGAAGCAACTGCAAACATATTTGAACTTCATAACTTTTATATTTCATATAAAGGGGCACAAATTATAAGCACTTTAACATATTGAAACCTCAGACTAAGGTAAGTGTTCTATTTAGAGTAGATCGAGCTGGGCATGGTGGCGCACTCAGGAGGCTGAAGCAGGAGGATCATTGTGAGTTCTAGACCAGCCTGGGCTACAAAGTGAGCTCAAGGCCAGCCTGAACTGCATAACGAGACCCTGTCTCAAAAAGATAAAAAAAAAAAAAAAAAGAGTAGTTTGAAGACAGAAATATAGCAGAAATACAACAGATGAAGTAGCTAGTCTCCTGTGCCCCAATATTCCACTCCCTACTAATTTCTCTCCCTTTTAAATACTTTTTTTCCCTCTGTCACAGGCAGCAAATTTTTATGTTCCACGTCAGCTAATATTTTATTACCCCAGCGTATGACACCAGCATACACATCTCCCTTGCTCATGGTCAGCTTTGTGGCCTTCACCCACTCCGCTTTAATTCTGCACTGAGATCTTCGAACTGTCCTCCTCCCTGGTTACTGCACCCAGCCCAGCAGCACGGGTCTTCATGTTCCCCTTACCTCACTCCCAGCGCACTTAATAACTCCAACACTCTAACTTGGATATAATCTTCCTAAAGATACAAAGGCAATAGAAAACACTCAAATTAATAGTGGTTTCCCACCCTCCCTGCCAGTAAAAAAAAAGAAAGAAAAAAAGCTGGTGATTAAATTATTTTTAAAAATACAAATGGATGCTAGCCCGAAGGAGACAGATCAAGGTAGCATTTCGTGTCAGGGATAAAGTTGCCAAGCAGGGCTGAGACAACCACTAGTCAACCGCAAAACAGAAAATCTGGGTCCCTACATACCACTCTTCACACCAAAACAAATTTCAGACAGATTAAAAACCTAAATACTGAAATAAAAACTACCAAAGCTACAGAAAAAAACAGTGCTATCACTCAACCTACCTCCTACCTATGTACCTATCTTTGAATAAAGTGACCTCAAACCTAGAGGACATAGAGAAAGAGAGAGAATTTAACTACGTAACCCTTTTAGACCTCTGTAAAAAGAGAGTATCATGAAGTCAGAACAGTGGGAAGGTAACTGCACTGCGTCAAGACAGAAAGAGGCTCTAGAGAACTAGTGAGAAGAAGAAATAGTCAAAGGGCAAAAAGCACACAGAGGAAGATCCCAGGCAAATGCAGCCAACCCCACTTCAAAGCCGCACAGATGCAAACTAAAATAAAACATTATTTCACCTAGCAGGTAAGAATTCAGTTTAACAGTACTGTGTTCTGAGGGTGTAAGTTAACAAGGCCCTCAATATTCCGCTGATGGCAGTAAGTGAGACCTTCCCAGTATCGCCTGAGAGAATCACTGGGCAGTTAGTCCGAGCCCTTGTCAGCCATGTCACCCGCTGCGCAGCCCTTCTCCAGCCCCCAGACAGGCTTCATGGGCCCCGCCCCCTCAGACCCCACCATCCGTGCTCACCATCCCACCCTCCGCGCCCACGCCCGTCACTGGTGACCTCACCTCACCCGCGGCACCTCCCACTCCCCGCCCCCCGCACACGCCGGCCAGGGTCCTGACAAGGGACAAGGCCCTTCCTGTGCCCCCAGCTCCAACCACGGCCCCTCCTCTCCTACCCACCTTCTACTGTGGCTTCTCCTCCGGCCCCGACACGCCGCGGTGCCCCTCACCCACGGTATCGCCACATCCACTCTGCCCATCCGTGACCTCAGTTGTACCCCTCACCCCTCTGCTGGGAACGTAAAGGCCACGATACTGAGGCTTTCATCAGTTTTAAGTGCTACTTCCTCAGCAAGTAAAACAGAGCCTGGCACAGGGGCAAGTTAAACATCTGAACATTGTATGTACTCCGTTCTCTGATAATGTGACATCTCCAGTCCTTTTTACTTTTGAGACAGTGTTCTTCCTAAATTGCCCAGTTTACCTTGCAATCCTTTGCCTCAGCCTCCCAAGTGTCTGGGATTACCGGGGTGCACCATCAACATGATTTATGCGTAGAGATCACCATACCAAGGTGTTCAAATTTCAGGGAAGCTGCTTGAAAGGATGTCCTCAGTCAGTTTCTTATACTTCAAAAGAGGCCAACATCCTTCCCTCACAGCCCACCCCACAATGGACCTATTTCTGCCAACCAAGGCTGCAGGAATACAGGACCACGCCCCAGTGGGCATGCAGATGGGGACCAATTATCCTTGGTACCTCATTCTGTACAACTATCCTAATACCCCTGGGGTGAGCAAGTCTCCACTAAAAGGAAAGAAAATAATAGCTCAAGTCCTTTTCCTTCTGTAAAAATCAAATCACCTCTCCCCTCTCTAGTTTTCTAACTTTGTGTGCTGAGTCCTCTTGTCTACGAAATGCACATGGACTAGATGACACCTAAAATTTCGGGTTAGCTATAATCATTGCTACAACAGCAGCTGAAAACTACAATCAGAAAGAAAGCCCAACGCTTCTTCAAAAGTACTTTCTATTTATCTCCAAAGCTTCCTTTGGTTAGCTAAATCTCTTCTTAACTCCAAAGCTGCTCACGTTCTCCTCCCCTCCCCTCCCTTCCCTTTTTTTTTTTTTTAGCAGTACTGGGACTAAACCCAGAGCCTTTCCCCTGAACTATTTCCCCAGTCCTTTTAAAATTTTTTATTTTGAGACAGGGTCTCACCAAATCACTAAGTTTCCCAGATGGGCTTGAACTTGCATTCCTCCTGCTTCAGCCTCCAAGAGTGCTGAGATTATAGTCACGTACCACTGCGCTCATTAAAGACACTCTCTTTTACAATCTTGGGGCTGGTGCTAGAAGCAGTCTTAAGTTTCTTGCGACTGTCTTTTCTCTTTCTTTTTTTTTTTTTTTTTTTTTGGCAGTACTGGGGATCGAACTCAGGACCCTGCGCTTGCTAGGCAGATGCTTATTCCACTGAGCTATATCCCCAGCCCCCTGTCTTTTCTCTTTCCCTGGTTTCCCTAGCTTAATTCTTTGGCAGTACTGGGGATCGAACTCAGGACCCTGCGCTTGCTAGGCAGGCGCTTATTCCACTGAGCTATATCCCCAACTCCCTAGCTTAATTCTTGTTACTCCATCAGATTCCAGTGTTTGGTTGTGGTTCACAATCAGACAGTCTGGGCTTGGGAGGTGGGGAGTGAAAGCTCCAACTCTGTGTTAGAATCAGGACTCTGAGACCAGGAGCCTTGTTGAGACCAGCATCTCTGGCCCACTGCTTCGCAATCCTCTCTTCATTCCCATACTGAAAGGCACAGAACACTCACAAGAACACCGTCTCTTCTGCATGGTGTTTCTCAGGAGGATGTGAGGACTGGGTGGAGGCGGGAAGAACAGAAGATGTGTACAGAGTATGAGAAGCTCTCTGGGCAGCAGTGGGTACCATCTCCATATTAATACTTGTTTGTTTTTAATGGCTGGTTAGGTTCTAGTCCATTTTGGGGTCTTCTGGTTATGTTTCTTTATTGCTATTTATTTTCTTTGCTCTTTTGGGCCTCACTATGTTGCCCAGGTTGGTCTTGAACTCCTGGGGTCAAGTAGCTGGGACTCCAGGCACACGCCGCCATGGCCAGCTTTACTGCCATTCATTACTTCTACTATTACTATCAGTTGCAGTGAGCACTGCCCTCACTGTTCACACTGCACACACCCCTCCGCCTTCATGTGCTGCGGCCACGCCTCAGTACAAGAAATGTCATCAAATGGAAATGAAAGAGCAAAAGCTATCTGTGTTTCAGTTTCTAAATTTCAACTTCTGGGAAAATAATGTAATTGTATGACAGCCTTACCCCAGTAACAATGCGCCTGTATAACTAACCTGGTTGAGCAATGAATACAATTTCCATATGGTAACAATGTCTGTAACTTTCTCAAAATCTATGAATCGTATTATAAACCTTAGCTCCTAGAATAGAGGATGAGGCATAATTGATTTATGAAGGACTAACAGCATTTCCAAAATTGTCTTGGTCTTTATTATACAACAGGTTATTTTCTCTATTTGTTTTTCTTAATCTATACTTATTCTGAAACCCAAAATGATGACAGCAAGAAAAATGATGTGAAAAAGGGGAGGAGGGTTAGAAAGCTATTTAAAAATTATCACCGCACACAGCAACAGGTGAAATTACACTTAAAACCATAATGTTTAGAGTCTAAAGTCCCAGAAAAAGTTCTTAGGATTGTTGCTAGATATATAACAAAGTGATCCCAAGAACTGAAACGTGTTCTCTATATTTGGTCAGCTTCATGGGAGGCTGGAAAATTAAGTGGGCAGAAAAAAGTGATCTAACCCAAGATTAAGATAAAGAGCATGCAAAAGATATAATTAGGGAAAAATTTAAAAACAGGAGACAGAATCTTAAACACAAGTCTGAACAGTCAACGAGTTGATGGGAACTGTGGTGCGCCAACTCCCCTCACCCCATCTATTCAATTTTCAGGGATGCAAAAATGCCTTTTCTTCATTTCTGACATGAGATCACATAATCTTTTGGTTTCCACACTCTGACTGAACCCAGATGATATGCTGACCTCTGACTTATCCTGTTCAAAGCACCTGAAATAGTACACTGATCCTAGAAAAATACAGTTATCAGTATTTCCCTGATATTGTTTTAGGAGAGTAATTCAACATTAAAATGTCTGAAAGATTTTATATTTTAAGCTGAAAGCCTAACAGAGACAAAGCACATCCGAGAAACTCAAAAGACTGTCACATTACTGAGAAAGGAAGCAATGAAGGAAAAGAAAATGGGGCCACGAAGGGAGGGAAAACAATTCAAATATCTTGAACATAGAATTCCAAATGTCCAGCCTAAGATTTCTATGCAGATTCATACAATATTGCGATGTATAACTAGAGAAAGTTCAGAAAAGGAGAATGGGGTTTTTTATGGTTCGAATTCAGAAGTCCCACAGACTGCTTTCCTGTATTAGCTTTCACTAAAATGCTGGAAATGCCTCAAAATTCATGAGAGCAAATGCTGCAAGGTATCATGTGTAGGGAGTACTTTATTCCATATCTTTCAAAAGCTGTGCATTTAATGAAATTTACCATTAGACAAATACCGTACCTGGGGGAAAAAGAAAAGCTGGCCCAGCATCGTTAGGACTATATTACTTTACCAGCAAATACAAATTGTTTTCAAAGGTCCTCCAAGATACGTAACTGGCACACAATAAATCCAGCAAAGAAAGATTATATCATTTCAGAAAACAGCAACTAGAGAAAGCCAGAGTTAGCCAAGGGTCAGGAATATCAGTCTCTACACAGTATATACAATTACCTGAAGACAGTTTCCACAAAAAATTCAGCACGGTGAAAAACAGCCCTAACAAAGAAATTAAGTTTCTGACTCCACAGATAAAAAAACGATCACTAAGCCAGACATGGTGGCGCATGCCTGTAATCCCAGCACTCGGGAGGCTGAGGCAGGAGGACTGATGTGAATTCAAGGCCAGCCTGAACTGTACAGTGAAACTCTGTCTCAAAAAGAACAAAAACAAAACAACAAAAAACAAACGCTACACTCTCTGGAGACAAAAAGCTAGAGTTCCAGCACGCTGGCCATGGTCCCTGCATTTCTCCATGTGGGAAACTGTAATTTTACATGACTTTATACAGGAAGAAAAGAAACAGCAATTTCCCCATCAAGTCAAAGAAGCCAGATGATTACAGTCAGAGGGGGTAGAGCTGCAAACTCCACAGGCCACAGATTCAGGGACAGGGCCTAACACAGTGACCTCTGGAGCTGAAGCTAATGAGGATCACTAAGTCACGGAATTAGTGTGTGCAAAAGTGAGCTGCCTGAAGAGACAGTTTCTAAGCCTGCTGCTGCTGAGAAGGGCACCTCCAAAAGCTTATCAGACACTAAAAAACAAATCACCTGAAATAACAGTTTACTGCAGAATAAGTGAACCCTAACAACCTGTGGCAACACCCTAACAGAAGGATGGAGGTCCATGGAGACTGGAGAAAGACCAACCAAAGCTAAGAACCTGTACTGTTTCTGTGAAGGCAGGGCAGCCTCCCTGGAGCTGGTGGGCCACACCCAGCCTCAGATTGGGTTCCCAACTCTACCAGGAACAGACACACTTGGCCAGGTCGCCCCGCTGTACTGTGCTACAGGGCTATCTCCCTGGAAATCAGCAAACTGTGGCTTTTCCTATGTATTAGGTCTCTAACGATTTAAAGCCTCTTAAGTACAAGCATGGGTAAACTGATTAAAAAATGCCCTGGAGTTCCCCTACTCATTCTGTGAAACTACAGGCAGGACCAGGTACAGCCAACACCACAGAGGGACACAACCACTGAAGCCCCACTCTTGTCCAACCACCACGGAACTGGCCTTCCTTGCTTTTTACTGTCCTGGTATAGCACTTAGAACATAGGGCCTGGGGTCAGACGGCTCAGTTTGAACAAATTCCTCCTCCACAGCTTCCTAATGAAGGTTTCTTTGGGCCCCTGGCCTGTGTCTTCATCTTCTAAAGGAGAAGGGCTACATCCCCAGGGTCACTGAAGGGTTAAACAAGGAAGCGCATATGAAGCGGGCGAGGTCTGGTCCCCAGAAAACACAGAGCAGCAGCTCTTTTCTTGTTATTACCGCTGTTTTATTCTTTATTATTATTGATTCTAACAGACGGAAAACGCTTTTGCCAAATTCACCCACCGGCAACACTGTACAAGCTGAGGTCTATAGCAGCCACTTCCTCACCAGAACTCTGGAGAGCACATCCCATCCTCAGGGTACTGCGCTAATTCCAACTCAAGGCCCCAACCAACTGCACGAGTTCTTCAGCCAAGGTGCCACTGCTCCTCCTTCCATAGCTGCTGCTTGGCCCCTACAGGCACAGCTGCCCGGTTACCCCAACTCCCACGCAGCCTCATCACCCACGCCCACAGCCTCAGAACTCCCCACCCGCCTCGCAGCTCTCTCTCCCTCACTACTGTGAGGGTCCTCCAACCACACGGCAAGTCCGCACCTGTGGCAATTCCCAGGGCAGGGGACAGTCTACACACATACGACGGGCCAGGGTGGAGCGCTGCCGAGAAGATGGAATGAGAGCCCACGCGAGATGCTGCTTTACACTCAGTAGGGGGTGACGACAATGACAGTAAAGACAAGCGAGGGGAGGGGATGGGACGATTAAAATTCCCACATACCACTGGCAGGGCGGGAAACAGTGCGGCCACTCTGGAAAATAGCCTGCCTGTGCCTCAAAAACTAAACGCAGCCTGGTACAGTGGTGCACACCTATAATCCCAGCACTCAGGATGCTGAGGCAGGACTGCGATGGGTTCAAGGCCAGCCTGGGCTACACAGTGAATTCAAGGATAGTCTGAACGACACAGCAGCACCCTGTCTCAAAAAAGAAAAAAAGAGGGGCTGGGGATATAGCTCAGTGGAATAAGCGCTTGCCTAGCAAGCGTGGGGTCCTGAGTTCGATCCCCAGTACCGCAAAAAAAAAAAAAGAAAAAAAAAATTAAAGGGAGAGCTGGATGTGGTGGCACACGCTTATAATCCCAGTGCTTTAGGAAGATAAGGCAGTGCGTGTTACCACGGGCTCAAGGCCAGCCTGGGCTACATGGTAAATTCATGGCCAGCCTGAATTACAGAGAAAGATCCTGTGTTTAAAAAAAAAAAAAAGTTAAATGGAGCGTTACCGTGTGGTCCAACAATTCTACTCCCAGAAATTTCACTCTACATACCTAAGAGAACTGAAAACAGACTCAGTCATAAAACTGACACATGAGGGTCTGGCAACGTAGCTCAGGGTAGAACGCTGGCCTACCGCACCCGAAGTGCCCTGCCTCACTCTCTAGCACCAAACACAAACAGAACAGCTGTACACAAATGTTCTTAGTGGCATTATTCACAACAGCCAGAGAGGAAACAACCTAAATGTCATCAATTAGTCAGTGTACAAATAAAACGCTGGGTATCTATACAGTGAAATTCTACCTGACAATAAAAAGGAATAAAGTACTGCAAATGTTACAGCACGCACAAACCTTGAAAACACCCTATGTGACAGAAATCAGACTCAAAGGTCACACTGCATGGTTCTACACAAAATATCCTGGAAAGGCAAATCTATAGAGGTAGAAGAGC
Source organism: Dinomys branickii (assembly GCA_004027595.1). Lineage (NCBI taxonomy): Eukaryota > Metazoa > Chordata > Mammalia > Rodentia > Dinomyidae > Dinomys > Dinomys branickii. Next base: position 129,324 of record PVLD010000068.1, read on the forward strand.
AGACTGGTGGTTCCCAGAGACTAGAGGGCTTAGGAAAAAATGGGGAGTGACTGTCAGTGGGCAGAGGGTTTCCCTATGGGGTGATGAAAATGTTCGTCAAACTGATTAGGGTGACGGTGCACAACCTGAGTGCACACCAGAAACTACCGCTTATACTCACTGTGTTAGGTGAATTATGAGGTATGCAAATACCTCTGCCCCGGTGTTATGTAGTAAGTGAGACCAATGTTCACTGAACGAACACAGAAAAGTGACCTAGAGATGAGTGCTGAGTGCCCTGGAGGCAGGAGGAGGCATGGGCACAACAGTAGCCCAGGATCTTAGGAAAATCAGGTAAGGGTGGGTACCCTTAAAACAAAAGACTGCAAATCCATTTATTCAAGCCAGTCAAGTATCTTAGCTTTTCATGTGACTCCAAAACATTTTGATTTTCTTAGACCCTAAAAATACAGGCACACATTTAATGTTTTTTGCAGTTTGGGCAACCTTTACATTGTATCATAAACTACGGAGCTAATCATAACTATCAAACTGAAATCAGTGATTTATTCCACAAACCCTTTTTTTTTTCTTCAAGGGATGGGACTGCCACATTGCCCAGACTGTCCTTGAACTCCTGGGCTCTCGCAATCCTCCTGCCACCTCCTTCTGTAGCAAGTGAGACCATAGGTGCCCGCCCCCAGACCTGTTCTCCACATTTCTGACACAGCCAATGTATGCATAGTGGCCTAGACTCAGGGATGCTGAGATGGCGGACACACCAGCCCTGTTCTCAAGGAGCTCAAAGCAGAGTACCCTGAGAATTCCAGTGTGAAACGGAGGACACTGTGACATATATGGCTACAAATGAAATAAGCCCCTGATAAGTGTGTGTCAATGAAGATGATGACTCAAGGTAAGGTACTAAGGAGCAGCCTACCTGTTGACGTGCTCTTCCCAGTCCTCTGGTGGGGGTGGGGCATCAGCATCCGTCCTGGCAAAGATGACATGCCGTTCACACTCGTTCATCACGCTGCGAGCCTTCTGATTGTCATAGAGTGGCACAGGAGTCGATGTGACCGTCTCCACATCTATTGGGATATCTGATTCACTGTAAGGAAATGAGAGGAAGGCCACACACACGTCACACATGACAGGTGTTTAATAATCATCTGGCTGCCAAAAAAAGCCTTTTTTTTTTTTTTGGACAGGGTCTCACTGTGCAGTTCAGGCTGGCCTTCAGCTTACTCTGTAACTCAGGCTGGTCTCAAACTTGCAATGAGCCTCTTGCTTCAGCCTTCTGGAGTGCTGACATTAGCCGGGCGTGGTGGCACATGCTTATAATCCCAGCACTCAGGAGGCTGACGCAGGAGGATCCTTACAAGTTTGAGACCAGCCTGGGCTACAAAGTGAGCTCAAGGCTAGCCTGAACTGCACAGCAAGACCCTGTCTCAAAAGGACAAAATAAAATAAAGAGCGCTGAGATTACAGGCGTGCGCCACTACACCCAGTGACAGAAATCCTTCTTTTATACAGTTAGCTTTAAGTAATACATAAGCACGTTGCATCCACAAGAAAATTTTCGTCCTAAGTAATTTTTATCACTTTTGTCTAGATCTCTCCTATGACATATGCTAGAGGAACAAAAAAGATATTTTAAAATGAGTCTTTTTCTTAAGTAAAACCACTTACTAACCACTTAAAAAAAAAACCACTAATACACTATTAGCATATAGTTGACTGCCAAAACATACTGTCCAAAGAAAGACGTTAAAAAGCATATGTGACAACTTAAATGTGAATTAATAAAATCACAGAGAATTTAAGATTTAGTTCCTCAATCATACCACCCACATTTCAACTGCTTAACAGACATATGTGGCTACAGGCTACCAGCCTGGATGTCACAGGGTTAGAACACCTCCATTACTACAGAGGCTTCTGCTGGACAACACCGTCTACTTTTACAGTATTCATACAAATTTTCTCTTTCATTAGCAAGTCAACTGATAAAATGCTTGTAAAAGCCTGTGACATGTCACCTGGAATGTAGACACCTGAGCTATTTAAGCCACTTTGCACAGAGCCTTAAACAGAAACAAACATAAGTGGGTTTCTGCAGGGTCTTTCACATTTTAAAATGATGTTAGTAAAATTCTAGTGCCTAAGTGTTCTTCCTCCATCTTACAGTACAGTACCCTGAACCAACCTGGCTGTCCGAATACTGTGCCAAACAAATTGGCCTACTGGCCATTTACTAAACATCATATTCATTTTTTTTCCCTTGAGCCAGGGTCTTGTTTTATATTGCAGGTTGGCCTTAAACTCACTAGCCCAGGCTGGCCTCAAACTCAAAGTGATCATCCTGCCTCAGCATCCCAAATGCTAAGATTACAGGTATACACCACCATGCCCGGCACATGTCATTAATTTTTGACCTTGGTGATCTTACTGCATCCATTCTCAATGACTGGAAGAATTATATCATTATGAAATGAAGTGAAATAAATATGTAGCTAGATTTGGTGGTGGGTAACAAGCTGATTATCTTCTCTGAGTCAGACGCTGGGCTAGCACTTGGACTCAAAACAGCTAAAATAGTAGTCTTGATTTCACCAACCCCAACTATCCTCCCAGTCTTTCCTAACTCATGGTACCACCCAGCTGCTCAAGCCAAAAACTAAGAGTCACTCTAATTTTATGTTTCCCTTAACCCTGGCCTCTCCTCCTGGTTCTCCACAGCCGGTCCCATGGGTTTGATCTATGAAACATCTCGAGGCCATTCACTTTCTTATGTGTGCTATTCCCACCCCTACCTGGGCCATCAGGATTTCTGGATCATCTCAGGCTCCTGCAATGGCCTAACTGGTTTTCTAAATTCTACTCCTGTCCTGTAATCTACTTTACAAAATAGAAAATGAACTTTTCAAAAACAAATTGGATTTCTACCTTAAAATTCTTCAGTGACTTCTAGCCGCTCTTAGAATCAAATTCCTAGGTGAGGGAGCCTTGCTCAACCTCTCTCTTCTTCCTACTTTCATCCCTACTGCCACCAGTCTAGATACAGTGACCTCAGAGTCCTTCCAATATGCCGAATTGCCCACTCTGGGCCTGTATATAAAGACAACGCTCATGTAAGAAAATAATTTTCTAAGCACCAAAACAACCAAGTCTACCAGAATCTCAATTTAAGAAAATGTCAAGAGATACAGACAGCAGTTTCAATGTCAGCAAGAATCTTCATATAGCAGAGAGGAAAAGAGTTCATTTTCTATTTAAAGAAGCTTTTAAAGGCAGGCATGGTGGCACATGCCTGTAATCCCAGCTCTCAGGAGGCTGAGGCAGGAGGATCCTTGCAAGTTCGATTGCAACCTGGGCTACAAAATGAGCTCAAGGCCAGCCTGAACTGAACGACGAGGCCCTGCCTCAAAAAGACAAAAATCAACAGCTTTTAGTTAGTTATGCCTCAGGCCAGAGGCATGAAGATGATAATAGATTAGTCCCTAAAATCACAGACCCTGTGCCTTATATTACAACCAAACATGCCAACGAAGTATTAACATCATTGGGAAATAAAATACAAAACTATGCTACATGTGTTTAAAACATATCATGGTTTCTCTAACTCATTAAAATTCAATGGCGGGGATCTGAAGCAAAATACAACTAAACAACTATCCCCCCACAAAATCTAAAACCTGTACTTGAGAAAAGAGTAAACATTGGGTCAGATTAAAAATAAAACAGGCAGGGCGTGGTGGTGCATGCCTGTAATCCCAGCACTTGGGAGGCTGAGGCAGGATGATTGTTGCGAGTTTGAGACCAGCCTGAGCTACAAAGTGAGCTCAAGGCCAGCCTGAACTGCACAGCGACATCCTGTCTCAAAAAAGGCAAAAACAAAAACAAAAAACCCACAACAATTCTTCTCCCATAGTTTACAATTAAGGGCGTGACTTTGGCTAGGCGTGGTGGTACACATCTGTGATCCTAACACTTGGGAGGCTAAGCCAAGAGGACCATGGACTTGAGACCAAACTAGACTATAGAGGGAAGCCTTGTCTCAAAAAACGAAGGGCATGGTTAGATGGTCAGAACATAGCAACAAATCCTGAAATGCAAGAAATCACAATGCCATAAAGCTCAAAAGAATTGCTAGGCACTATAACTGCGTCACCTATCAGACAGTAAATTCTTTCCTCCATAACATACCGCCTGCTGAATTATTAACTAGACTGAAGAAGGGTATAGATTAACCCATGGCTTGGGAATTTGCTCCTAACCTTTGTGTATGATGCCAGGAAAGCAAAAATACACCACTGTACTATAAAAGGGCTGTCACTGGCACTGCCACACAAAGCAGAACACTGCGCTGAAGTGGCAAAGGGTCTAGTCCTCTGCAACAGTCTTTCCAAATCAACTTTTGAGTCTTTGTCTTCATCAGTTTAATCCTCTTCAAAGTCCTCTTTGTTAACTAAGTGTATGAAGTTGTTTGCTTTCCTCTGTGAGTCTTGCTGTTCTAGCTCCTGTTAGATGTCCTGTGGACAGATGTCTACATTTAGGCCTGATATTCTTTTTTTTCTTTTCTTCTTTTTTTGGGGGGGGGCGGGGATTTTGAGACAGGGTCTTGCTGTATACTTCAGGCTTCCCCTGAGCTAACTATATAGCCTAGACTGGCCTCAAACTCACAGCAATCCTTCTGCCTCAGCCTCCTGAGTGGTGGGACTACGGGCATGCGCCACCATGTCCAGCTTAGGCCTGATATTCTTACACTGCTTCACAGAGATGCTTGACTTAAACATCCAAGCTCCCTAGCCAACATCCCCAAGAAAATCCCCCCTCATCCCCATGGTCTTATCTCTGCCCAGCTTGGGTAGTGTCACCCTTAGGAAAGCAGCCCAGACTCACATGGTATTTTCCTGCTGCCGACGGGGAGTAACGAAGAGCATGCGGGTGGGGCGGGCACTACTGGCATCTGGGTGGGCACTCCACGGCTTGGCATAGCTATGATCCAGGAAAACGAGGTCTAGCTCCCGTTCATGCACTGACAGCTGGAAGAGCAGGGAGGTGCCCATGCGCCGAGCCGAAGTCTGGAAGTCCCTTTCCCCACCCCGGTGGGCCATGTCAAAGAAAGGGCGGCAGATCAGACCATCGGGGTCTGCATGCTAATCACCTGCATTGAAAAGGTTAAATCAATTCAAATATTCTCAATCTCTCCCAATCTGGACTAAAACACTAACCTTTTCTCGTTTCTCGCTATGTAGTTCAGGCTGGCCTCAAACTCACTATGTAGCACAGGCAGGCTTTGAACTCAAGGCGATCCTCCTGCCTCGGTCTCCCCAGTACTAGGATTACGTGTGCGCCACCACGCCCTACTGAAATATTTTGGCGACCCACTATCATTCACACTGAGGATCTGTATCATACAGCACACCTTGGCCAGGCAGGGAGGGCTTATGAGACACCGCACCATAACCAGACGGGTGATGACGCTTTCATTTCCCCTTCACTCCACCTCTACAAAATGTGCTAACTGGTGTTTTGAGACAGTGTCCAGCTATGCAGTTCAAACTGGCCTTGAACTCGCTGTGTAGTGGAGGCTGACCTCGAAATTGGAGCAATCCACCTGCCTCAGCCTGACAAGTAGCTCGGATTACAGGCTTGAGCCACCATGCCAGGCCACAGGCATCTTCTGAAAGCGGGGCAGACCTCCGTCTACCGCCCTTTCAGCCGCCTGATACTCCCCTATTTCTCCGTGTACTGCACAGCCGGTGAAGATCTCATCCGGCCAGACACCAAATCTAGGAGCCCCTACCGTTACCTACAGGGAGGGGTGGGTTTGAGCAAACCGCAGAAATCACAAAAAGGAATCCTTTCAAGCATGGGGTCTCCTTCCCATTGTGTAAAGAGAACGAGAGCGGAGTGGGGCCCGCCCGTGGGCACCCCAAGGGCAGGGCAGAGCACGCTGCAGGAAGCTCGTCACACCAGGGGCTCCCCCCTCCGGGTTAGGGTCAACAGAAAATCTGCAACTACTTCAAGACAGTCTGCACTTTGAAAGACACAGAAGTGAAAGCTCCGCCCGCAAGGCCTGCGCGGGGGTGAGACCCCCGGAAGTCCCTTCCCCCACCCGGCGGCGACCCCGCCGGGATCCGCCCTGGGCCTCAGGACGCCCCGCAGGCGGCCTGCCCGATCCCATTCCCCGCCCCGAGGCCGGCGGGGGCCACGGCCCAGGTCGTGCGGAGTTCGCGACGAGGAGGAGCCGCCCGCCCGGCCCGCGTCAGCGCGGCCCCCGCCCGCCCCCGGCCCGGCGCGCCGGCCCGCGGTCCCAGCCCCGGGTCCCCGCATGCCAGGGGGGCCCGAAGCCCTCGCTGCGGCCCCCCGCCCGCCGCGCCCCGGGCCGCGACCCCCACGGCCCGCCACGCCCGCGGGCACCGACGCGCGTCTCACCCGCAGTCCTCGGGCCGCGCGCTCGCCCGGGCCGGACCCCAGCGCGCGTGCGCGCCACCGCTTCCCAGGCCCCAAGGAAAATGCGGAAATGGATCAGTGTTTGGGAAGGGAGCGCGGTGAGCCGCAAAGCCCGGGAAGGATTTCGAGGCGACGACCTGTCCGCTAGAGAGGATCCCAGAACGCGCGCAGGCGTCCCTGACGCGGGAACACCCACGCCCGCATTTTCAGCAGGGAAAGAGGACAGAGCACGTGGATGGCTCTCACAGTCCCAGCAACCCACGCCCACACCCCGACTGGTCCTTTGCGCGGTCTCCCACCCCCACCCAATTTACTTACTAAAAACTTCCTCCTGAAGCCAGGAGTGTGGAGCACTCCTGCAATCCCAGCACCTAGGAGGCTGAGGCAGGAGGATCGCCCCCAGTTTTGACCTGGGCTGTGGGTCTGTAGCCTGGACTACATAGTGAGTTCAAGGCTAACCTGAATTAGAGCAACAACCTATCTCAAAAAAAAAAAGAAAAAGAATTCCTTCTTGAGGGGCAGTGGCGGCACACGCCCATAATTGCAGATACTAGAAAAGTTGAGGCAGTAAGATCACAAGCTTGAAGCCTCAAATTTTTTTAAAGTTTTGAAGACTGGGTGTAAGTGCCTGCCTGGCAAGCGCAAGGTTCCATTCCCGGTACCAAAAAATCAATCAATCAAACTGGGTGTATTGGTTCATGCCTGTAATCCCAGCATTTGGGAGACTGAGGCAGGAAGATCACCGTGAGTTCGAGGCCAGCCTGAGTTACATGTGAGACCCTGTTTCAGGAAACAAACAAACAAACAAAACCAAATAAAAAGGATGGGGAGGGGAAAAATGATGGAAAAACTGAGGCTATAACTCAGAGGCACAGGGCCTGTACCAAAAAAAAAAAAAAAAAAAGAGAGAGAGAGAGGGAGAGATGGTGGTTAGGAACTTGGGATTTAGCTCAGTGACGCAGCACCTGCCTGGCAAGCCTGAGGTCCTGAGTTTGATTCCTAGTACCCAAAAATAAATACATAAGTAGATAAATAAATGGGTGGCGGTGTGGCTCGGTAGTAGAGCAGCTGCTGCATGCTGGATGCCCTGGGTTCAATCCTTAACCCTGAAAAGAATTATTTTAACATTAGAAACAACCACAATGGGGGCTGGGGATATAGCTCAGTGGAATAAGCGCCTGCCTAGCAAGCGCAGGGTCCTGAGTTCGATCCCCAGTACCACAAAAAAAAAAAAAAAAAAAAAAATTTAGAAACAACCACAGTAAAAATTTAAAAATGAAAAAAATCAAAAAGCTGCTGTGAGCTGAAGACTGCCCTAATAAAATGAAGTCTATTAAACTGGGCGTAGTGGCTCACACCTGTAATTTCAGCACTCTGGGAGGCTGAGGCAGGAGGACTGCAAGTTCTAGTCCAGCCTGGAAAATTTGGAGATTTAGCAACACCCTATCTCAAAATAAAACCTAAAGTCTGCTAAAAATAAATACTTAAGGGCTGGGTATGTAGCTCAGTGGTAGCATGCTAGGGGAGACCCTGGGTTCATCCCCAATACTACAATAAATAAAATGTAAATCATGGAGAGCTTTGCTGACTGTTGTTGGTCCCTACAGGGGGACACCAAGCCCCAAGCCCCACCCTAGGAAGTTTAAGGGACACAGGAAGGCAGGGTTAGAGCTCAGGCGGGGGGGGGGGGGGCACTGGAACCACGGCTCCCACAGTAACTCCCTGGGTCCAGGACCCCAGCCTCCCTCATTATGCAAATGTGCATAATACAGCCCCCGGGGTTTCAAATGGAGATTGAAAAAAGACTGCTGTAGATGGAAGAGGCCCCACTGGGGGCAGTGTGTGTTTTGGGGGGGGAATTCACTGAAGCCGTGCTCAGAGCGACCAGGCCACCGTACAGTGGGGGTGTAGGAAAGGTTGTGGAGGCCCCAAATACAGGTGGACCCAGTTTTCTCTGGCCCACACATTACTTTCCTAAAATTTTATTCAGTTGTAAACATTTGCACTTGAGAGATTTCATGTTAAAAAAAAAAAAAAAAAAAAGGACTTCCCAGACACACAAGCTTAAATAGCGCCTGGTTTCTCTTACATGAGAAACCCGAAGTGTAAATACATTGAAGGACACAGTAAGAAATGGACAATTGGGAAGGGGGAGGTGGCTCTTTTGCAATCGGGAAAGCGGGCTAGAGATGGAGGGGAGGCAGAAAGAATGAAGACGCGCGGAGTCCGAGCATGAACCGCCCTGAGTAGTGTGATCCTTATGTACTGCAAGCGTGGACTCACATAATTTTTTAAAAACAGATTTCTAATTCTCTTGAAAAATTGTGGGTTGTAACAGCACTTGAGAGCTGTGAGGTCTGAAAACGCCCATCCTCTGGCCCATGCGCCCCTTTGTTTTTGGAGACACGGTCTTACCTACCGTGTAGTTCTGACTGGCCGTGAACTCACTAGGTAGCTTAGCCTTGCCTTGAATTCATGGAACTCCTCCTGCCTCAGCTTCTCGAGCGCTCAGACTACAAGCTTGTGCCACCACACCCAGCCCCTGTGGCCTTTGGTTCGTCTTCCAATTAGAACACGGGCAGTCACACGCACATGCATTCACGCGCATGCGCACACGCATAGGCGCGCCAACCGCAGCCTGGATGGTAACTACGATTGGGGATCGGGGAAAGATCCCAGGGACTGTGGAGTGATTCGCGGGGGCCGTCCTGTCAGGGCGCAAGGGAGACGAGTGATTTGTGATGCTGACAGAAAAGAGGTGTAGAGAACGGCCCAAAGGAAGGGACAGTACAACTGCACCCTAAGTTCCCAGAGGGAGTAGAGGTGGCGGCAGTGGAGAGAAGCAGGCCCACCCTCCCGGAGGCACCTCGAGGGAGGTGCATCAGCACAGGCCAAGGCGCCTCTGAGCCAGTGTGCAGCTGCAGGGTCACACCCCACGCCAGCGCTCACGGGTCACTCCCGGTTGGTCAGAGCTGTGCATCTCTTCTCTGTGCTGCCTGTCACCCTGGGGAACCTAGAGCTTACACTCGGGCTTACACTTAAGTCACTCAGTCATTCGTGAGGTTTTTTAAACTGCTTTGTGATAAACACTGTGGTAGGTCTGAGGACACAGTACTGACACACATAAACAACAATATGATTTTTAACGGTGATACGGAGGTTTAGCACTGAGAGAATGCCCAGCGGGTTCTAAATGACAAAAATCACATCATTCAATCTTCTCAGCAGCTTTCCATCTCACATGCTATTATAATCATGTTCAGAGGGCTAAAGTTCTTCTCCCAAGGACACGCAGCCTGTAAGTAGTGAAGGCAGAACTGGATGGAACACATGCAACTTAGTGGTGTGGAACCAGGTTGGAGAGAAAGACAGGGCCCACAGTATAGACAGCTCTGTGCTGCTGACTCTCCTAAGTGTTTGTGTAAAGACAGAAGATCCTCAGAGCCAGGCATGTTCACTTTTTGTATCTTCCAGAGAGCGCAGCACAGAATAACAGAGGACACAAACAATGTTCATATGTAGACTGATCAGTGATGGGTTAATTGCTTGACTGACTGACAGCAGCCATGAGACAGAAGACAAGAGAACCAGAGACCTGGTTCAAAGTGAAAAGTAGATCCTTTTCCACTTTACATCTGCTGGCATAGCCAAAAACTCAACCATGACACAGCAGCAGAAACACAAGGGCTAAAAAGTATTAGCAGGTATAGAGAGAAATGAAATCCCGTTGGAAACCAGCCTCCTGGAAAGTTACTCAGAAAATGAAACTTGGAGTTAGTATTATTTGTAATATCTAAAATATGGAAACTATATAAAAGTCCATCAACTAATGTGCAGATAAACAAAATGTAGTTGTGCTAGTCACTTTCCTGTTGCTGAGACACAATACAAGACATCCACAACTTGAAGAAGGGGCTTAATGTGGCTCATGATCTTGGGGGTTCAGTCCATGGGAACCCGGCTCCAAGGCAGAAACCTCATGGCAGAGCATAGATCTTAGTTCATGGTGGTTGGGAAGTAGAGTCGGGTACACCGCCAAAGAGGAAAAGGCAAAGGACCATAGAGTGCCATGCAGATATACCCACCAATACACTTTACTACTCGGCTAGGCATTTCACAATACAATGAAGTTAACCTATCAGGATTAATGGTCACAGTATTATATTCATACCACAAATTGCTCAGCCACAAAAGGAAAGAAGTAACTGCTAGAACATGTATGAACTTTGAAAAGATTATGCAAAGTCTGTTTTGAACTTTGCCCAGGTTTTCCTTTGGAATAGTCCACGTTTTTCATATTGAATTGTAGGAGTTCCTTCTGTAAAAGCAAATAACCTTTTAGATATTAAACATGTTGCAAATTTTTTTCCCACTTTGATATTTGTCTCTTAACTTTAAGGTCTGTTTTCTAGACAGGAATATTAAATTTTATTAGGAAAATATGTCAGCCTTTTCCTCTCTGGGGTCTTTTGTGCTATGCTTAGTTTGAAAAATCACTAGCAAGCTGGTGCATGGTGGCACAGGCCTATAATTCCAGAACTCTGGGAGGCTGAGGGAGGAGAATCACAAGTTGGAGCCCAGCCTGGGCAATTTAGTAATGTAATAAGACCTTGTCTCCAAATGAAAAAGGGCGGGGATGAAGTTCAGGGCAAATGTCCTGGGTTCGGTCCCTAGTACCAAAATAAGGAGGGGAGGAAGGAAAGAAGGAAAGAAAGAGAGAAGGAAGGAAAGAAGGGAGGGAGGGAAAGACGGAGGGACAGTCGTAGGGAGGGTTGGTCCCACTGTGTTTAGAGTTTAAGTACTTTCTCTTTAAATCTGCTATCTAGAAAGCAGTGTTAGCACTGCGATCACACCTTCGGCTTTTAATCTTTGAATGCCGGGCACCTTTTAGAATGCACAGTCAGCTTACTGCTAATTAGTTTGTCAACACACACTTTAAAATATTAATTTTCACTCTACACATTGCAGAAGGTGTAATTTACACAGTGTTCAAGGTTGAAGCTAAAAAGGCTTTCCTTGTGTGTACAACAGAAGAGAGTGACCCAGCTGCATCCTTTGGAACAGAGGCCTTGAGAGCAACAGGCAGTCACAGTAAAATTACTGGCTTTTATTGAACTTTTACAAACACAGCCAATGTAAGAGTTCATTAATCAAAGTGCTGATTTTCTCAACTGGGTGTGGTAGTGCATGCCTATGATCCTAGAGCTCAGGAGGCTGAGGCAGGAGCATCTCCATGAATTCAAGGTGAGTTCAAGGGCAGCCTCAACTACATACTGATACCTGTCTCAAAAAAAAAGAGCTGACTTCATTAAATAAAGACTCATATCTAAACTTATGTGTCCTTCAGAAAAAGGAAGCCTAAATGTTTTGCTTCCCCGTTAGGACAGCCTTTCCCTGTGACCTCAGTGAGCTAGTTCTTGATTTCCCTACACCTTTTCTCCCATGGCCTTTTTCCTTTTATTTCCTCATCTAAACTGTGTGACTCTGGCAATGATTCACTCCAGACAACTTGCCTGTCTAAAGAAAAAAAGAAAAACACATTAAAAGGACAGCAAGGATGGGGAAGAGAAGAGAAAGGAAATGTCAAAGCAGTCCCATGGCTCGGTTTCTGTCACCTACAACCACTGGCTTTACCCAGTCTCTGTGGTCCTTGCTCCTGTCATAGCTGAGGTTGGGCTCCAGAACCAAGAACTGGCCCCCTCTGTGACATCCTGCTGTTGCTAGGCCCCACTCACCCCACTCACCAAGAGAAGCCTGGGACCAAGGAGTTCCGAAAGGAACCCTAGAGCTTCAGAGGGAAGGAGGGAAGTGGACAGGCGCCATGCTGCGGCTGATCGTGGAGTCAGCCAAGATTGAGCCGCCTCTGAGCCCCCCACCCAGACCCTGCCTGACCGTCTACTTCAGAGGTGAGAGCCAGGTTCCCAGGAGGCACGGAGCCCCCAGAGACAATGTGCACGGGTGAAGGACTGGATTTGTTGATGACTGCTGGGTAACAGATGCCCTACATCAACACAGTGATGAAGTGGATGCTGTCCTCAGCAGCTGAGGCCGTGGCTCAGCGGAGGACACTTACCTGGCATGCGTGAGGCCCTGAGTCTGATCCCTAGCACCATCAAAAGAATCTATCATTTTTATTGCTATGATTTCTTTTCCTCCCATTTTATTTTTCCAGGAAATAGCTGTGGGAAAGATGAGGGTAACACTTGTTAACCTTCTTCCATGAACTAGGGCTGTGCCATAAACAGGTTTAAAGGAGGAAAGGTTCTGCTGGGTGTGATGGCACACACCTATAATCCCAGCACTCAAGAGGCTGAGGCAGGAGGGTTGCTGTGAATTTAAGGCCAGCTTGGGCTACATAGTGAGTTCAAGTTCAGCCTGAACTACATAGCGAGACCCTGTCTCAAAGAAAGAGAGAGAGACGGGGAGAGAGAGAGAGAGAAAGAGAGGGAGAGAAAGACAAGACAGGCTCCTGCTTTATAGGATTGCTGTGAAGATTTAAAAAGATAACAAGTGGGACATGGTGGTGCACACACATACGCCTGCACCAGCACCACCTGAGGGGCTGAGATAGGAGGATCACAAGTTCAAGTCCAGCCTAGGCAATTTAACAACTTAGGGAGACTCTTTCTCAAAATTAAAGATAAAAGAGAACTGAGAATGTAGCTTAGTGCCACATCCTGAGTTTAATCCCTAGTATGACCAAAAAGAAAAAAAAAAAGATAATACATGGACAGCCCTCACAACAATGGCTACTAATAACTTCTCAATAATATTAATTACTTTTTTTTTGTCTTTTTGAGACAGGGTCTCGCTATGCAGTTCAGGCTGGCCTTGAGCTTACTTTGTAGCCCAGGCTGGTCTCAAACTCACAACAAAACAAAACAAAAAGGTAAACTTTCATTATTAAATCCTTGAGATTTAAGACTTATTTATAACAAGGGCAAACTCCATCGTACCCCTGAGACATCCAATAATGAGACCCCATAGTACCCCCAAGGCATCCACTAATGTATGCAAAACTCTCTAACAACTAAAATCTCTCTCCTTCAGAAATATGTTTAACAGAAGACAGGCTATAATCCTACAAAGGAGGCACAGGGTCTCGCTTTGTAGTGCAGGCCGGCCTTGAGCTCACTATGTCACCTGGGCCAGCCTCAAACTTGCAGCAATCCTCCTAGCTCAGCCTCCCAAATGCGGGCATCACAGGCATGGCCACCATGGTAGGCATGTGGGCACTTTTGTAAGAGATATTTCTCAGAGGAGAAGGAAAGATGTGCCCATAATGCAGAAGTAAGGATGGCTTGAATCAGGGAGAGGAGCTACAAATCTCTCTTTTGACTGGCCAATACATGCTGAGCTCCCACAGCCTGTAAACCTGCAGACTGAGGGCATAAGTGGATGTCACTCCAGGAGCCCAGAGTCCTACACATACCCCCCTCAGAGCTTTGTCATAGTTTTACAGGCCAGGGGAAAAAATAGTGAAAAGCATTTCATTCTCTTGTGGGAGCTGGAGTCATCCCTCCATGTCCTTAGGGGATGAATTCCGGGACCCTCTTCCCAGTAGATACCAAGGATCCATGCTTGCTCAAGTTCCTCATATAAGATGGTATGGTATTTGCATATCATCTTCATAGCATTCCAGCCTACACACATCCCCCTATGTAAGGTAAATCATCCTAGCTGATTTACAAGACCCCACACAATACACATGCTGTCAAACAATACACACACGACATAATTAGTTACTATACTCTGCTAGTTAGCGAACGATGGCAAGAAAAAGCTTTCTGCTGCTCAGCGCAGACACAACTTTCCCCAGACTATACTGGGGTTTTTTTTTTGAGACAGGGTTTTGCTATCAGTTCAGGCTGGCTTGAACTCACTTTTTAGCCCTGGCTGGTCCCCTAGTACGGAGGCTAACAGTACTGTGTCCTCTTATCTTCTGGACCGGTGTTTTTTCACACCCCATCATTTCTGGAAATCTTCACCTGCATGGATCCGCCTTTCATGCTCTCATCCCATAGACTTTCACTGTGTTTTTTCTTCATCTCTTTCCTTCTAGCTCCCAGCTCTTGGACACCTAAATATACTTAATCTCTCATAAACCTTTCACCCTTGCTCCTCCCTAGCCGTTTTAGATTTCTTTTTCTTTATCTAAAAGGAATAGAAGTAATAAACTTTACCTCATTTACCTTGTGGAATTGCCCTGAGGAGCAAACACCATTATATTAATGAGACAGCTTTGCCAATTGTAAAGCTCATTCAAAGCCTGGCGTGGTGATGCAGGCCTGTAGCTGAGGCAGAAGGACCGGTAATCCCAGCACTTGGGAGGCTGAGGCAGGAGGATAGTTGTGAGTTTGCCCTTGTTATAGATAAGTCTTAAATCTCAAGGATTTAATAATGAAAGTTTACCTCTTTTTTTTTTGTTTTGTTTTGGGGTTTTCTTGGTATGTAGGATTGAACTGAGGACCTCGCACTTGCCCGACAGGTGCTTGCCACTGAGCTATATCCGTAGGCCTGAAAGTTTACCTCTTGCTCTCACCCAGTCCTGTGTGGGTAGTGCTAGTCAGGGAGATGTCCAGCCTGCCTGCCTTCCTCTGTGAAGTCACCCTACTGCCACTGGGCCACCAGGGTGCCTATGGAGAGAACAGAAGGAGAATGGACACTTGAATGGAGATTCTAGGATCTGGGCTGGCAGTGCAGAGGGTCACTCCTATGTCCCATGGCCAGAATAAGTCACATGGCCTCACTTGCTGGGAGATGCTGGGGAAAAAATGAAATGGGCCCATCGCATTGTCCACCACATGCGGTGATGAAAAGTGAGAAAATGTGAAACTCTCCAAGAAAGAAACAGTCAGCACCACATCACAGCTGCCGATGTCCTACCGCCCCTGACCCCAGTCAGGCCCAGACACTGAAGCACCCTGGGTGTCTTTGCAGATGTCAAGAAGAGAACGCGTGTCACAGAAGGGAACAACCCCACATGGAACGAGGTAGACACACCAGGGCAAGCCGGGAAGAGGAGCTACCGACCTCAGCAGCCTAGGAGAAGCTGGGCATGGTGGCCAAACCCAGTATTACCAGCACTTATAGTAGGAAAGGCTGGGATGAGTCTCAGTGTGAAGGCCCTGTGCTCAGTCCCGGGTCCCAAAACCAAACTAAACCCAAAAGACACATCTGTCCACAGCTGTTCTTGGTCCTTCTCCCCCACCAGTGGGGATGGACCAAGGTGTGGCCAATCAATTAATCCTTGTTTTTTTTTTTTTTTTTTTTGGCGGTACTGGGGATTGAACTCAGGACCATGCTCTTGCTAGGCAGGTGCTTATTCCACTGAGCTATATCCCCAGCTCCTAATCAATTAATCCAACCAGGCCCAGCAACTAACCCCATCTAGACGCCTGAAGCAGGGACGAGCCTCCCTGTGCAGCCTCTCTTCCACCCCCGTCTGCCCTGACCTCTGCTCCCTTAGCTCCTGATGTGCTGCCCGCACAATTCAAGCTGCTGAGACCCAGGTGGGACACTCCATACCCCGGGCAAGGCAGCAAACGCCAGCTTCTTAGGGAAACAGACAGGAGGGAAGCTCCTGAGCTTTAGGGAAGTGCAGTGTAGGCCCATCCCCCCAGTTTTTCTCATTTCCTGGCGGGGTGGCCTGAGGAGGGCTGAGGAAAGCTGCCGACTTCTCCACGCCCCCAACAGACTCTCGTCTGGCACCTCTGGAGCCGCCCCCTGGAGAATGACTCCTTCCTGCAAATCATCCTTCGGGACACGGGCTCAAAAAAGAAAGGAAGGTGAGGTAGAGATGGGAGAAGCCTAATTCCATCACACCCCCTTCTAGGGCCCAATAGAGACTAAGCTCCCATGGAGGATGCTGGTATAGCACGCCATGGTAGTTTCCAGGAGAGAGAACCTGATGGGGCAGCTGTGGTCAGGTGTCCACCCCTGGTCCAGTGAACTGTTACCTTTTTTTAGAATCCAGAGCCCTGCTCCTTCTGGTGGACTCGCCACCTCATTGGGGTTTTTTCAGCCTCTAGGTGCAAACCAACTCTAGCTAAAGCAATGCCTGGGACAGAGGCAGGCACCCTTTCCCTGGGCTCACACCTCATACCTGCTCCTTGCCTCCCTAGGTTCATTGGCCTGGCCACAGTCCTGCTCAAGCCATTGGTGAAAAGGCCCTGGGAGGTCCTTTTCGTGAAGGACCTGCTTCTGCTCAACCATTCCATGGTGCCCACAGATGTGAGTCAGGCCCAGAAGGCCAGCTGGAGAAATGAGAGCAGCTGGTGTAGCTGAGCTTCTCAGGCCTCTTGCCCTGGGTCTCCTTCCCCTGACTCCCCCATGCTGCCCTCTGTCTATTGAGAAGGGTAACTGACCGTTCCAGGGTACCCAACACTATACTAGGCACGGGAACACAAAGTTGAGTTTGGCAGAGACTCAGCAGCAGGCATGGGTGGGAAAGCTTGGTCGGGGACAACAGGAGGGCTTCTGGAGACCCCTGGTTAGAGGCTGTTGGCTTGGGGAGCACTTTAAGGTAAGGTTACCTAGAAGCCCAGCATCCCATGTGATTGGCTTGGGGTGCATAACTGGCTATCTCTGGTTGGTCCTAAGTTGGTAGTGGGGCAAAAATTAGGGCAGCTGTCAGCTTGTTAATTAAATCATCAAGCCCAGGATATGTGGGTCCAATCAGTATTGTTAGGCTTCCTGAATTGTGAGACGCAGCTGTCTGACACTTCCTACAAGTCTTCCTGGGCTGATTACTGTAGATAAAGGACTAGGCTCCTGGCTGGGGAGTACAGATTATGGCCTGCTTCCATCTGTGACCCAGCCATTGTCTAGCTGCATGTGCAGTGCCTCAGAGGGGCATGTGTTTTCCCAATAGGCAGGAGAGGGAGGTGAACCCTGGCAGGGCATCAAATGCACAGAGAAGGGACAGGTGTGAGGAGGGTGGGCTCCTGCACTCCCAGCATGTGATAGAGGGTAGAGGGGAAAGGGACAGAGCCGAGGCTGAATGACCGGCCAGGGCCCGAGGGGGGGCCTGTGGCCTCTGTGGCTGAGCGCACCCAGCCCTGGGCTGGACCCTCATCACCCTCTTGCATCTTCTGCCATCGCCGCCACTACATGGCCACTCTACTGTCCACCGTAATCCATTGTTCTGTCCTCACCAGTTGTGCCTGTGGTTGCCCCTGTCCCAAGCCAGCATGCCCATCCCCAGGAGGACTAGGGGGCCAACCTAGCCAGCCTGGAGCAGGAGTAGGTGCTGTGACTTAGCCAAGGGTCATAGGGTCTGGCTTACAACTCCCCTGCCTTTGCTTCACAGTGCACTGTCACCCTCCAGGTGGCCCATGTGATCCACTGGGGCACTCAGAAGACAGGTATGTCCTTCCCGGGTCTCACCCGTGCCCTTCTTCAAGCAGAGCTGGATGGGCTTTGGGGACCTTTGAGAACAGCCCTAGAGGTCTTTGGGGCTGGGGCAACCAGGTTAGGGTGCCTAGAGCCCTCCTAGGTCCAGAGTCAGGTCCAGGGCTCCATGGTGATGAGGCTAGGTGGGGCCCTGATGGTGTCCTGGGAGGACATGTGCTTCATCAGGGCCTCTTGGCCATGGCTTTGTCAAAGCGTGTCACTGGGGACAGAGGATGCAATGGGGAAATCCTCCACGACTGCCAAGCTTCAGTCTCTGAGCCCAGCCTGTGTTTCTCCAGGTGGTGGAGACCCCCTGGGCATGACCACAAGGGAAGCGGCCCAGCAGAAGTTCCTGGTCCCCAGTGCTGCAGGGATGCACAGGGATCTGTCCTCCAAGCCTCAGCACTTCCAGGTGAGGACCACGGAGGCTGAGTGTCCACGTGGCCCACCTGACACCTTTGTGGGATTCCTAGGGCATCTCCTTACCACCTAAGGTTGGAGCTTCAGATCCAGCTTGAGGTCCTCCGGTTTTCACCGAGTCCCCAGCTCCTCCTGGGCCATTCTGAGTAGCTTCTGCCTGTGGCTGAGGCCAGAGACAGCTCTAGGGAGGCAGAAGGAGGGGAAGTAGTGGACCAGCAGGCCCTGGTTGGTGCTAGGGAGGCAGCACAGACCTGTTTGTCCTGAGCTCTCGGATTGTTAACAAAACAAGCGAGGCACATGCAAGGTCAAAGCTGCTGTGCAAGAAGGGCCAGGACTGTGGATGGGACCATGGGAAGCCCACCCCATGCCTCACCGACTTCTGTCTGATCTGAGCCTGGGGTCGCGCGTTATTGCCACGTGCTGTCAGATCCCTAGCCTGCCAGCGCCAGGGAGTCAGAATCTGATCCATGGTTGCCCCACTTCTGCCTTGCCATTCGCTGCCCCGAGTCATCTCTGTCACTTTCTGGGCCGCCCCTCCAGACAGCCTCATCCTGAGCTCACAGCCAGCAGCTCTCTCTTGTCCCTTCTTTGGTCACAGTCATCCCTCAAAGGTATCTGCCTGCCCTGTTATGCCCTCTAAAAGCCCCAGCGTCCTGGGACAAACTTCACTCCTTATACTGGCCCTGGTCCTTGAGAACCCAAGCCCACATCTCCAGGGAATCCGGTCCCCACATGCTCCCCTCTGTAGGTTCAGGTGAAGGTGTTTGAAGCCCGACAGCTCATGGGCAACAACATCCATCCACTGGTGAAGGTGACCATCGCAGGCCAGCAGCACCACACCCGGATCAAGATGGGAAACAACCCTTTTTTCAATGAGGTGGGCTGAGCAGGGCCTGTTGGGCGGATGTGCCAGCGAGCAGCTGGGCCCCCCTGCAGGCAGCAGGCACACTTGTTTCCTGATGAGGGAGTATGCACATGCTTGTTCTCCAAGCATTAAATGAGCACCTACTGAGAGCCAAGCGCTGTGCTTGGCACTGGGGTAAAGTAGGGGACAATTCAGAGCTCTTCATTGAGGAGCTAGGATCTGGTGGGGGCACAGCGCATGAACCCGCAAACTTTGCCAGCGTGGCAGGCTGGGCTGAGAGGGCTCCGGGAGCAGTGTTAATGCAGCCATGAAAAGCGGGTCCAGCCACACATATCTGGTTGCTGCTGGAGCCCCAGACCATAGCGTCATTGTCTGTCTCTGCATGGCTACTTGTTCAGGTAGCTTCAGAGAGAAGAAAAGCACTATGGGATGTAGGAGGAGTGAGTCAGTAACAAGGCCAGGACCTGGAGAGAGAACTCAGAAAACTTTTACCAGGGAAAAATGGACAGGTTGGAGAAAGATGATTCAGGAAAAGAGAACTGTGTTTGCAAAAGCCAGAAGCAAGAAGCAGCTCGATTTTTTGGCAGAACTGGAGACACAGGTGTGAGCCTATAGTATGGGTTGGGGTCTCATCACAGACACACTCAGGAGCCACGGAGAGTTTAAGCAGTGAAGTGACAGGAGAAAGGGGTTCTGGCTCCTGCAAGAGGTGAATGGGACAGACTTGGAGCCACACAGGAGGAGAGAAAGGCTCGAGTCACCATCCTGTAGCTGCCAGCTGGACCTTGAGCTGCTAGCTTCTTTGGAGAGCCCCTACCCCTGCCTGTCACCTGGGAACCTACCAGCAGCACAGGCGCCTCTGCTTCTGAGGGTGAGGGTGTTCGAGAGGTCATGGAGCAGGCAAAGTCCAGGAGGAAGCACAGTACTCTGAGGCTTTGAGCTTAACAGTAGAGGAAACATTGCCTGCCAGCTCTTCCCTCTGCTGCAGATCTTCTTCCAGAATTTCCATGAGGTTCCTGAGAAGTTCTTTGATGAAATCATCTTAGTCCAGGTGAGGAGCCAAACTGGTCCCCAGCAAAACAGGTCCAACTTTCTTGTCCTGTCTCAGTCCTGGGAAGCCCTTCAGCCCCAGCCCCTGCCCTGAGAGCTAGCGTCCCTTGAGAGGCAGCATCTCTACCACCATCTTCACCCCCTCAAAATCCAGATTCTTCCTTCCTTCCTTCCTTCCTTCCTTCCTTCCTTCCTTCCTTCCTTCCTTCCTTCCTTTCCTCCCTCCCTCCCTTCCTTTCTTCATTCATTCAACAAATGTTAGAGATCACCAGCCAGCAGGCGCTGAGCTAGGCACTGAGGTGAACAAGGCAGCCCATTCCCATGTGACAGGTTCTCATCTCCCCAAAGATGCTCATGTCCCCAAAGACTGGGTGTGACTATGGGGTACCAACTGGCTAAGGAGGACAGGAGGCTTCTCCCCTGGAAGTGTTTAGTGTTCTTAGGAAGGAGACAAAGAGGAAAATAGCCAGGAAAATGAGTAATGTGAGAAGTTATTGCGAGGCGTAGCTTTGTGTTGACCTGGGGCAAGTGACTCCGCCTCTCCCATCAATTTCCTCATCAATGAAAAGGAACTGGAAATCTGAAGTTCTCGGGTTCCTCTGAGAAGTAAGTGAGGAAAACTATGTGCAAGCACTGGCCATTAGGCAGTGAATCCTGGGTTCTCTGGATACGTCCCCACTATTGCTTCCTCACGAGGTGGGAAAATCAGGCTTATGAATCATTAAGATCTTTCTGGAAATTCCCTTGCAGGTGTTGAACTCCTCCATCATGAGACCCAAAGCAGAGATCGGGAGATTCCAGGTGAGCCCTGTATATAAAATGGGAGGCTTTGTAAGAACGGTTGCACAGACAGTTGTAGGGCCTAGGGGATTTTTGCATAGAAAGGTCCAGGTTTGGATCCACCTACTAACTTAGACAAGTAATTCCTACTAAATGACATAGACAAACCTCTACTTCCTCATCTGTAAAGTGGAATAATTATATACCCAATCTGCAGTGTGGTAAATTACCCAAACCCATGAGCTGTGGACAAAGCTCATATATCTCCCTAATGAAAGCAGAGATCTCAAAAAGGCCAAGCTAAGCTGTAGAGAGCTGAGGGACTTGACACAGTCACGAAGGCCTAACCCAAGGCTCCCCAAACTAAAGACAGGATTCCCCATCACATTTGAATCATAGGTCCTCAGGCTGTGGCCACACCATCCTGATGGCACCACTCTGATCCCCTTAGATCTGTCAGAGGATAAAATTACAACAACTTGGTTTAAAGATTTTAATTAGTTTTGAGATTCTAGAATAAGGCAACGCATCGTCCCCTAAAACAGAAGAAGTAATTCTATGGGCTGAGCAGAAGTTGGTCTTGTCAGGCACGGTAGCACACACCTATGTCCCCAGCAACTCCGGAGACTGAGGCAGGAGGGTCACGAGTTCAAAGCCAGCCTGGGCAACTTAGCAAGATCTATCCCTCTCTCAAAACAAAACAAAAAGAGTTGGGGTTTTACGTACAAAGATGCATAAATAGAGCAAAATGCAGATTGGTCATTCCAAAGTTACTTCCTTTTTGAGATGTGGGCAAGGAGACAGAACAACAAGAAAATAACTGATCGGTTAATATCAGATTACTTCAAGTCCCTCTAATTTTTTTTTTTAACAAACACACATCTATTTACAAAATAGCATAAAAGCAATACGAAAAATACAAAGTTGCAGGCAAAGTGGCAGGACATTAACAATGGTGGTTGTATTACATATTGATATCTCCAAAGTTAAAATTTTTTTATTTAAAAAAATTCATGTTTATGCATCCATGTATCCAGCACCTAGTGATCACAGTCACCACACTTTCTAATTCTGATCTCCTCCCCTTCCCCCTGCGCTGCCTCTCTGTTCCCTCCAACTCCTCTTCCCTTCCCATTTGCAAAGTTCTCTCCCCCCATTTCCTGTTGCCCATCTTTCATCGTGCTCTGTAATTCATTTGCACTTTGGATTTCTCCTGTAAGAGAAACCATGTGGTATTTAGCTTGTGTGTCTGATTTACCTCATCTAACAAGATGGTCTCAGGACGTAAGAATATGAAGATGAAGGCAGATGGAACTTCTCAGTCCTGCTCACTGGCCTCTTTGGGAAGTACATCTCTCTCCCCTCATTCTCCTGATGTCTTGGAAGGTTAGATAACAATTTAGTTTCTGTTTGGTGGTGTGCAGCTTCGGTGAGTTGAGGCTGTGCTGGCTGGTGTGACAGTGTTGGGTTCTGGGTCTTTCCAGTGCGGGCATGGGCTTTCTCTCAAACTCAGTATCCTCCCCTACAGAGGAGGTGAAAATGGACCTCCCTTGCAAGCTGTTTGAAAGATTAAAGTTGTTAAGGCAAGGACTGCACTGCAACCCCAGTGGTGAGGGCTTGTGCCAGTTAACCTTAATTGTCAATTTACTGGACTAAGGGACTCCAGAGAGGCAATTAGGCGGTGGAGGCTGACTGGAGGAAGTAGGTCATGGGGGCACAGCCTTGGGGACTACACCATCCCTGATCCTTTCTTCTTAGGTTCTTTTCCTGGCTGCCAGAACAGCTCTCCTGTGCCATCCCCCTCCACCATGATGTTCCTGCCTTGGCGCCAGCTGGCCATGGACGGAACCCTCTGAAACTGGGAGCCACAACAAATCTCTCTCCCTTTCACTTTCGGAGTCAGGGATTGTGCTCCAGTGACCAAAAGCCGACCAGTGCAGTATTCTCATCTGCTTAGCTGGTATTACAAATCTCGGCTGGAGACTTGGTAATCAGCTTCCCATCACTGTAACAAATCAAGGATAATCGACTTATATGAGAGACGGGTTATTTTGGCTCACAGGTCCTAGATGTTTCAGCCTGTGACCACTGGCCTGGTTACTTCGTGTGTTTTTCAAGTCTTTATGTTTCTGAGGACATATCTGCAGTTGGTACGTGTATGTAATGCATCTCAATTCTTTTTCCACCCCCTTTCCTTTCCCTTCCTTCCAATTTCCCTCTTCCCTCCATCTCTTGCTGTTCTTCCCATCTGCAAAACATCTACATCCTTGCTGCTTCCCAGATGTAGTGGTTCTGACCTGTGCTGCTATAAATACGGGTGAGCATGGATCCCTGGACTATGCTGTCTCTAACTCTTTCAGGAAGATGTCTAGAAAGAGAATAGCTGGGTCCAGTGGAATTTCTAGCTTTAGTTCTTTGAGGAATCTTCATACTGATCACTATAGTGGTTGTACTAGCTTACATTCCCACCAACAATGTAAAAGAGCTCCTTTCCCCCTCAGCCTTGCCAGATTATTATTTCATTTCTTGATGATGGCCTTTTTTGTTCAGTACCAGGAATTGAACTCATGATCTCAGGCTTGCCAGGCAAGCGCTTATGCCGCTGAACTATACCCCTGGCCCAATGATGACCATTCTTTCTAGGGTAAAAATGAATCTCAGTGTTGTTTGATTCACATTTCTTTTCTTTTTCTTGTCTTCTTTTTTTTTTTTTTTTTGAGACCGTGTCTCATTATGTAGCCCAGGCTGGCCTCAAACTTACAGCAATGCTCCTCAGCCTCCGAAGTGTTAAGATTACAGACATGTGCCACTACACCCCGCCTCGATTCACATTTCCCTAATTAGCCTGGTTACGTTGGTCCTGTGGTGTCACATCACAGTGAGGTCATGTGGCAGGGCAAGGCCACTTGCTTCGTGAGCAGGAAGCAAAGGGGAGAAAAGGGAGGGACAGGGCTTGCCACTCCCTTTGAGGGCACAGCCCCCAGTGACCTGGGACCACTCTCTGGGCCCCTCTTTCCATAGCTCTAAGTGGGGCCCAAGCCTTGACCACCAGGGTCTAAGATCCAGACATAGCAGGTCTCTGACCCGCATTTGCCCTTGTCATTGCAGACAGACATCGGGTTTGTCTACCACTCTCCAGGTAGGTAATGGTGGCCACCAATCTGTGCATCTCAGGAAAAGTCACACCAGGGTCAGAATAACTCAGGATCTCCAACAAGTGGGGAGAGTATTATGGGGTATGAGTCATTATTCATACTTGGTAATATGTTCTTGTACTTTATGGTATTTTTATCTTACTTTATAATAATAGCATCTTTCTCTAGAAAATTCAAGGTCCCTTTGGGTCAAATGCTAACCTTTTGTTGCAACCCTGGGTTGGATTTCTATATTTTGAACCCAATTTTGGGAGATTGAGGTTGTTAACATCTTTAATTGACAGGCTAATAATTGTACACATTTACGAGGTACAGAGTAGTAGTTCAATACATGTACATAATGTAAAGGTCAGATCAAGGTCACTGGTATAACTATCTCCTCAAATGTTTATCATTTCTTTGTGTTAGGAATATTCAAAATCTTCTCTACTAGCTATTTTGAAATAGACAATTAATGACCATTAACCATGGGAGGCTGAGGCAGGAAGAGCAAAAAGTTTCAGTCCTGTCTAGGAAATTAGTGAGACCAGGTCTCCAAAAAATAAATAAACAAACCAACAAATAAAATGCTGGGATATAGCTCAGTGCTAAAGCACCTCTGGGTTCAATCCCTAGCATCACCCCCCAGAAAAGGAAGCCTACTTAGGTTACTGTGCAATAGAACCCTGGAGGTTCTTTCTCTTCCCTCTGCTCAGCTGTAACCCTAACCCTAACCCATTCCCTCAGCTGGTTCCCGGGGTGGCCACAGGGGTCCTTCTTTTGCAGGGCCATGCTTGGCAGTTTTGTGATTGCTCAGTCATCTCCTACTTGGAGAAGGGACCCTCGTTTCCCTGTGCCGCGTGGGAATGGCACTCATGAGACATGTGTCCCTCTGTGTCTCCCTTGGAAACATGTGCTGTGGCTTAGGGGAAGGTGTGGGGGGGGGACTGGTCTCCCAGAGTCCTCTGCTTCTCCAGGGCACACCCTCCTGAGGAAATGGCTGGGCCTCTGCCAGCCAAATGTACCCGGCAGTGGGGTGAGAGGCTACCTGAAAGTCACCATCTGTGCCCTTGGTGTGGGAGAGCAGGCTCCGGTAAGGCTTCCCCCAAGCGCTGTGACAGTCCCAACGCCAGCTGCTGCTCCCTGGTGCAGCCATGAGCCCTCAGAGTGGCCATTCACCTGCAAATCCTTCCTTTTGTCCACTACGCCTCAACAGGGCTGTCCCAATCTCCCCACACACAGAATGGGTGGCCTTGGCTGTGGCAGCCTGTGACCCCGAGGCCACCCAGATCACTGGTCCCTCCAGGTGGATCAAAAGCTGCTGTACAGGGACAACACGGATATCGAGGTCTTCAAGTCCACAGCTGTCTCGGCGACCGTGGCTTACCTGCAGCTCTTCATCTACTGTGCAGAGGACCTGCACCTCAGTTAGAGTCGGGGAGCAGGGCAGGAGGCTGACACTGACCTCAGACCTGGGCTGGGGAATGGGTGACGCTGAAACCCACCATGAATTGGCCAGCCTTTCCAATGGGCACCTCTGATGCTCCCATGTGGACCCCATGTGGACCCAGGCCCCTGTGACCATCCTGTGCCCCCGATCCTGGGCCACTGTGAGGGTGACACACAGAAGGGGCAGATTGGTAACTGCAGACCCAACCCTGGAGTGTGGGGAGGGTTTAAAGTTGTCTGTCACCCCCGTATTTCCACCTTAAAAATGCTGCTTCTGCCTCAGGAGTCCTTCCCTGTCTCACTCACAGGTAGATACCAGCCAGCGAGCCCTGTGTTAGAGGTGGAACTCATTGGGGAGAAGGTACGTGGAGAAAGCTCCAGACAACACCGCACCCAGATGTCATGTGCAGGACCCCAGAAATCATGTCCCTGCTCAGCCACCCAGTGTGCAGGTGACCTCTGGGCCTGGAGCTCTGTGGAGCAGTCAGGTTGCATATTCTTGACTCCTGGAGGATGCCCAGCACCTGGCAGGGAGAAGGTGCCCACTGAACCCAAATATCCAGCTGCATGGGGGAGTAATGGGTGAATGAAACAGTGTGCCAACAAAAGAAAAACACTGAGGCTGGGCTGATGGCACATACCTGCTATCCCAGCACTTGGGAGGCTGAGGCAGGAGGATTGTTGTGAGTTCGAGACCAGTCTGAGCTACAAAGTGAGCTCAAGGCCAGCCTGAACTGCATAGCGAGACCCTGTCTCAACAGGACCAAAAAAAGAAAATTACATCCAGCCACACATGGGGAAGGGGGCTTAATGTCCACCCTTCCAATCAAGAAGTACCAAGAATCTGTTGTGGACATATTTATTTACTACTATTACTATTACTATTATTATTATTATTAATTTTTTTGAGACAGAGTCTTGCTATGCATTCAAGCTGGCCTTGAACTCACTGTGTAGCCCAGGCTGACCTCAAACCTCCAGGGATCTTCTTGCCTCAGCTTCCTAAATACTGGGATGACAGATGTATACCACCAGTCCACCTGAATCAGCCTATTAAAAAAAAATCAGTCAATCATTTTTATAAGCGTGTGTGGCTGCCATCAGGCATGGTCTTAGTCATTTTTCTGTTGGGAATCTCAAAATTTATCTAACAAAATCTATCTGCGTGCTCTCATAGAATAAAGTTACCAATTCTACCCTATTTAAATGAAAGCCTGGCAGTGCAGCGCGCAGCGCCATGGGAGGGAGCTTGCCTGGCATGTGTGAGGCTCTGGGTTCCATTCCCAGCACCATGCAAAGGAAGCAGGAGCTGAGGAGCTCAGCTTTAGGCCCAGAAGTAGCCCTGGTGCCTGGGTGCTACAAGAGGCCATGCGGCTGGGTGGGACAGGGCTGGAGGGCAGGGCCGGGAGGAACATAGGCCCAGCACTGATCCAGCTTTGCGATGTTCTCAGCTCAGGACAAATGTGCGACACCAAACCGACAACCCCATATGGAACCAGATCCTGACCTTCCAGATCCAGGTACGGCTGCCTGACCCCACATCCTACAGAAGGGAAGGTCCAGTGTCCTTCGGGTGTGGTCAAGAAGTGGGGCCAGGACAGCACTGCCTGTGGGGAGTTAAGGAAGCCCTGAGCGACTTCCAGAGACCCTCACCCTATTTGTCCAGTACCAAGCAGTGAGTGAGCCATGCTCCTGGACCTGCCAGAGAATTTAAACATGCTCTTTCACCCAATTAAAAAAAGGAAACAAATCATTTTCAAGACTCGGTCTGAACTAAGTGTGGTGGTACATGCCTAGAATCCCAGCACTTTGGGAGGCTGAGGCAGGAGGATGGCAAGTTCAAACCCAGACAGGGCATTTTAATGATTTAGTGAGACCGTGTCTCAAAACAAAAAATATAGAAGGGCTGGGGGTCAGTGGGAAGGCCCTGGATTCAATCCCCAGTACTGCCAAAAAAAGTAGTTCTAAATTATATTATACATTTTCTCATCTTGTGGGCAGTGTGCCCAGAGACAATCTTGTCTCCGTAGAGGTGCTTGGCGCACAGCCCTGGCCCTGGGCTGGATGCAGCACAAGCTGTTTGCTCCTCCACTGACTGGCTCCAAGCTGCTCTGCCCTGGATCCCCTACTCCAGTCAGTGCAGCACCCTGTCCTGCCTAGCCTCCCAAAGCCGCAGGAGTTGACTTTTCTTAAAGCGTTAATGACCCTGTGACTCTTTGCCAGGCTCCCAGCTGTGCGGAAATGGGAATAACTCAACTCGCTTTGGGAGATGGCTGGAGGTCTGAAGTGCAAGTGCACAGAACCCTGGGTCACAGCAATCCAGGTCGTCAAGAGCATTTACCTTTTTTGCTTCACAGTGCATGTTACGAACCCAGCTCTCTCCTTTCTCCTCTGCATTCCCTCTTGCTCCTTCTAGAAGCTTCACCAGTCAGTCCACTGGGGAGGCATCATTTGCAAGCGTTCCTCAATACACCTCACCTCCTGGGCTGATTTGATAGACTTTTTCCCCCAGTACTGTCGATTGACCCCGGGGCCTTTGCACTGAGCTACATTCTGCCCCAGCTCCCCTCCCAAAGGGTCTCAGTAAATCATTAAGTTACAGGCTGGGCTCAAATTTGGAAACCTGCTGCCTCAGCCTCCAAGAGTGCTAGGACTACAGGCCTGTGCCACCACACACCCAGCTTGATTTTATAGACTTTTAAAGTAGGAAGGGATTTTAGAGGCAGCCAAATCCATCTACCTCCCTTGCTGGGCCCCCTGCCACTTTCCCCTGGCTGTGATGAGGCCTGGTGGCCCAGGTCCTCAGATGCCATGTGGGTGCTATAGCTTAGCAAGGTCTCCAAACACCACTGGACCTCACTTTTGTCCCCACAAATATGGTCCCCAGAGCTGGGGTCATTCTGGTGCGGGCCTGACTGTCACCACCATGGAAAGGGCCAGCTGTTGGAGGACAGAGCCTGAAACTATGTCTCACACAGGCCTGTACCAGGCGCCCATCCAGAGTCCCTGAGTAGGAGGGGGACAGCATTGTGGAGTCAAGACGAGGAGCTGGGGAAGACTAGGAGACTGAACAGGCAGAGGGAAAGACAGATCAGCCATGTGTCTGATTTTGAAGAAGCAGTTACTTTGTGAGACCCAAAGGTCATGTGGCGCCCCTCTCTGCCCTCAGCTGGGGCTGTGGCCTCCCAATTCCCAAGCAGCTGCTCAGCCAGAGGCCTCTCCACAGCTCCTGCCTCGGCCCAGCCGCCAGGTGGGCAGAGACAGATGAGGAGGGTGTGGACCTGAGAGCTTCCCTGCTAGCCCAAATCTGGAGACTCAGGCCTCATCCGGTCTCAAGCCAAGCACCTCTGCTGTGTGCACGGGGCCCCTTACTTTCTCATTAACAATCCAGGAAGCAGCACAGTGGGGGCCCAGGGCGGGGCTCAGATCCTGGCTCCACCCTTTCCCCTGTGACCCTGAGCCTGGGCCTCACCCCCGTCTGTAGGGGACACATCACAGCCCACTGGATTAGGGAGTGGAGAGTGAGACTTCTGAAGCACCCCCCTCCCCACACACGTCATGTGAAAAGTTTAGGAACTCAACCCCTTTGTACCTCAGGTTCCCTCAATGAGAATGAGCACCTGCTCAGTGGGGGAGTCTGGGGATTTCACTCCATGTTGTCCCGGCTGGGGGACAACAGAAACCCTGCCAGGGCTGAGGCTACTATTTACTCTTTGCTGTTTAAAAAGCTAACTGATGGGTGAGCATGCATTCAGGACTGAGAAGGGCCATGGGGACCCTAATCCGGCGTCACTCCACTGGCAGGACAGGCCTAGGTCTCTCAGGTTCTGCTACCTTTTTTTTTATGAGATAGGGTCTCACTGTGTAGAGCAGGCTGGCCTCGAGCTCACAGCAATCCTCCTGCCTCATCCTCTCAAGCCCTGGGATTACAGGAGTAGCCACCACACCCTACCTATGCTGCTTTAACAGCAAGAATACAAGGGCTGGGGATGTGGCCCAGTGGTAGAACCTGGCATGCCTGAGGCCCTGGTTTCCATACCGTGAACCAAAATAAAATCAAATACAGGAGCAAGAGTCCAAAATGATAAATGGACAGTCCCAGGCCTTCTGAGGTCCCTAAAACCAAAGCCCTGTAAGCTCCCGGGGGAAACCCAGTTAGCTTATCTGTGGTGCACTGATAACTGAGCCAGACTGCAGACCCAGGACTTCTCCACCATTTATAACACGTCTCAGAGAAGCCAGGTGTGGGGGTATACGTCTGTAACCCCAGTATCCTGGGAAGCTGAGGCAAGAGCATCACACGTCCAAGCTTAGGGACTTAGAGAAGCCTTGTCTCCAGATTAAAAGAGGGCTAAGGATGTTGCTCCACACAAAGGCCCTGGGTTCAATCTCCAGGACCAGAAAACGAGGGGGGCCTCCCCTCTACCTGTGCTCACAGCTCTTCCGGCCCCCACAGCTGCCCTGCCTCTCCAGCTACATCAAGTTCCGAGCCCTGGACTGGTGAGCGCGGGACAGGTAGAAGAGCCACGTGGGGCGGAGCAGATCCCCAGCGGCCGCCAGCTCAGCCTGCGGTGCTCTCTCCGCAGTGCCAGGCGCGACTGCGAGGAGGAGATTGGCGCGGCCAGCCTGTCGCTCAGCCACATCTCCTCCACCGGAGAAGAGATCGAAGGCAAGCCGAGCGGCCCCCTCCCGCCGCCCCTGCGCTGGCGCCGGGCCTGCCCTGCCTTCCTCTCACGGCTCTCCTTGTAGGCCTCTACTCGGGCTTCCTGCCCTGCTTCGGCCCCAGCTTCCTACCTCTCCACGGGGGTCCCCAGGCTCCATCCAGGATCCAGGAAGAAGCTGCTGTAAGCTTTCCCACCAGCTCTAGGGGACACGGGCGCTAAAACGCCTGGCGGTAAACTACCGGGGCCTGGAGGGGGCTGACTTCTGCCTACCCGAGCTGCGTGTATGTGGGGCACAAGCAGGGCAGAGAGAAAAGAACAGCACAAGGCCCATGGAGACCGACAGTTAAGATTTCTGTAGGAGGAAAGGACACGGGCCCAGGTAAACACGGAAAAGCATGAGGTTATTCAGGACAGGTAAGAAGAAACTGGTGTGGTAGCACACTGTAATCCCAGCACTCAGGAGGCTGAGGCAGTAAGATCTCTGTGAGTTCAAGGCCAGCCTACCTCAAAAAAACCCAAACAAACAATGAATGCCAGAAGCCATCCTGAGTTGGGAAAGGAAAAGGGAAGGAGGCTGGGAAGGGCTGTGATTGAGGAAGGCTGCAGGCACCAGAACTTGAAGGCCTATAGGAGGCTCCTTCCTTCTCTCCCCTCTCTCCTTTGGGCTCTTAACGCCTCCCTTCACTCTCTCCTGCTTGTCTCCTCTGTAGTCCAGGCGACATAAGCTTTTTTTCCCCCTTGCTGTGCTGGGGATTGAATCCAGAGCCTTCCTACTAAACTACATCTCCAACCCATTTTAAATGTTTTTGTTTTGAAATGAGTTCTTGCTAAATCACTGAATTGCCCAGGCTGTCTTTGAACTTTGTGATCCTCTCTTTTCAGCCTCCCAGAGTGCTGGAATTAGAAGCCAGAACTACCAAGCCCTAGTTTAGGGAAGATTCTGATTGGTCTCTGATTGGCCATGTGTGCTGTCATTGGACCAATCCCTGTCACCAAGGAGGTGGGGCATGTCCTGATTGGCCAGGCTGCTTGCAGGCTGTGGTTATCGCAGTGCGGGCTAAGCTCCAAGTGTTTGCCTGGTGCAAGCTCCCTCAAGCTCTCAGGAGGGTGGAAGGTGCGACAAAAGTGCTGGATGCTAAGGGGGAAACGAGGGGTTGGGCCCAGAGGTTTCCTGGTGTGGAGGTGTCTGGGCATCTGGAGTTGCCCCCGGGATTATGGTTGGAGCTCTGCTTGGCTCTTTGCTGGGCGTTTCCAGGAAGAATCATCACTCTGTTCCCTTTCCCCTCCCTTCCGTCCTCCCAGGGTATTCCTGGCCTTAGGGAAAAGAATGGTTTGTCTTATCGAGGTCGAGTCTTCCTGGAGTTAATCACCCAAATTAAGTCCCATCAAGACAGTACGATAAAGGATCTCTCCCAGGAAGTGGCCAGGATAGAGGTAACCAGGGAGAGTCGCTAACCAGCCCTCCCTGGCCCCAGATGAACAGACTGGAGGGGAGTAAGGTGGGGTTTCCCGGCTCCGGGAAATGGGGACACAGTCTCCATGGAGGAGAGCTGGAGGAAGGAGACAGATCCTAGAGACACTGTGGAAGCAGGAAGTAGGAAGCCAGGCTGATCCCCCAAGCTCACGTCCCTTTGCTGCCTCAGGTGCTGAGGGGGTCCGGGGGTGGCAGACACCAAGCTGGGCTACAGGAAGAGGAGCAGGTCAGGGGCTCACCAATCTTCACAGTTTGAGCCTGGGGACTGAATCCAGAGCCAACTGGATTCAACTACCTGGCAGAAACAGCTGGGTCAGGGTAGATGGAGTAGAAGGAAAAGAGAACTGAGTCTAATGGGACACCGTAGTCTAAGGGGGGGAGGGGAGAGGGAGGGGGAGAAGGAAGCAGAGGAATGATCACCAATTTTGAATCCTAAAAGGAAGCCAAAGGGCTTTTGGGAGAATAGGTCATCTCCTCCTCACCAGGCCTTGTCCAGCCCTTGACTTACACCCTGGGGCTGTGGGTCTGTCATTCTAGAAACACCAGAACCGCCAAAAGTATGGGCTGTGTGTCATCTTCCTGTCCTGTACCATGATGCCCAACTTTGAAGACTTCATCCAGTTCGAGGTCAGCATTGGCCACTATGGAAACAAGATGGACCTGAATTACAAGCCCCTGGTGTCCACTACACAGTACAGCCCCGTGATATACGATGGTGATTGTTAAATTCAAGTCCTTCTTCCCCTGATTCCCCACAACTTCCCAACCTCATTTCTCCTGCTCTCCCAAACCACCACCCACCCATCCATCGGATTACTATCCACCCTCTCTTCATCCATCTCTTCATTTACATATTCAGCCATTCAGCCATTCACTGTTTGAAACTCCCAACCAACCACTTACCCACCCACTCCTCCAGTGTAGATTTGTTGGGCATCTATACCAGGCATTGTAGAGTAGCACAGTCCTGGGCCAGCAGCATCCCCTGCATGCTTGTTAGAAGGGCAGATTCTTGTTGTATGTAGTAGCAAACAGCTGTAATTCTAGCCATCCAGGAGGCTGAGGCAGGAGGATTGCAGTTTTGAGGACAGCCTGTGCAATTTAGTAAGACCCTGTCTCAATAAAAAAAAAATTTTTTAAGGACCCGGGTGTAGCTCAGTGGTAGATCGCTTGCCTAACACGCATGAGGCCCTGGGGTCAATCCCTAGTACCACGAAAAGTAACTGGGCATGATAGAGTATGCCTGTAATCCCAGCACTCAGGAGGCTGAAGCAGGAGGATTGCCATAAATTTGAGGTCAGCCTGGGCTACATAGTGATTTCAAGGCCAGTCTAAACTACCTAGCAAGACCCTGTCTCAAAATTTACGAAAAAAAAAATGCAGACTCTTGACCCCACACCATAAGTATAGACTCAGATAACCTGGAACTGGGGCCTCAGAAACTGTATTTTAAGCAAGTGTGATTTGGGTACATGCTAAAATTTGAGAACCACTGCCACAGAGCGATACTCTCTCCCTTCCATTTTTCTCAGCCTCACCTATCACTCACCGAGAGCCTTTCTGTGCACCCGACTTCTCAGCTTGTTTTTTTAAACAAAAGCTTTGTGGAGACGTAATTCACACTCTGTACAGTTTGCCTGTTCGAAGCATATGTCCCTGTGGATCTCAGGATATTCACAGCATCGAGCGAGCATTACCACAGGCGGGTTTGGAATATTTCCTTCAACCCGGAAAGAAACCCCAGGCCCGCTAGTGCTTGCTCCCCACGTCTCTCCCACCTCCAAGCACTACTTCCTGTTCCTAGTTGGTACATTCCATGTTCATGGAATTGTACAATATGTGGCTCTTTGCGCCTGGTTTCTTTCAGCTTCGTGTTTTTATTTTTTTATATTATGATGTATGTACACAAAAGGATATAAATAGACTTACAGTTTTAAAAAGAATGAGTTCCCATGAACTCAGCACACAGCTTAGAAAATAGAAAGTTTGCAGTGTCATAAAAATGTCCCGGTCTGGGCTTGCCCCAAAATAACCATGATCCTGTCTCCTGTGTTCATCAACCTTTTGTTTGTTTTTTAAATCTTTACCCCTCTATGTATGGAACTTTAAAAAGCATACCGTTCCTTTTTTTTTTAAATACCGTTCTCTTTTATGTAAGTGGACTCTTGATCATATTCATCTGCAAACTTACATCTTTTGTTCAACATTACATTTTGATATGAGCTCAGTTTCACTTGTGTATATACCCTGCTGTATGATTATACCACAAATTATGTGGTATATGTAGACACTGAGGTTGTATCTTTTTTCGGTAGTATAATAATTCTGTTGTAAACAGTCTTGTACATGTCTCCTGGTCATAAGGGCAAGGCTTTTCTCTAAATTACATACCTGGGAATGGAAGAGAATCTCAAGACAAAAGCGATTATGCCAAATTACACTCTCATCAGTATGGTATGAGAATTCCTGCGATGCTGCGCTCTCACCAGGACTTGCTGCCCAGCCTTTTAATTTTTGCCAATCTAGTGAATGTGAAACAGCATCTCACTGGGCTTTTGATTTGTTCTTGCCTGATTATAAATGAGGGTTGAACTTCTCATATGGATACAGACATTTGTTTATCTGTAAAAGAACAAAACCAAACCAAACCTGTACGTCTCTTTTATCCATGACTCCATTTGGTTGTATTTTTCTCTTGATTTGTATATTAAATCTCTTGCCAGATCTGTATACTCATGAACTCAGCACCCCATGTAAAATATAGAAAAGTGGACATTCTCACACCTTTCTGTGGTGAAGGGACTGTTCACTGAGTTTGCCTTTTTATACTGGATTGCAGGCATTCTTTTATATTTTGGGTACAGGTCCTTTGTTTGAGATATTTTGCTAACATTTTCCAGTCTGTGGTGTGGCTTTTCAGTTTCTACACAGAATCTTTTGAAGGTCACGGATTTCTAATTTTGGTAAAGTTCAACTTGTTGATTTTTTTCTTTTATGGCTAGTACATTATGTGGTCCAAGAAATAATTCCATTAGATCATGCATGTCCCAAGATCATGAAGCTATTGTTTATTCTACAAGTTTTATAGTTTTAGCCTCTTTGTTTAGGTTTATATTTAATTTGACTGATTTATATATGGTATGAAGGAGGGGTTGAGGTTCCTTTTTTTACATACATATTTTACATACATATGCAGCATTATTTGCTGAAAAACACTGCTTGTTCTCACACTGAATTAATTTGACATCTTTGTTGAAAATTTGTTAACCAAGCCGGGCATGGTGGCGCACACCTGTAATCCCAGTACTGGGGAGGCTGAGGCAGGAGCATCGTTGTGAGTTTGAGGCCAGCCTGGGCTAAAAACTGAGCTCAAAGCCAGCCTGAACTGTATAGTGAGACCCTGTCTCAAAATGACCAAAAAAAAAAAAAACTTAGTTAACCATATATTGTTGTCTGTGTAGAAGGTCTGTTCTGTTCCACTAATTTATTTCTCTATCCTTATGCCAACTCACTCATATAAATAATAATACTCATTATGTATAATATGCAATGGAATTATACCAGTAAAACTGCATGTATACTTTATACTACCTTTGTTTTTTTTTTTTTTTGCGGTACTGGGGATCGAACTCAGGACCCTGCGCTTGCTAGGCAAGCGCTTATTCCACTGAGCTATATCCCCAGCCCAAGAAACAAAGGTTTGTTTTTTGTTTTTGTTTTTGTTTTGGCAGTACTGGGGATCGAACTCAGGACCCTGCGCTTGCTAGGCAAGTGCTTATTCCACTGAGCTATATCCCCAGCCCCCCTACCTTTGTTATATATTGCATTTTTTCTTTTTTTGGTGGCGGCAGTACTGGGAATAGAATCCAGAGCCTTATGCATGCTAGCAAATTCTATACCACTGAGTGATACTTTGGTCCTTTTATAAAAAAAATTTTTTTCAGATAAGGCAGGCCTGAGTCTGTGTTCCTCCTACTCAGCCTCCCAAGTAGCTTTCAGGACTGTGCCAGCACCCCAGCATTTTACAAACTTTGTTTAGGATTTTTGTATTTATGTTGATGAGTAAAATCTTTATTTATTTAGCAAGTAATTCACTTAGTGGTATAATTTACGCACCATAAAAATATGTGCAATAAAACTTTAAAATTTATGTGGTATAAAATTCACTTGTTTTAGCTTAGTGCAATAACACATACCTGTAATCCTTACACTCTGGGAGACAGAGTCAAGATTGCAAGTTAAAGTCCAGTCCGGACAACTTAATGACTTAGTAAGACCCTGTCTCAAAATTTAAAAAATAGCCAGGCGTGGTGGCACATGCCTGTAATCCTAGCATTCAGGAAGCTGAGGCAGGAGGATCACTGTGAATTCGAGGCCAGTCTGAGCTACACGGCGAGTTCAAGGCCAGCCAGCCTGAACTGCATAGTGAGACCCTGTCTCAAAATGACAAAAAATAAACAAATAAATAATTAATAAAAATAGAAAGGGCTTGGAATGTGACTTAGTGTGAAGATTTAATCCTCAGTACTACACACCAAAAACAATTTTTTAAAAATTTGTTTTTAGTAAGATTTGAATAATCACCCAGTTTCAGGACATCTCTGTTGCCCCAAGAAATCCCTCAGTGCTATTTGGAATTGTTCCCCTGCCCCCATCCCAGGCCCACACAACTACTAATTTACTGCTTATGTGTTTCTTCTCTGAGTATTTCGTATAAACAAGGTCATACAATGTGTGGTCTTCGCATAGGCTTCTTACACTCAGCATAAGGTTTTGGAGATTTATTTATGGTGTGGCATGCAGCGGTACTTCATTCCACTTCATTGTCAAGTAGTTGAACTGGGGACATAGCTCAGAGGTAGAGCTGTTTACCTAGCATGCCCAGGGCCCTGGGTTAAATCCCCAGCTCTGCAAAAGAAGAAAGAAAAAATGTACTCCATCCTATAAATGTAGCAATCCCCAGGGAATGGACATTATTTGTACTTCTTGGCTACTAGGAATAACGCTGCTATGAACTTTCAGATACAAGTCCTTGTGTGGACATACACTTTCATTTATCTTGGGTAAAATATTTAGCTATGGAATGGTTTTGTAAGAAACTGCCAAACTTTTCTAAAGTGGTTGCACCATTTTATGTTCCCCCAGCAATATAAGATGATTTCAGTTTCTTATATCCACATCAATGTTTATAAACTGTCTTCTCTACTACATTTATTGTAGTGGGAATGTAATGGTGTCTCATTGTGGTTTTAATTTTTATTTCCTATATCTAATGATACTGAGCATCTTTTCATGTGCTCAACCAATGATCTTTGATGTCTCTGTTCAGATCTACTGCCTATTTTTTAATTGGTTTGTTTATCTTACTGAGTTGAAAGAGCTGGTTATATAGTCTGGATACAAGTCTTTTACCAGATATATGGTTTTTCTAATAGCCTGTGGCTTGTCTTTTTATTTCCTTAATGGTGTTTTGTTTGTTTGTTTGTTTTGGAGTTTGTTTTGTTTTTTGAGACAGGGTCTCACTATATAGTTCAGGCTGGCCTTGAACTTGTGATCCCCCTGTCTCAACCTCCCGAGTGCTAGGCTTACAGGCATGTGCCACCACGCCTGGCCTTAATCATGTCTTTTGAAGTACAGTGTAGCGAATCACAGTTGGTCTCTCATTGTACCCGGACAGAAAGGAAGGTGGACATGAGCAAAATAAAGACAAGAGCTGGGGTCAGGTGGAGTTACCTCTTGACTGATGAGCAGGAAGACTGGCCAAAAAACCAAACCCTTTATTTATAGCTTCCAGAGAGGTTGGTTAATTTCTGCCTCCCTGCCCAGCAACCAGCTAACAAAGTTACAATGGTTTGTGTACTCCGAGGAGTTTCTGTGTTCTCAGGAACTGAACTGACTCTAACCTAGCCCAAGGTCATAAAGATTTTCTCTTGTTCTTTCTTGTAAAGATTTTATAGGTTTAATTGTTACAGTTAGCTCTGTGATTCATTTTGAATTAAGTTGCATTTGGCTATCATTGTTCAAGCACCATTCATTAAAAAACAAAAGCAAACTACCTAAATTTCCCTATGTGAGCTGTTTTAAATTGTATGTTAAAATACTTATTCTGCTCTGTTGACTAGTTTTCTACTTTGGGGGGGCTCCATTTATGGGTTTAATGGTTCCCCTCGGTTTTCCCCTATGTCTGTTATTTTCTCCCTGATCCTTTGTTGACTCTTTTGGCTTTCTTTGGGTGACTTTTCTTTCTCCTGTCTTCCTTCCAGTGCCCCCCTGGGGCATGGGCGAGGGCTGATCCTGGCCTCTCACATTCTGTTGGTTTGCCCCCCTCCCTGGTTGGCGCATGCCAGGCTCTTGTTTCTGCCTGTCCCTCAGGAGCATTTTCTCGGGCCCTGTCTGTGGCCCCTGCTCCCTGTGATCAGCTGTGTTTTCCGCTGTCACCTGTCACCGTGTCCTCTTCCTGGTACCTCTGTGGCCCGGCAGCCTGCAGGGCTCCCGCTGCAGCTGAGGTTGCTTTTGGCAGTCCAGCAGAGTGTTCCGAATCTGCACATGACACCGCTGGAAATGGACTTATTTTCCTTCTCTGTGTTGCTTTTGTAAGCCATCCAAGGGCAGAAGAGGAAAACTGCATCTCAGCCCGAGCTCCTGCTGAGAACCGCAGTCCTGGGTCTCTGCTTATTTACCCTCCCGATGAGATTCGCTCAGTACCAGAGTCCAGACCTGGTGTCTTCCAACAATTCTGAACAATTCTGATTTTTCCCTTTGTAAATTGCTTCTCTTCTTTTGTGCCCTACATCTGCAGCCCTTTTCTAATTGTGTAATAGCTAAATTGCTAAGTTGCCCAGGTTGGGCTTGAACCTGTGATCCTCCTGCCTCAGTCTCCCAGAGTGCTGTGCACCGCCATGCCCAGCCACCTTCCATATTTTAAAATCTCTCCTCATGTTGTTCATCTTGTGGTCTCTCTCATCCATATTCCGGGTATTTCTGGACCTCATTGCTGTCAAGGCCACAGTAACCATTTGACTCAGAATGCCCCAGCAGCTCCCGGCTTGGGTCATCCCTACAGCGTGTGCAGCACTGTACATGCTGATGGTCAGGTAGAGCTGCCTGCTGCTTGTGCTCATTGCTGCGTATCACAGTGTCCTGAGAACTCAGGGGCCCCTCACACACCCCAGCTCCACACATCCAGCTGACCAGAGACCAAAATTACTCAAAAACCAGTGTATCAGAGCCAGATGTGGCAGTGCACACATGTAATCCCAGCACTCTGGGAAGCTGAGGCAGGAGGATTGCAAGTTTGAGCGTAGCCTGAGCAATTTAGCAATTTACTGAGACTGTGTTGACATAAAAAAATGGGTTGGGCCTGTTGCTCAGTGCAGAAGCCCTGATTTCAATCCCCAGTGCCACCTCCAACTGCATTTGTAATGAACACGTGCTGGCTTTTTTCCTGTCATTATTTCCTGAACAATACACATAACAGCTCGCAGTGGGCCCCGTGGCTGCTCCACAGTGGGCCCCATGGCTGCTCCGCTGCTGCTCCGCTGCTGCTCCACAGTGGGCCTGGTGGCTGCTCCTCTGAGGGCCCCGCTCAGGGTACCTCATGGAC
This sequence comes from Dinomys branickii, assembly GCA_004027595.1. Classification (NCBI taxonomy): domain Eukaryota; kingdom Metazoa; phylum Chordata; class Mammalia; order Rodentia; family Dinomyidae; genus Dinomys; species Dinomys branickii. The sequence continues at coordinate 168,598 of PVLD010000068.1, forward strand.
TGGACCCTCCCACATCTATAGCAGGACGACAGGGTGGAGCCGGGTGGTCCGCTGTGAGCATATGTGCTTTCCCACCTCCAACCATGGCAGTCTGTATACACCCGTGTATGTTATAGTATAGTCTGAGGCAGCTATGTCTTTTCCCAAGGCGAGAGTCCAAGGATATAGATAAACCCAGGAGTACAGTTATTATGACAGGGAAGATGACTGATTGAGTAGTAGGGCAACGGAGATGAGGGAGGAGAAAAAAACGAACTGATCAAAAGGGCCATCATCTGTGTAACTGAGTAACAAAGGTGAAGGTAACATTATGTAGGACAGCATCCAGAGCTAATTCCCTTCTATCTTCTCTATAATTCTGTATTTCCTCAGTCGTTTTTGTATTAGCAGAAATGAAGATAACTTTATATTATACAGCATCCAGAGCAAATTCCCTACTATCTTGTCTATAATTTGGTATTTCCTTTAATGTTTTTGTGTTAACTAATGTGAAGATAACTATGTAATACAACATCCAGTGCTACTTCCCTACTATATTCTGTATAACTTTGTATTTTCTGTATTGTTTATGGCTTTTCTGGTTCATATGTCTCCATTCTTTTGTCTTTAAAATAAAATTTAAAAAAATACACTTAACAGCTATTTACCTAGCATTTACATTATCCCAGGTATTATAAGCCATCTGGAAATGGTTTGAAGTATATAGGAGGAGATATATATATATATATCTTGGGCGTCTGTGGACTTTGTTACCTGCAAGAAATCCTGAAACCAACTCCCTGGGGAAACTGAGGCTGGGCATACACCATGGCCTGTCCCTCACCCTGCAGCGAGCTCTCTGGGCTGCTCCCACCTTGGCTGTTCTGGTTGGGGCCGGGGAAGCCCAGTGTGTCTTGACCAGGCTGCACTTGGCTTCCTCTCCAGTGGTGGGTGTCTAGGCGCGGGCTGCTGGGGCAGGGGGCGGGGCATGGGGGTGCTCGGCCTCTCAGCTGCCCTTTATTCAGAATTTCTTGCAAATTCTTTGAGGTCTGGCTGAAGTTTCATTCTCCAACCAGGCAGCACTATAAACACTTCGTGTGACAGCCTTCAGCTTTCACAGGTAGCCTGACCCCACCCTTAAGCCAGGGGCCACCCATTGCTTATTTCCCCGACTTCTCCTGGCCCCAAGGGTGCAGTGCAAAGTGCCTCACACTGATTGGTTTTTTTTTTTTTGGTCCTGGAAATTGAACTGAGGACCTTATGTTTGCCAGGCAGGCGCTGTGCCACTGGGCCATATCCCCAGTGTGAGCAGCTTGAAGTGAGAGAAATGTGTTCTCTCACAGGTCTGGAGGAGACAAACTGCAAGTCGGGTCAGTGTTAATTCCTGTTGAGGGTGAGAATCAGTTTTTGTTTTTATTTTTGGGAGACTGGCTCTTACTATGTCCTTCAGGCTGGCCTTGAGCTTATTATGTTGCCCAGGCCTGCAATCCTCCTGCCTCGGGGATTACAGGCATGCACCACCTGGTTTTGTTTCGTACACTGTTTAATGTATCTAATGGTATGTTTTGATTTTGGCTTTTTTTTTTTTTTTTTTTTGAGATGGGGGTCTCACCATGTAGTCCTGACTGGCCTCAAACTCTTGGCAATCTTCCTGCCTCAGCCTCCTGAGTGCTAGGATTTTGTGCCTCCCTCCCAGCTTCAGTGTTCCAGTAATCGTCAGTACCCCTTATCTGGGAGATACATGATTTTCCATTACCCATCTCCACCTTCACATGATGCTTTCTCTAGTCTCTGGCTGTTGTCTTTCAGAATCTGTTTACCTTGTTTTTATTTGTGTGTGTGTGTGTGTGTGTGTGTGTGTGTGTGTGTGTGCGCGCGCATGTGCCCCATCCTGACCCCTTTTTAAATTTTTCTTATTTTGAGACAGGGTCTTGCAAAATTGGTACACTGCTAAACCAGGCTAGGCTGAGATCCTCCTGCCTCAGCCACCCACAGTGCTGGGATTATGACCACGCATCATGACATCTGGGTTCACACCTCTGTTTTTATCATTTATCATTCTTGCACTCCACCTGGACCTCTGTGCTGGCAGGTCCTCCAGGGCTGCAGCCCTGAACAAACCCATTTGTCTTCTGGCTCATGGTCTAACCTGTTCAGAGACAGGCCCCTGTCTTGGTGTCTCCCTTGAGGTTCAGAACTCAGCTTGGAGCCAGATGCCTGTGTTATGCCCTCCAGGCCATTGCTAGCCTGGGTTTTTGTACTTGGAGGCCAGAACTTTGTGCAGACAGAGATGGGGTTGTCAGAGTACACAGGTCAGGCCGCAGCCAGCATCCAGAAGGGGTCCCATTAATGTGGTCAGCAGGTCACATCCTTGAGGAATAAAGTAGTCCATGGGAAGTCCTTCAAGGGGACACAGCCAGGTGTAGTACATGCCTATAATCCCAGCATTCTGGGTGGCTGAGGCAGGAGGATCACAAATTTGACCACAGCCTGGGCAACTTAGCAAGACCCTGTCTCAAAAAAAAAAAATTACAAAGGGCTGGAGTTGTGGCTCAGTGTGAAGGCCCTGGAGTCAACCTCATACTGAAAAAGAAGAAGAAGAAGAAGAAGAAGAAAGCAGGGCACGGTAAGAGAGACCTCTGAGGTCCCTCCAACCCCCCCACCCTACTGCATGTCTCATGTCCCAGGCAACATCTACCACTACATCCCCTGGTATAACACTAAGCCGGTGGTGGCTGTGACATCCAGCTGGGAGGACATCAGCTTCCGCATGCACTGCCTCAATCTGCTGCAATTCGCCAGGGACCGCCTGGTGAGTGCTCAGGTGCACGGAACCTGTGCCCCTACGAGCCCATAGCACTGTGCCTGAGCGTCCTCACCAGAGCTGCGCACATTGCTAGGGGCAGCACTGGGCACTGAGGCACAAAGACAGCCAAGCAAAGCGCCGCCCTGCCCGCCCAGGAAGTAGGGTCTGCCCAGTTACTGTTCCTAGGCACTGCTTCCCAGGCCCTCCCATCCTGGGTTCTCCTCGCTGCCAATTTCTTCTGCTGAGTAGCAGGAAGTAGAGGTCTCTAAGTCTGGCTAGGGCATGTGACAGCCTTGAGCTACCAGGATCAGTACCTAGCAAGGTCCCAGATCCTGGCTGAAATCACCCTCAGCCTGGCCCTGTGCCAGGTGATCTCCCTGTTGAGCCCACGTTCTTCTTTCTCTCCTGCGCCCAGAAAGCCAACCTGGACACCCTAAAGTCCATTCGGAATCCAAGGGACCCTGCCCTGCTTCTACAGTGGGAGAAGGTGCGACGGGACTTGATGAAGGACTGCAGGTAGGCAGTGTAGTGGGCTGGGGCTGAGGCTGGGCCCTGCAAGCCCTTGCTGCCCCCCAAGGCTTCTCTCCAGCTGAACCCAAGCCTACCACCCAGGCGCCTGCAAACATGGCCGGACTGCCCCATCCATGGCTGTCCCTGCGCCCCATCCATACCTCGTGCTTCTCCCAAACCCTTATTGCCCGCACCTGTCAGGCCCACAGTGAGGGTCTCCATAGCTCTCCGACTGCTCCTGCCACCCCACAGGCCCCAGCGGGGCCCCGCCTGTCCTGGAGGCCACCAGAAAGCCTCTCAGTCTCTACCCTGGGTTGGGTGGCCTCTGTCTCAGTCACTTCCTCCCACATGGTGGGCAGAGCCCCAGGCCAGGCCAGCTGTGCTCTGGGTAGGGTTGCAGGGCTTGAAGGGCACCACGGTCTGTGACAGGACCAGAGGTAGAGACTTGAGAAGTAGGAGAGAGGCCTAGCTCAGCCCCCGCCACTGTTCTGGCTATAGGCGCCCTCTGCCCAGCATGACAGGTGAGCCCAAAGCCACCAACCTGGACAGGAAGAGGTGGCAGCTCCGCAGCCTCCTCTTGCAAGAGTTGGCACAGAAGGCCAAGGAAGCCAAGCCCAGGGACATGGTGGCCACCGTGGAGGGCTGGCTGCACCGCCTCAATGCTGTGCTCCCCGAGGTGGGCACTGGCTGCAGGGCAGGGCTGGGCCTGGGAGCTGCCTCCTATGTCCTGACAATCCCATGTCCCCAGCCCCAGATGAGCCTCCCAGATGTAATGATCTGGCTGATAGCCAAGGAGCAGCGCGTGGCCTTTGCCCGGGTGCCCGCGCACACTGTCATCTTCTCCCCGGCTGGGCCTTTGCACTCTGGCAGGTTCTGTGGGAAGATCCAGACCCTTCTGCTGCAGGTGGGGAGCAGGGGGCCCCCAAGGTCCCAGGGCAGCCCCAGGGGTCCTTCCTGAGGGTGTGGCAGCTTCCTGTCTCCCTGATCCTTGTCCCCAGAGAAAGGCAAAGGCTTGTCCCCATCAGCTGTGGGCTGCCACATCCACGGTTCTCCAACATGGTCCCCAAACCCACCTCCCCTGTTACCTTCATGGCCACCACTTGGTCTTTTCCCTTGGCATTTCTTTGCGGAACATGATTGGGAGCGCTCCAAAATATTTAATGCCATAGGTCTGGACCTTCCCTGGTGTCCCTCTGACTCCTGGAGAAGGTGCCACCCTCCTCTTGATAGCCCTGGCTCCAGACATGTTGACCCTGGCCTTTTCCACCACCCAGCGCAGCCTCTTCACTCTTGCCTATGAGGTTCCTCCCTGTCCTGCTGAGATTGAATCTGCTCTGTGGCTCGTGGGCTTAAGTGATAGGGACAACTCCTCACCATGTCCAGGCCTGTCTGCTTTTCTACAGAAGGGCTGGCGATACCCACTCCCGCCTCTCTGTGGTATGTTGAGGGTCCGTGCACTTTGCACACGTGGTGAGCATGCAGTAGACTGCCACTGTCGCCCTGCACAGGCTAGGCAAGTGCTCTACAGCTCTATAGCTCTACAACCCAGCCCAGTGGTTCATGTTCAGTGTGAGCATCCCTGCTCCCAGCTCAGGCAGAAGGTGTGGGTGTGACACATCTGGGGAGCGTGTGTCCCCTCCTTCCCATTCTTGTGCCCTGTGGGACTGACGTGTCTCTGACTCAGTACCCAGAGGGTAAAGGACAGCAGGACGCACCGCTGGCCCACCTCCGGGTCTGCATGTGGCTTGGCAACATCACTGACAGCAAGGACCTGCAGCTGCTCCACCAGGGTGACCTGGTGGTGTATGCGGAGACGGTGAGCTGTGGTGTGGGGGGCTGGGACCAGTGAAGGACAGTGACCTCAGAGCTGGGTGTTACTGATGACCAGAGAATTACGAGAGCCCATGGCCCATGGGCCAGCTCTGGTGGCAGAGGGGAAGGAAGGTTAGAGTGTCAGGGTTTTGAATTCACTGAATGAAGATATCTTTAAGCTGCGTGTGTGGATAAATATATCATAATACAGCCAGCCATTCACATCTGCAGATTCAGCCATAGTAGGCCTGTGACAGTTGGGTCTATGCTGTGCATGTGCAGGCTCTTTTCTTGAACAATGTGGTGTAACATCTGTTTATATCGCATTTGCATCGCATTTGGTATGATAAGCCATGTAGGGACAACTTGCAGGAAACGAGGTGATCACAGGTCATATGCAAATATTAGGCCCTTTGGTATTCCAGGGGGCCTGGAACCTGTTCCCCGAGGACCCCAAGGGACGGCCATGTGTCTAACCAACCTCGTGCAAGGCTGAGGAACTAGAGAGGGGATTTAGGGTGGGGCTCAGTGGCTGGAGCTGGGATCCTTTGGTCCTGTAGTTGCCGTTAAAGGTGCTGGCTCTCACATGTGTCACCCTGCTCCACTAGCTCAGCAACCTGGGGCAGGGTTGACCCCTGAGTCTCAGTCCGTTCACCTGTGCAATGGGGTGTAGCCATTTCTAAGGCTGGGGTACCTACCCTACAGCAGACGCTGACAGGGGCTTCCCTCCTCCAGTACGAGAATCAGGCCAAGTACAAAGGCCAGTGGGGACAGCAGGGGCTCTATCACTGCCCCAACTTCTCAGACGTAATGGGGCACAAGGCGCTCCCCAAGTCGGAGTTCAAGGAGCCCCCAGGGTGGCATTGGCAGGACAGCTGGATAGTGGAGCCTCAGAGGAGGTAAGGCCAGGGTTGCAGGCCCCAAGCCTGCGTACCCCTAGACACACCACAGGGGGGAACTTCCTCTCACTTTCAAGGGCCAGCCAGTGGCAGCCAGAGGTGGGCCCAAAGCCGTGGAGTCTGGTCCCTGGGTTTGGATGTACAAGACATGACCCAGCCCACCAGCCCTGAGGCAGAAGTGCCACATAGGGAAGCATGAGGCCAGCAGACCCGTAAGTTCAGGGAGATGTGAGACCTTCCTGTCCCCAGATTCCTCTTGGACATAAACATCAACAAGAGCCAGGTGCTGGAGGAGGTGTACGAGAACCAGGAACGTGATGTCACAGGCACCTGGGTGCCCTCAGCCATCCCAAACACTGATGTGGTGAGCAGGGCCGAAGCCACCTCAGGGGCTGGGGACCAGCAAGTCTACCAGGTAGTGGGGCAGCTAGGCCTGAGCACTGACCCCAACTCGCTATGGGGCCCTGGGTGAGCTGTCAGACTCTGGCACTTTCCCCCTCACTGGGACATTGCTCCCCAAGGTGTCAGGTAGAGATACTGTTCACAAAACATCAGAAATAAGAGCGAGGAGAGCCATCCCTCTCCAGGCCACTTACCCTGCAGGAGACGGGGGCTGATGGGCCTGGCATCAGGCACTACAATGCTCTGCAGTGACGGGAAGCTTCTGCCTCTGCTCTGGCCTCGGGTGGAGCACCGGAAATGGGACACAAGTGTGACAAGGGACTAGACTTTGCATTTTACGTTATTTTTATTCCTTGCAGTAGCCCCAGGTGGCTGTACTGGGCAGGTCTCATGCATGGTAGCTCCCTGTTTCCACATGGAGGGAGCAGATGACGGTCCAGAAAGGCCAGTCCTGACAGGGTGACAGCAGACATAGCCAGCACCATCTGGTCTAGGGGATGGAGGTCACCATGCCACAGGGTCATAGACAGGTGTGTGTTTGGGCGAGTTCTTCTTTCTTCCTCCTTGCCCTCATGTCCTGGCAGAATGGACAGCCGGCAGAGGCCCGGAACAATGTGACATGCCCCCAGGGCTGGCATTTTAAGAAGAACTGGACTGTGGAGCTCAATCGCGCGGTGGACAATGAGGGTTAGTGCTGTAATCAGGGCCATGAGGCAGGCGGGAGGGCCTGGGATCCCAAATCATGCAAGTCACAAGGCTGTCTAAGCAGGTTGGGGTACTGGTTCAGCAGCTTTGAGCAGTGAAGCTACCCGACGTGTTTGTTTATTTGTATCTCACTATGTAGTTCACACTGTTCTTGAACTCACTATGTAGCCCAGGCTAGCCTTGAAATAGTGATCCTCCTGCCTCAGCTTCCTTAATGATGGGATTATAGGCATTTGCCATCATGCCCAATGCTGTCAGGTAGGATGAGCCTAGATTCCTGGGGGTCCCTGGCCTCTAGCATTCAGGGCCCCCCCCCACACACACACAGGGGCCCTAGCTAGAGTTGAGACAGTACATGTCCTCATTGTCTCCTGGCCCAGAGCATGGCTCAACAGATGTCTGTGATGCTCAGTCTACCCAAGGTGGCTCCAGTAGGGAGCAACAGGTTGGAGATCTCCAGCCCAGACTCCAAACAGGCTCTCAGCTGTGTGGGGGTGTGCAAGTCCCCTCCCTGCTTGTAACACAGGCTGTCAGGCCGGGGGTGTGCAGGTAACAGTGGCGGGGGAAGGCACCGCCTGTCTCAGGTCCCTCTCAGGCCAGTCCAAGGCCCCAGCCTCCAGGCACCCGAGGACCCATAGGCCCTGGTGTCGTCCACAGGCTGGGAGTATGGTGTGGGGATCCCACCATCGGGGCTGCCCCAGGTGTGGACCTCGTTGGAAAAGAACTACCACTCGCGTCGCCGGCGTCACTGGGTGCGCATGCGCTTCCGGAACCATGGGGAGCTGGGCCGCGAGGAGCAGACCGTGTCCTTCCTGCAGATGGTGAGGCCCCTACTCCGCAGGGCCTAGTGGGGTCACAGGCGCAACCCCTTGGGAGGTGGCAGGAACACATTCCGCTTTCCTCTGCAGCAGGGCCTGGCCAGTAAGGGAGAGGAGGGCTGGGAGTATGGCAACTTGGGCTCCACGTTCCACCTGGACCCGCAGCCCCAGAGCCGCTTCCGCCGCCGCTGCTGGCACCGCAGGATGGCCCCCAACGATAACACAGGAGTGGCGCCCATATTCCTCCTGGAGGGCTCCTTGGTAAACCCCATGGGCTGAGCCACACCTGCTTGCACCCTTGACTCCAGCAGCAGGGACCAACCCTTAGGCCACCAGCAGCTGGGGGCCGGGAGGACAGGGCCGGTGGTGCTCACAGGGGAGGAGCGTGGCTTAAGGAGATCAGGGAAGCACCTGATGTCTTCAGGGGAGGCTGTCCTGGGCACAGGCCATGGACCTGAAACAAAACCCTGAGAAGGAAGAGAGCAAGGCAGGGTCCTGGGCTCAGGCCAGGGACTCCTGGAGGCCTGCCCAGGAGGACCAGCGGCTCGCCAGCATGCCCTTCATCTACTGCACCCTCCACAGTGAGTGCTGGGCCGGGGGGAGGGCGGGATCCGCAGGACAGCCTGCGGGACACAGGTGACAGAGGCGGCTCCTCTCCACCCAGAGCCCCACTACTACCAGCTCTTCTGCTACATCTACCAGGCCCGGAATCTGATGTCCAACCAGATCCTCGTGTTCCAGGGTAGGAATGGCCTTGTCACCCAGCCCTGGTTCCCCCAGTGCTAACGAAGTCACCCAGCAGTATAATAAATTAGGGAGGGAGGGGGTGACAGACATGCAGGCCCCTCCCCCAAGGAGCTCCTGTTCTCAGTTGGGGGAAAAGACCCCAAAACAAAGAGTACAAGTCAGGGAGCTGGGTTTTTTGAGGCAGGGTCTCGCTGTGTAGTTCTGGCTGGCCTAGGACTCACTGTGCCAGGCCTGACCTTGAGCTCACAGTGAGCCTGTCTCCCCCTCTGGATGATGGGATGGCAAGTGTGCGTCATCACACCTGGCAGGGGCTGTTGTTGAGTGGTGACCCCAATGCTGTGGAATTAGAATGGGGGTCAGAGGGACTTCACACTGAGGGGACCACATAGCTAACCCTGGAGGAGGGAGGAGTTTGTCTGGGAGAGGCCTGAGGAGACAGAAGAGCCAGGGTGTCATGCTTGGGAGATGTGTGTCACTTGTGATTGGACAGACAGGAGACCATTTGGTAGGGAGGAGCCCGCGAGGAAGTCCCGCAGCAGGGTTCAGGAGCTGGAAGCCAGGACAGTGGGTGGCAGGGCTCCAGGGACAGCTGCTGGGCACCATATCCTTTGGGGGCACCTTGCAGAGCCACTGGCTGATGCAGCCACATGGAGCATCACCCCCAGCCCATCACTGTGAAGCCTGGGCCTCAGACGTGGGGGTGTGGACCACACACAGGAGCCCATGGCCCTGGCCCCTGGGTGGATGCCCAGGTCCTCCGGCTTTGCCACACAGGCAGCTTTGCCCCACAGAGCCCTTTGTGCGCGTGGTCTTCCTCAACTACAGCCAGTGCACCCTGCACCTGCTGAGCTCTTCAGCACCCACGTGGGCCCAGACACTTATCTTCCAGCACCTCCTGCTGCACGAGAGCCCCCAGGACATCCGGGAGAGCCCCCCACTTGTGGTGCTGGAGCTGTGGCAGCACGATGCCCAGGTGCAGTGGGCTGGGCTGGCCTGGGCGGGGCTGGAGGCGAGAGGGGTTGTATTTTAAGAGGAAAGCATCTTAGGCTGGGGATATAGCTCAGTGGCACAAGCGCCTGCCTTGCAAACGCAAGGTCCTGAGGTCGATCCCTGGTACCGCAAAAAAAAATAATAATAAAGGAAAGCATCTTGGGGAGCAGTTGAGACTGGACCTACAATGTCACCGGGCCGTCTGCGCGGGGAGCCCGGGATGGGCGGCCCCTCCATGCCAGCTCCTGCATTTTGTGACTGTCTCCTCCCCTCCAGGGAAACGAAAGCTTGTGGGGACGGACCATGTGGCCACCGGTGGTCCGGCTGGACCTCCGGGATTGGGTGCTGCCGCCCCTAAGGTGGCACCCGCTTGTGAAAGAGCTGGGGGAGGAAGCAGGCGAGATCTTGGCTTCCTGTGAGCTGATCCTCGAGACAGAGGTACTGGGAGCCACAGGTGTCCACAGCCAGAGGGGCCACCCCTCCCTCACCTTGTGAAAGACCTGAGGCCTCCTGGGCTGAGCCTACGAAGGACCTGCTTGGGTTGGGGATGGGGCTCAGGACCAGTCACGGGGCCTCATTCGTCTGCACCCTGTTTTCTGTGCTCCAGAAGCTGAGAGAGAAGCACCTGCCCCTTTTAAGTGTTCCCTGGAAAGGTGGGGTCTACATGCTGCCCAAGAGCATCCAGCCCACAGTGAGGAAGACAGCCATTGAGGTGCGCGTGGTGAGGGGTCAGGAGGGGTCACCAGGCAGTGCGGGGCCCTCGGCTCCCCGGTGGGCCCTCCTGACTATCCCTTTAAAGCTTGCACCCTGAGAAGACTCTCCGGGGTTGGAGGGGGCGGGGAAGTAGAGAGCAGAGGCTCTGGCACGGCTTTGTAAATCACTGTCCTGCAAGTCTCTGTGGTGGGCAGCAGACGAGGGGCTCTGACACTCGTGCTCATAGGTGGCCTCAGCCACCCCGTGTAGCAGAGATACTTTGCAGGAAGGAAATGGAGCTGTATGGGGTGGCACACACCTGTAATCCCAGCCTTCAGGAGGCTGAGGCAGGAGGATCGCCACAAATTCCAGGCCCTCCTGGGCTACACAGTGAAACCCTGTCTCAAAATAAAATGGAGGCTCTGAGACAGCAGATTCCATGAGGGTGACCAGGAACTATGGGACAGAGCCACAGCTTAGGCTTAGCCCTACCTAACACCAAATGCCACGATGCGGCTTTTGGGACCAGTGTGGAGGTCCCCACACTGGAACCTACGCCCTGCCACAGCAAAGGATGGTCAGTTCCTCTAGGGACAGGAGGCTTCTTTAAGTTCAGGCAACCCAGCTGGTCCCCATGCTAGGCTAAAGGTGGCCCACCGGAAGAGGCCACGGGCATCTCCTGAAGTGCCCAGTGTCAGCTGAGACATCACAGGGTGCAGGGCCACTGACTGGCCTAGGACACAAGGCAACAATGAACTAGGTGACATGGGACCCCTGAGAAATCAGGAAACCTGTTAACAGATAACAAAAGAAATCTGCTTCTGTGGGTGGGTCCTGGCGGAAGCCACCTCAAGAATTTGTGGATGAGGCTTGTGACACCTAAGGGGCCCAGTGGTGGATGTGGTGGCCTGCAGACACCTCCTCATTGGGGAGGGAGCTCAGAGTCTAGGCCTTGGGGACTGGCACGTCCCTCAGAGGACAGTGAGACCCAGGCACCTTCGGACTGGCTTCTCCACACAGCTAAATGCCTCACCCTGCAGGCTCCCTGAGACCCCTCATTCCTGGGCAGCTGTGCCCCCTGCCCAGGACTTCCTCCAGTGCACTGCCTGGCCCTACCCTCCCTCCTCTGTCCTGGCAGATCCTGGCCTGGGGCCTCCGGAACATGAAGCAAGTGAGCCACCCCCAGCTGCTGGTGGAGTGTGGGGGCGAGTCCCTGAGAACAGAGCCCCTCCGGGACTTCCCCACCAACCCCAACTTCCCTAAGTCTGCACTGCTGCTCACGGTGGTAAGAAGCCCAGGGCGGGGCGGGAATGCCTCCTCTCCTGGGACCCTCACACCCACTGTCCCTGGTGGCAGTTCATGCCCAAGGAGGAGGCCTACGCACAGCCCCTGCAACTGAAGGTACTGGACAACCAGAACTTCGGGCAGCAGACTGTGGTGGGCCACGCCATCGTCGACTTCCTGCAGCCCTACTTCTGTGACCCCTGGGCACAGGACTACGTGCCCCCACAGCTCCCAAGTATGGCACCATCCACTTGCCTCCCTAGGCCCCCACGGGCATGGGGAAGGGCCCTGCCTCCCCATGGGGTGGGCACTTTGGCCTGTCCCTTCCTGAAGCTCACAACTGTGTCTCTCCACACAGTGCTGTCTATGAAGAAGCACCAGAAGGTGGGCAAGCGATCCTGCGGTTTATAGGAACAGCCCTGTCCCTGAGGAGGGGTGTGGGCTGAGCCATCCTGGCACATGTGACCTTGGCCTGCACATGACAATCACCCCAGGCTTTTAAGTCCTGAGACCCAGGCCCAGAGGAACTGCCCTAGAGTTGCTGCAGGAGGGCTCCAGAAGCAGAATTTTGTTCTTACACAAACACGTATCTCAACCCTGGCCTGGTGATTCCAGGACTCAGAGGAGCCAGGGAAACGGCCCTGACTGGAGCCCTCTCCTCAGAGACCTCAGAGCCCCTGTGCCAGCTCTGGGCTGTCGGCCTCACGTTACTCGCCCTCTGCCTTCTAGGTCCTAGGGTTCTTCTATAAGAAGTTCTGGTTCAAGTCCAGCAAAGCTGAGGTGAAGTAGGCCCTGTCCTGGGAGCAGGAACCGGTGGGTCCCAGGAGGTGGGGATAGCCCTGCCCAAGTGCCTGCACGTCCTTTTCCCTCCCAGGATGAGTATGAGCATGAAGTGGACTGGTGGAGCAAGCTGTTCTGGGCTACAGGAGATGACAAGTCCCCAAAGTACAAGTACCAAGACTACCACACCCTAAAGGTCAGGAGGGGGCTAGGGCAGCATGAATCTCCCATGGGAAGGGTCGCAGACCCTGCCTTGGTTCCTCTGGATACCATCAAGGGGCATCTCTGTTGTCCCCTGATATAAGCAGAGCCTTTCCCAGGCTTTGGAAAAGGCCCGGGAGCCACTGGTCCCTTGGTCTGATCCTGGTTTGGTCCTCCCTGCCCTGCAGGTGTATGACTGTGAGCTCGAGGCGGTGCCAGCCTTCCAGGGCCTGCAGGACTTCTGCCAGACCTTCAAGCTCTACCAGGAGCAGCCCAAGGTGGACAGCCCTGTGGTAGGGGAGTTCAAGGTGTGTGTTCTGTGAATGAATGACCATGTTCCCCTGGCCAGCACCCTCCTAAACACTGTGCTTCCTGCTGCAGCCCACTGCTACTCTTGTGGTTCTATTCCACAGGTTTCTCTCCCTGCATACTCTCTACTGGTCCTGGGCTGGGAACCCTCCTTGGGGGTTACAGAGCTGAGCCCCAACACCCTCCATGTCCCCCAGGGTCTCTTCCGCATCTACCCCTTTCCTGAGAATCCAGAAGCCCCCAAGCCCCCGCGCCAGTTCTTGGCTTGGCCAGAGAGAGACGACTTCCCCCAGCTGTGCCTAGTGCGTGTGTACGTAGTTCGAGCCATCAACCTGCAACCCCAGGACTACAACGGCCTGGTAAAGAGTGGGCCCATGCAGCACAGGCCTCTCACCCCTGCCCAGCCCCTTCCTGGAGCCCCTCTGGCTGCTGAGCCCCAGAATGCCAACCTTTCTAGGTTCCACATCAGGGGCTCACTGCTGTCCCAGTCCTACTGGTCCTGACCAAGCTGGACTGAGCCCACCACTTCCTGTCCATCCCCTAGTGTGACCCTTATGTGATCCTGAAGCTGGGCTCCAGGAAGCTTGGCAGCCGGGACGCGTACAAGCCCAACACTGTGGACCCCATCTTTGGCACGTGAGCTGCCCTTTCCCTGCCCACTGCCCTCCAGGCCACGCTGAGGCAGCTCCAGCAGACAGAGTCTCACATTCCTCCCAGCAGCCACTTTGTTTTCTTGGTGCTCACCAGGGAACACAGGTGGATGGGCAGCCAGGCTCTGCCCTCCCTCACACCCTGCCTAGGATAGAAGTGCAGGCCACAGCCCAGGCCATCAGGTTGTTTCCAGCTGGGCCGAGGGGCTGCTGATGGTGGACACAGCCTGGGCCGTGCTCTGCTCCCAAATCCACCATGCAGCAGCACAGATGCAAAGGGGCCTCTGGGCAGAGATGCTGGCCCGTCACCACCTCTGACCTCTAGGATGTTCGAGCTGACCTGTACCATCCCCTTGGAGAAGGACCTGCAGATCCAGCTACTCGACTTTGACCTGTTTTTACTTGATGATGAGATCGGAACCACAGTCATCGACCTTGAGAACCGACTCCTGTCTGGCTTTGGAGCTCGTTGTGGGCTCTCCAAGTCCTACTGCCAGTGAGGAGGCCTGTGCTGGCGGGTGGGGTTGGGGTTGGCAGTGAGCATGCACCTTCCCTGGAAAGGTGGGGAACCAGGCTGGACCTGCTCCATCTCCACCCACGCTTCCACCACTGCACATTCTGCAGCTCAAAGACACTGTTACCCAGGACCCACACTGCTTCTGTGCCTCTCACACACCCTGCAGGTCAGGGCCCTTTATGTGGCGGGACCAGATGCCCCCGAGCTACCTCTTGGAGCGCTATGCCAAGCGCAAAGGGCTGCCTCCTCCAGTGTTTGACCCCGAGGGAGACTCTGTTTTATACAGGGGGAAAAAATTCAATCTGCAAAACTTTGGTGAGCTCAGCACACTGCCTGAAAGCACAGACACAGGCCTCTGAGGGAAGAGCTGCAGATGGGGGTAGGGGGGAGCCTACCCTGTTCCCCACTCACCCATTGTAGGCTGGGCTGGGGAGGGCACCTTGGAAGGCTGATGGCCTTGTGGTCCCCTCCTTCCAATCCAGAGCCCAGAGCTCCAACTGTGCCGGGTCTGGGCCCCAAGAAGGAGCGGCTGGCGCTGTACATCCTGCATACCCAGGGGCTGGTGCCTGAGCACGTGGAGACACGCACACTGTACAGTGACAGCCTGCCGGGCATGGGCCAGGTATGGGACTGCCTGCTTCCTGTGGGACACGTGTTTTGCACATGGCCCACTGACGTCACTTGGAATAGAGGACATCAGAGCTGGAAAGGTCACCTCATCTGCTGGGGGAAGTGCTAAGCAACCCTAGCAGCTAGCACCTCCGTCTCCTTAGTCGCTGAGAGAGGAGGCACCTCAGGTCACAGTGCAGATGGGACAGCCTTGCTTCTGGCTAATTGCAGGCTGTTTTCTCCATGGCAAGGAGCCCCACACACAGCGATGAGCTCCCCAAGGGTACCCTCATTAGCCTCTGCCCTCCAGCCACCATGTGGCTCCTCTCATTCTCCACAGCGCACCAGCTGAGGCACGTTCTAGAGCAGTCTTCTTCTGAGTAGTGCTGTTACAATGATCTCTCTCGTTACGCCTCTTTTCTCAAGTGGGTCATTTTAAGAGAGGACCTGAGGGCTAGTGCTTGGGAATAGAGAACATATTCATCTGTTTCCAAGGCTGGCCATGCTGTCCTTTGACTTTTTTTTTTCACTGTTTCTTCCGTCTTCCTTCCGGGCCCGGCCCTTGGTGAGTGGCCCCATACCCCAAGGTTGCGCTCACCTGATAGTAAGCGAGCGGGCTGAGCAGCCAGCCTGCTTTTACGCTGCTTAATAAGTGAGAGCCCAAGCCCTTCTGTGCTCCAGGGCCACCTAGCTGGGTGCCTTCTGCCCTCCCGACCCATCACGAGTGAAGTCATGCCACCATACCTAGGGTCTCGAACTGGACACTCACTCTCCCCAAGGGAAGAGGCAGCTCTCTGCACTCTGTGGGGTGGGAACACAGCTCAGCACAGGGCAAGGCTGCAGGCTGTCCTGTTAGTGCTGTGAACACTAACCCCATCTGGCCCTAGGGAAAGGTGCAAATGTGGGTGGACATCTTCCCCAAGAAGCTGGGGCCCCCTGGCCCCCCTGTCAAAATCAGCACCAGGAAGCCTAAGAGGTGAGTGGCACCCACTTCCCCATCCCCCCAACTGTCCTTGAAGGCTGAGCGGCAAGAATCCTCTGTTGGGAAGAGAGGAGCCCCAAATTTGCAAGAGCCTGGCGGGCAGCCCTCAGGCCTCACCCCCTCACCAAGGCGGCATGGGGGCGGCTCCTTGGCAGAGCCTCAGAGCACAGTGGCTGTAGGTATGAGCTGCGCTGCATTGTCTGGAAAACCGCGCACGTGGACCTGGTGGACGAGGCACTCAGCAGAGAGAAGATGAGTGACATCTACATCAAAGGGTCAGGGGGTGCCTTGTATGGGATGGGGGTAGTGCCACACTGCTGTGGCACCTGGCGGGAACAGGGGACCAGATGTGCAAAAGGACTCTGGCTCCAGGTGGCTGTTCGGGCTAGAGAAGGACATGCAGCAGACGGACATCCACTACCACTCCGTGACTGGGGAGGCCATTTTCAACTGGCGGTTCATCTTCACCATGGACTACCTGGCGGTAGAGCGTGTGTGCATCGAGAGCCAGAAGGTGCCAGGGAACGAGGGGTGCTGCCTCAGAGCCCAGATGCTCCCCTGTACCGCTCTGTCCTCCAGTGACATGCATGTGGTGACAGATTTAGCAATTGCCAGCAGACAGAAACCCTATCTTTGGTAGTCAGTCCATCACTGCTGGGGAGTGGGCTGACAAGTGTCCAGGGGATGTCACCCTTGTAGGCTGTAACATGTCCTCCATCCTCCAGGATTATGTATGGAGCCTGGACCCTACATCCACCAAGTTCCCAGCCCGGCTCATCATCCAGATCTGGGACAATGACACCTTCACCCCTGATGACTTCCTGGGTGAGGCCGGCTCAGGGTGGTGACCCAGGCTGAGGGGTGCACCTTGCTGATGGGGCTTTGCTTCTTGGGTCCAGGGGTCCTGGAGCTGGATCTCTCAGACATGCCCCGCCCGGCCCGGCATGCCAAGCAGTGCTCCCTCCAGATGCTGGACGCTGAGCCCAAGTGGCCCTTCTTCTTCCCACCTGAGCACTTCTCCCTTTTTAAGAAGAAAACTGTAACTGGCTGGTGGCCCTGCCAGGTCCAGGAGGGTGACAAGTGGCGCCTATCGGTAGGAGCTGGGGAAGGTGTCTCTTGAGCAGGACTGCTGTGCTGCATGGCCCAGCTCCAGCAGCCTTCTGGGGACCACAGCTACACCTTTCCTCTCTGGTCTCTGGTCCTAACCACCTCGCCCTGCTGATCTTGGCCTCACCCATGTATTCCCAGGGGAAGGTGAAGATGACACTGGAGGTCCTATCGGAGAAGGAAGCCTTGGCCAGGCCAGCAGGGCGAGGCCAGTCGGATCCCAACCAGTACCCCACACTGTACCCACCCCCGTAAGGCTTGCAGAGCGGGGGCTCCGAGTGGCGTCCCTCCATCCATGGGGCAGAGGGGGCAGTCACTTCCTACTATGTAGATCAGTTATAATCTGCAGAGGGTGGACTTGGGGGTGGGTAACCCCAAAAGGAAAGCCCTCTGCTCTGGATCCCTTGACCAGGTTTCCTGGTCCTCTCTCTCTGACATCTGCTCCGGCATGGACAGACGTGCAGGCAGATCCTTCATGTGGCTGTGGTCTCCTATTCGATACCTGTGCTTCGGTCTCTGCAGACGCTACCGATGCAAAATCTTAAGCTTCTTAGTCTTGCTGGCCATAGCATTTCTGTTGTTCAAATTTTTCTACTCAGTTCCAGTGAGTGGCCGCCTAGGGGATGGGAACAGCCAAGAAGGGCACCTTCAGGTGGCTGGCCCAGCCTGACTCTGCTGATGCTTCTCTCCAGAACTACTTGGCCATGAGCTTGATCCGCCCTGGACTACGGATGCAGCCTTCCATCAACATATACAACTTCATCACCTCGCCTGCTTTCAGCAGTGCCAGTCCTTCCCCTCTTGCCACCCAAGCTCCAAGCCTCCAGGCTGTGACAGACCACCAGCTGCCACTCCACCAGGAACCCAACCAGCACCTGGGTGACATCTTCCCAGAACTTCTGGCTCCCCAAGACTGATCTGCACGTGTCCACCTGGCTCTCCTGCCCGTGGTCAGCCATTCATCCCCTGGGCTTCCTCTAGTGCCCATGCCATCTTAAAGGACATGCACAAGGGGCAGGGTGTATTCTGCCTATTGTGTCCACCAAAACTAGCAGAGCTGTAATTCCCCACTAAAATAAACACATTTTGTAGCAGACCCACCTTGTCATTTATTTTGGGGATTAGCACGAAAGGACTCACAGGCCCAGGGAACAATGGCACTTGCACATGCCTGCGCTAGGCCTCGGGTCTCTCCCACGTGACAGGCTCTCAGCACCACAGGAGACAGGGATGGTGACTGGGAGGGTTGGCTCTCTCGGCTAAGTAGTGTGCCAGGGCTACACCCAGCACACCAGGGCTACAGAGCCCAGATCCACGCTTGGCCCCACTCCCATGGGAAGCATTTGTTTCTAAAACAAACAGGGCCAGGGCAAGATAGAAAATGCTAGGTTGGGTGGTTTTCTTGGGCCACCCATTTTCCTAAGGACAGCAGCCTGGTCCCCTATGCTGCATGGGGACTCTTTCCCAATTCCCTGCCCTCTCTAAAGGGCCTCCAGACCAGGGTATTTAGCTCAGCAGCACAGTGCCTGCCTGGCAAGCATAGGTCATGAGTTCAATTCCCGGTACCAAAAAATAACCTCCAGGTGCTCATGAGCTGCAGCCACGGAAGTCCCACAGTTTGGTCTCTGCCCTTCACCACTGTCTGTGCAGTCTCATGAGCCCTTCTAGGTCCTCCACCTCACAGGCTCTTTCCTTCTCCCCTGAGCTCGAAGGACAAAAGCCACCATTTCCCTCTTCACTCTCCCCAGTCCAGAGGCCAAATGCAAGATCACCATTGCCCTGCAGTTCTCTGGAGCTGCTCTGCTGCCGAAGGAGGTGCTGGGAGGACGCCTGCCACCTGAGTTCACCTTTGCGCCACACAGCAGGCCTGCACAAGGCAAGGCAGGAGGCCCTAGAAGGTGGAAGTGCACCCGCAGTGGGGACCCCTCCGATCGTGTGGAGCCGAGAACCCCCCTGCACCCCAGGAGAAGGCAGAGGAAAAGTGATGGGCCTGAGGAGCAAGAAAAAAGCCTCCCCCAACCGACCCCCAAAAAGGACAGTCTGAAGTTTGTGATTGGTTGCATCAGCCACTCTAGAATTTCCCTTCGGTTACAGAGGCCCAAGGTCTTCCAGGGACACCCTGGGCCAGACCACCTCCATCACAGAGCAGTCAGCCAAGCAGCATGTGACCTTGTCAGATAAGGCAGTGGAGGAAGAGTTGACACCTAGGACAGCACTCGGGCTGTGCTGCTCAGTGACAGTGAGTTCTTCCAGGTGTAAAGGAGGTTGTTTTGCTCCCAGACTTACAACATAAGAACAGCAACTGTTTCTTCTCTATTAAGAAAAAGAAGACAAATTTCCTCTTGGGTAGGTGCAGGGCACCCAAGGATAGGTAGTAAGAAAGCTTCCTTACACTTCCAATACTTAAAAGCAGGTTTCCCAAAATCACAATCAACAGAGAACATGCAGATAAGCAGGCTCCATCCAGCAGGTCCAGAGACACACGGCAAAAGCCACTTTCTGCGGCAGACCTGGACCTGGTTTGGCAAACCACAGAAATCTTCTCTCCAACTTCTCTCAACTTGCACACTGACTACCACCAAACGTGGCATAGAGGGGACCCGGGCATGCTGACACAGCCCCTGCAGATGACAGAGCTGGAGCTTTGTACCAAAGCAGAAAGCCCCAGGGCCATCAGGGAGGGTCCCTGAAACCCGAGTCTGCTTGGCAGCCCCACGAAGAGGCATCCAGCTCAGGTTGCACATGAGACGACAATGAGTAGAGGGAAAAGGAAGCAGGAAATAAGCTTCCACACAGATTTCCACAGGAAGCTCCTCAGTGGGCAGAAAGTTGGGCAAGAGCAAAAACCAATACCCGAACATCCTGAAGGTATGAGAGCAGCTTCCACCCAGTGTGGAGGTGAGGACGAGGCTGTCCTGCCTGGGCTCCCAGCCTGCTCGGGCATCTGGGCATCACAGCCACACACGTCCTCTCTGTTTCTCTTCACCCCCTGGGTGGTGGGGGGCACCTGAGGCCTGATAGTAAGAAGAAAGCTTACTTTCTGTGTCGGGGGTGGGTTGGGGGAGCCCAGGAAGGACTATAGGGAAAGGCACATCACAGCGGTGTCCCGGGCCAGAGTCGGACATCCCTGTGGATGACTGTGGGAAGGCAGGGTCCTTGCATTCATCCAAAGCTGCAGTGACGAAACACAGTCCCCATCTAGGCCAGTTGAGGCTGCGTCTCAGTGGCGATGGTCACAGAGGTGGTGGCAGCAGGAGGGCTCAGTGGAGCGCTCAGTAGAAGCGCTTTCGACTCTGTTCCTGCCATTTGTTGTAGAGTATGATACCAATGACAATGGCAAACACAGAAAACACCAGGGAGAAGAAGACGATCAGGAAGAGGGCCAGGCCACTCAGGGGCTGCAGTGGGGCCGTCACTAGGCAGCAAGAGAGAAGCAAGTCAGACCCAGAGCCCACCACCGGGAAGGGTCAACCACACACTGTCCAGGGCCCCCCAGCCCCACCTCTGACACCCACTTCCGGAGAGCCAGGGCTTAGATGCCCTCTTCCCTCATGTCTCAATTTAAACACAAAGCAGTCACTTACTGCTGATCTATAGCAGGGAAAAATGGAAAGGCAGGTGCACGCATCCCTTCCTCTTCAGAGGACGCTTGCCTTCCACACTGTGCCTGCTAGTCACCCTGGCCTTGGCACGGCCACCACCTCCCCAACCACAGGGCCCTGTCCCAGGATCCCCCACACTCACTCTCAGGCAGCTTCATATTGTCTACCGAGGGCATGAACACGTCTCGATGCAGCTTCTCCTCCTCCGGGGTCCTCTCCACCGTCAGCTCAAACAACTTCAGGGAAATGACATCATGATTATCTAGAGGAGTAAGGAAGAAGGGTTACTCCAGCCACCTTGGAAACAGGACCTTGGTTCACACCTCTGATCCCTGAAAAAATAAGTGCAACCTCTCCATTTTATCATTTCAAAATGGCTCTGAAGGGAAAGAGAGAATGTGGCACAAGGCATATTTTGTATTCTTCTGTGTACTAGGTAGTTTAAAATGTAGATATAATCCTTATGAGAATTAAATCCTGTATCACATGTGATGCCTTCTAGCACAGGACACTCGGTGACATCGCACTTCCCTTGGTGAAGATCACGCACAAAGGAGCCCAGGGCGCCTGTTTACTAGGTCGCAGGCTGTGGCAGGTACAGCTATGGCACTGAAGACGCTGTGCCTATTTCTTTATGGCTCTTTGGAATTGTGACCCTGGACCTCCCTAATAATTACCAAAGAAGAGATCAAGGAAATACATTGGATTTCTCTTTTAAAAATTCCACACATTTAAATACTTTCCCTATGCTTCAAAGCAGTGATATTTCACTGATGTTCAACTCAACTGATCTTTATAGGTGGGAGCCTGTTCAAGGTGGCTCCTGAGTCTTTTTAGATGAGCCTGGACACTTGATATTTCCCTTGCTTTTCTGGGAAAGTCCTGGCTTGTATATTTCCTGTCTGAGACCTGGCATGAACCATATCTGAGGAAGCTCTGTGCCTTTTAGTGGGAATTGGCAGCATGAGACCACAAATGTGTGTGCTGGGGTGGGGGGTGGTCCTTGCTGGGGTGTTGTTTATTGCCTGGGGCCAAGATTCCTGGTCACTTCTGTCATTAGGATGTTATCCAGTTTTGCACTCCTAGGGTCTTTAGCAGGTCCCAGATGGTAAACACTTGCATTCATCTTCAACTGGAAAAATGTTTCTGTTGTGGAGCTTATTTAAGCCATGGGACAAAATAAAATCCAGGGTAGTAGCCCTCACAACGCAGGGCCCTCAAAGCCTGGGAGAAGCTGAGCACAGTGATGCAAATCTGTAATTCCTGCATGAGGGGAGGCTGAGGCAGAAGGATCACAAATTTGAGCCTAATTTAGGCAATTTAATGACTTAGGGCTGGTCTTAAAAAAGGGCTGGGATGTAGCTCTGTGTAAAGGCCCACAGTTCAATCCCCAGTACTGGAAAAATTAAGTTTTGTTTCTAAAGCAAGTTTTATCCATAATAAATTATGTTAATCAGAAGACCCCTTACCTCTTTCTTATCTCTTCCCAACAGACATTCTGACTGGGGCGAAAGCCAAGGCGGAGAACAAGCAAACAAAGAGAAGCTATGAATCAGGCATGACAAAGAGAACCCAGAGGTGGCAGGAAAGCAGAGAGGTATTACTGATGTCACAGTGAAGGAAGCCAAAGGTCAGAGCACTTGTTTAAAAGGGCAGAGGAGGGGACAAAAGGTGAAGCTCAGAACAGAGCACTATATGCAGCAAAGCAGCAGATGTGACTTTGATAGGAGCAGTGAATGGCAAGGCCCAGGAAGCGGGTGGATGGCTGGGAAACAGACGTCTCTGCACAAACAATGCACCCAGAAGTCTGAGCGGGAGGGTAGCCTGGGACCAGTCAGGGCATGGCCAAGCTGGGTGCAGTTCTGCCAACAGCAAGGGTGCTGGACACATCAGCAGGTGGAGGGAGGGGAGCCTGATGGCAGAGGCATGGCCGGGACAGGCGGGAAGTGGAGGTTGAGAGCACGGTGGGTGCTGCTTTGTGACAGCACCTAATACGTCCTGTATACAACTGCACAGGGAAGCACAGGCCTCCTGTGCCCCTGCTCTCCACAGCCCCTTCCAGCTGCCTCTCCCTCAGGGACTGACCAAGGCCAGCACTGAGGAGTGTGCTGGGCCATACCCGAAAGATCGCCTGTGATGGAGGAGGTGCCAAAGTAGTATCCACGGGGCAGCCGGACGCCGGGCACCTCCAGACAGTCTCTCCACTCGTGCTTGCCGTCGATGTCCATCATGATCTAGGACAGAAGGAAGCGCCAAGTCGGACAGGCCTAGGGGAGGAGGGAGACAGCCCAGCACTCCTAGTCTCACCGGCGCTCACCGTCAGATGCCTCTTGACGTAGCGGATCACGAGGAAGGTGTCATAGTGCAGGTTGCGGATGATAGCCGTGCAGCCCCCCAGCTCTGTGGGCCGCCCATCACGCTCGTGGTCATAGCTGAGGGAGCCGTTGTTCACCATGACAGAGATGTAGGGGAACACCCGCTAGGATGCAGAGGGTAAGCAGACACAGTGAGGAAGAGCCTGCTGCAGGTCTGCAAGCAGCAACACGACTCTGCAGGTCACAAGCTGAGCTCCCCATAGTGGCCCAGACGGCCACTCTGTTCACCCTGAGCCCCTGCATTCCAATGGTCACTCAGGGACCTAGGCCCAGGAAGCCACTAAGCGTCACGCTTGCCCATGACGACCCTCCCTCGTACCTGACCTGGGCCTAAAGTGCCCCTCGAGACTCTGGGGTTTGCCTCACTCCTACTGGAGAGCCCCTCTGGCAGGCCTACTCTGCCCACTACCAGCGGGGTCCTTTTACAGCTATAAACCTACATCCAACCTCTTCTTGGGGAAACAAATCGTTTATCTGGCCTCTTCCCATCTCTACTTTAGCCCCATCCCTTCCCCACATAAGGCTGCTCTGCACATAGCCAATATTCTGAAATGCTTTTGGGCAGGGCTATCTTTCTACTGAAGATAGCACCTCTCAATTTTAAAATCCAATCAGCATAAGGTGCTAAGTAGATTAGGATAGGGAAGGCACTGCTGATGTGGCTGCTGGAGGGACTTCTCCAGCCACAGTGACTATGTCCCCAGCCAAGTGTCCTTCCGGCCCACTTCCGCCTCCTCCACACATAACTCCTCCGATAATGCTATGAGTAGGAGGGCCAGGCTGTGCCCCACAGGAGGAAAACTCAGTTTCCCACCTACTTCAGAGGCCTCCCTGCAGCAGAGCTGGAGGGGCAAGCTCTGCCCAGACCTGACAAGCCAACCATCCAGAGCAGGCCTGGCGCCAGGCAGGCTGGGGGCAGGGATGGAGGAAGGGTGCACGAGACATGCCACTCTTGGGTGAGTTCCCCACTGCCCCACACTCAACATGCAGATGGAGATGCAGTTGAAACC
Source organism: Dinomys branickii (assembly GCA_004027595.1). NCBI lineage: Eukaryota > Metazoa > Chordata > Mammalia > Rodentia > Dinomyidae > Dinomys > Dinomys branickii. The sequence continues at coordinate 192,385 of PVLD010000068.1, forward strand.
AGAGACCAGGCCTCCTGGGACAATAGTCACAGGGACTCTGAGCAGCAACAGATGTTGGGTGACAGGTGGGAACAGGCACGGCCACGGTGGGTCAAGAACTGAGTACCTGGACTCCCGGAGAAAATCGCCTCTTCTGGGCCTGAGAGGGTCCAGCAGGTTATTAGAAAAACAAAGGAGAGCACAGAAGACAGGAGACCAGGTCAGAAAGAAACAGCTGTGAAGAGCTAGGACCCAAGCTGCGGTGGAGGAACAAACCAACCTAAATCCCCAGACAGAACCGTAGGGTCCACAAATGGCATTCAGGATGTTCTTGTCTCCCTCAAAATTACACGCAAAACCAGTGCTGTCACAGAAGGACGGGGAGTGGCAGCAGATTCTCAAAGGTCTCCTAGGAAGGCCTCTCTGGGCCTGAAGGTCCTGAACATTTCAGAAGTTTCACAAAGGTGTACCACTGACCAGTCAGGGCCTACATGTATCTCTGGCAGTCAGACAGACAGGCAGCCCCAAGTCTGTACCCATACTCCTCTTCTCTATAGCCAGGGACAGGACAAACAGGGCTTGTAACTCGGAGCTCTCTCTTACTCCCCAGGGTATCAGGATACGGCTCTTGCTGAGAAAACAAAAATCCCACTGTTTAAGGGACCATGAAATTAACTCTAATCCAAAGGGCTCATTTGTCCTCTAATTGAGCCTATGGACACCTATTCCCAAGCAACTGCTGGATCTTGACCTCTAACATGTGGGCAAGGGGAAGCTCCGTGGGAACACAGCAGCAGGAAGAACTCAGAAGGCACAGAAACTCCTCGGCTCTGAGCTCCCAGCACCAAGAAAAATGACACAAGCCCAGCCCTGCCTTGGTCTGGAGCAAAGCGGGAGGAGTGTACAGCCCTGAGCATTTCCTGCTGGCATTTCTGTTATAGGCAAAGCACAGCTCCCAATGCTGCGGCCTGTGGTGGGCAGACAGACAGACAGACATCTCTTTTCCTGGAACTGACATACAGCGAGCAGGTAAACAAGACCCTTTCAGACCGTGATGGCACCTTGATGAATGCGTCACAAGCAATGTGACAGATTGCTGAGGGACACCCTCCCCCAGGAGGCTGTCGGAGCTGAAACTCCAGGTGTGCACAGGGGGCTGAGGACGTAGCTCAGTGGCAGCGCACCAGCCTGGCACAAACGAGGCCCTGGGTTTGACCCCAGCACCACACAAACAAAACCACAGAAGACAAAATGGGGAAAGTGCCTATCACAGAGCTTGGCAACAGGAAGTGATGAATAAATGTTGGTTTGTTTTTTTTTTAAAAGACCTGAGCATAAAAAAGCACAAGGCTGGCATATTCAAGGACTGGAAGAGCACAGGACTGGGTAGAGTGAGGGAGGTGCCACAGCACAGGGGTCTTGGGGCCACAGCAAGGACTAGAGAGGCACAGAGCAGCGCCCTGTGGTCCCCACTCTGCACTGCTGGCAGAGCGCACAGGACACGGAAGGCAGCGGTCAGTCATCCATGCTTCTGTTGCCCACATTACTCTCCCACACTATCATCTGTAGACAGCGACAGCGAACCTTTTAGTGCTTTGAGTGGCAACAGACAGCTGGCTGTGGCATTCATGCCACAGGTTCACCACCACTGGAAGGGAACTGTGAATAGGTTACTGAGCAGTTTAGAGAAATCGCTTAGAAAGTTCGTGATTTCTGTGAACAACTAAAGAAGGGACAAAGAGAGAATTAAAAAATGCCCTAGAGGGCCCCAAAGACCTCAAGATTTGCCGCATTTTTCATCTCCATACCCTCATCAGAAGTTGAAGCTACTCAGGTGTGGTGGCGCACACCTGTAACCTAACCTAAGCCCTTGAGGCCTGGTGGGCAGGCGGATCATGGAGAGCTCAAGGCCAGCCTGGGCTACGTGGTGTGACACTGTCTTGAAAATAAAAACCAAAATAATAGTAAGTTGAAGCTGCAACTGCAGAGTGCCTGGGCCAGCAATCCTGAGGTTAAGGGTATCTTGCTCTTCCCAAGACTGGCGTGGCACCTGATTACAGAAGGACAGCCAGGGCAAAAGGGCCCAGGAGCACTTGAGGAAGTTTTCCATCTGCACACGGTGGGTGCAGAGTCTAGAATGGGGTGCGGGAGGGTGTGTTTTTAAAAAGCACCACAAAAGCCTGTGATGTGCACCCACAGGAACAAAAATGCTCTGCCACAGACAGAGACCCATGGCTCCTCAGCTGCAATTTGTCTGCCTCAGCAGCTCATGACTCGGCCTTCAACTTTTAACTGCTAACTTATTTTCTATTCCTAGTCAGTGCTTGAATTGTCACTCCAAAAGCCACTAATTTCAACACAGCAGCTGATCTTTTTCCCCTGGAAAGCAGCCTACAGCTGGCACCAAAGGGTGAAGAATCACACTCATTTCAACAAAGTGGTAGTTTCATTCCTAACTTGAGAATCACTGGAAATGAGGAACTCCCACCTACTGTCCAAATGATTACTGTTTATTGGGCCGAGAATTTCTTTTTAAAGTATTACAAGGCCATTTAACTTTTTTTTTTAAAGACCGTCTACATCTGGGGGTATGATGGTGAACATCTGTAATCCCAGCACTCTGGGAGTCCAAGGCAGAAGGATCACAAGTTCAAGTACAACCTGGGAAACTTATTGAGACTTTGTCTCAATATAAAGAATAAAAAGCATTGAGGATGTAGCTTACTGTATATTTAGTTTTTGGTACCCTGCCATTAATCACTCATTCAACAGGTAAAGGCCCTCTACAGGATCATTTTTACCTCCAGCATACCTTGACTGAAAAGATACTCCCTGAGCCTGTAGATTTATGGATACTATGCTAAAATTCCAAAGGTCCAAAGCACACAGGTCATGAACTTTCAGACAGCAAACAGAACATGCAGGGTGTGTGTAATCACAATGCCACTCACAGCTGCACGACCTTGTGTGGACCACACCACCCTGCTGATATCCTATCTCCTCACTGGAAACGGGGAGAAGCATGCACAGCTGCCAGGGTTAATCATGGGGGGAGGGGGTAAGAGGAGACCAGCTGGGAATTTAGGACAATACCAGGCATTCAATCAAGGACAACTAAATTTATTAATTCCTAGATAGAAATATTTTCAAAGGAGCAGTTTCAGGCCCACCCTCTGACTGCCCGAAAGCCTTTCATAAACTCCAACATCATCGTGATCTCAGAGACCCAGGGAGCAATTTTAACCTCATATATCTTCATTGTGGCCCCATCACAGCCAGCCCAAAGCTAGCAATTTGGGGCTTCAACGGAGTACTCCAAAATCAGAGAATTTAATGTGAGGTTCATATACTTATGTTCACAACCCACTCCCCCAGATTACTGTAACCAGAGCGCAGCCCCAATTTACTGCTGCCCATCACCGAACAGTATGCGGATACTTTCTGTGAATGAGAGGAGCTATCACCCCCATGTAACAGATCCTGCCTACAGTTCTACTTTGGGGAATCCAAACTTCCTAAAATTATGTGTCAGCTTCCCAGTGTATGTGCCTCTTTCTATGGGGCTAACACTTTTATCAGACCCTCAAAACGGTCAAAGCCCCAAGAAAGGTAAAGACTAACCCAAAGTGACACACGCTCTGCAGCACTGGCTCCTGCTCCCTCCTCTTCCCGCCTCAGACAGGAAACACCACCTGCTCCTTGCCTTCACACAATACCAGCAGAAAGCCATTGCATTTCCCTCGGCGGCCAGCTTTTCGCAGAACCCACCCTCAAGGCCGAGCCACATCTAGTCAGCCTGTCTATCTGTACACCACAGGCTGGACTTCCAAGTGTCTCCCTCAGAAAACGCTGTCCTACCTAAGCCTGGGAAAAGACCCAACTGACACCCAAGCCAGGCAGTAACAAGAGAACCTAAGAAGGTACGTACTGAGTTCCTTTAATAATGTAAAGACTCTCTCTGCCAGCAGAAAAAAGACCAAGGGGGATCAGTGTCTTCATTAAGATAAACACTTGACAGTGTTTTACCTCTTTTTATTTTTATAATTTGGCGGTGCTAGGGATTGAGCCCAGGGCTTGAATGTGCTAAGTATGCCCCCTACCACTTTGTTACATCCCAGACTATACTGGATTTTTTAACTGGATGGCACAGTACTGTTCATTTTCTTTTTCTCTGTACCATGATTTTTATATATTACCTTATTTAACAGCACTCCTCATCACTATATGAATTTTACCACACACTTGCACCATTTTCCTTGGAGTTTTGACCTTTGTTTTCATTCTTTATATTACCCTTCTTGAGAACAGTGTGGGTTTCATCCATTTCTTTTTTTTTTTTTTTTTTTGCGGTACTGGGAATCAAACTCAGGACCTTGCGCTTGCTAGGCAAGCACTTATTCCACTGAGCTATATCCCCAGCCCAAGAAACAAAGGTTTGTTTTTTGTTTTTGTTTTTGTTTTGGCAGTACTGGGGATCGAACTCAGGACCCTGCTCTTGCTAGGCAGGCGCTTATTCCACTGAGCTATATCCCCAGCCCCTGGTTTCATCCATTTCTGCAGGTAAGTTTCTGATTGTCTTATTCAGTTAGTTTTCAAACTTGTTCATTTTCTTTTAGTTCAGGGGAGAAAAAATAATCAATGCATTAACAAATGCATGGGGAGTGCCTCCAAACAAGCCTCGATCCAGGAAGATCAGAGAGCTGTTTGCCCTGGTCTGCAGCCAGCTGCTTCTGCCTCCCAGGTTGAGGCCCAAGTCTCCCAGTGAAGAACTCAGGCCAAGGCTGCTGAGGCTGTGCTGGGTGCCCTCACCCCAGAGAGTCTCCTGCCATCAGACTCTGATTTCAACTGAGAGGAGACGTTCACCCGCCAAGATTGCCACTGAGCTCCGTGCAGCTTTCACCAACATCTAGAGTCTCCTGAGAAACTGACAATCATCAGCTAATGAATTCACGGTGCCAATCAGGCTGTGTCTTAGCCAACATTTAAAAAATATAGCAACACTGAGAAATAATCCATATACCACACAATTCACCTCAATGATACAGTTTAATGGCTCTGGTATATGCAAAGTTGAGATTATGATCACATTTCCTTACCCTAAAAAGAAACCTTGAACCCACTATTAGCCCCAATCTGCACCCCAGTGCCCCAGCCCTAGACAATCCTCAGTCTGCCTCTCTCTCCAGATCTGCCTGCATGGACATCTCACACACTCTACCATATGAATATATCACTCATTAGCTGATGGACATTTGAAGTGTATCTACTTTTTGGCTGAATAATGCTATGAACATTCCTACAAAAGCTCTTAATAGCCGGACATGGTGGTACATACCTATAAACCCAGCACTCCGGGAGGCTGAGATAGGAGGATTTCAAGTTTGAGCCCAACGCAAAACTTAGTGAGACCCTCTCTCTTAAAAAGAAAAGAAGCTTTTATGCAGACATGTTTTCATTTCTCTTGCATGTATACCTGAGTAGAACTGGTAGAACATATGAACTATCTTTAACAATTTGAAGAAATGCGTATTTTCCAAAGCACCTGTGTACTGTTTTAAATTTCCACCAGCCACGTAAAGGAGCTTCACATCATCCCACATGCTTGTCAACACTTATCCTCTATCTTTATTTTACCGACCTGGACGGTATGAGGTAGCACCTTATTAGGGTCACTTGCTTTTCCCTGACGGATGACAATACATCTTTCCTTATATTTATTGTCCATTTGTTTATATTCTTTGGAGAAATATCTGTTCAGAATCTTTTTCTGTTTTTCATCAGGTTCTCCTTTTAATGTTGAGTTGTGCTCATTGTTTGGTTTTGGTTTTTTCAGATAGTTTCACTACGTAGCCCAGGCCAGCCTTGAACTTGCAATCCTGCTGCCTCGTCTCCCAAGTTGCTGGGATTCAGGCACCACTGCACCCAGCTCCTAATACATTCTCCTTGGGTTCCTTAGGGTTGTCTGTAACCTTCACCTGTGACATAGTTCTCCTCCTTCCTTTCCTACCTGCATCTTTTATTTTCCCATCTAACTGCTCTAACTTGTCTCCAGATCAGTGCTGACCATAAGTGTTAAAAATGGATGTCTTTGTTTATTCCTGATTTTAAGAGGAAAGAAGTGAGAGACAAGTTTATTACAAGAAGTGAGAGACAAGTTCTCACCACTACCTCATGGAGCTGGATGAACTGCTCCACACGACCTCTCTGCCTCCTTGCCGCCTTTGTCTGGCACATCTTCCTCGCACAAACCACAGACATTTGCCAGTTTCCAAAAGGCCCAGTAATTGTCACCCTCTGCTTAGGTGCTTGAAATAATAAAGTAAAACACTGAGACTGGCTGGTGTCTCCAGAGTCAGATCCACACTTGTGTGATGCTAACAAGTTCTATAACCTTCCTACACATAAAATGCAAGCTAAGAGGGTGAAACAGTTTGCTTCTGGGAGACAGAGCCAGGTTTAAAACTCCTGTCAAGCTTTGAAACTCACATTTTCTCAGGTGTGTTTCTAGCTACCGCTGGCTCCTTGTGACTATAAACCTAGTCAAGACCGCACCCCTGGCCCTAACCCTCAGTGCACACACGCACCCCATAGGATCACATCCAGACTGTCACCAGGATGAAACCCTCAGAACCTGGCCCCACACTGTGTGTGCTGAGTGGGAGTCACATGCAGACTGTAGGTGCTGGGCTAAACCCCCAGCCACTTGGTCCCTGAGCTGTGGGACACAACCAGAAGGGATGAGGGCAGCGCTGAAGAATGTGCGCGCACAGCGGTCCTGGCACCGTGCGCACAGAAGACTGCTGAGCCTGCTCCGCTTTCCAGCCTCATCCTAGCCTGTGCTCCTTTATCTCTTCAAACACAAGCGCCTTCACACATGCGTTTCCTCTGCGTGAACAGTGGGTGCTTACCCTGCAGACCTCAGCGTAAATGTTACTTTCCCCGAGGACGCCCTCCTCCTCCACCCTGCCACCAACGCTGCTACCTCCCTGAGGCCAGATGCTCTGACTGTATCCCCCAAAGTGCCGCAGAGCCCCACCACCACCCATCTCCGTGGCACTAGGATGGCGGGGGCGGGGGGGCGCTCATGTTGATCTTGTTTAACAGAAGTAATTCCCAGGGCCTGGCACCTACACAGTGCTCAGTGTGTGCCATAGAAAGAAACCCAGAAAGAGCGAGGAGGAGCAATTCTCACGGAATCACAGCAAAAGGCTCTTCTGATCAGGCCTCACTTTCCAACTCCTCTTGTGTGATAAATGTTAACTACTGCACTGGGGAGCTACAGATACAATGCTCATTCTAGAGGTCTTAAATTCTTCATAATAAACCTTGGGGAAAAAATAAAGTGAACTCTGCCTTCATTCCTAATCCTACCTTCCTTGTGAAATATTACCTAGCTACAGGCCACTCAGTTCAATTTGCCTTAATAATTATGCCACCATCTGATGGCAGTGTCATACAACAGAGTACAGCCTGTTGGCAGTGTAAGAAAATAGTAAAGAATCATTAGGGTCAGCTCATAAAACACAAGAGGCTCTGCCGATGGCCAGGTCCTGGGTTCCATCAGAATGCTGGGATTCATCACCTTCCTTTTACCAGGAGCCTTTCCTACAGGCCGGGAGAACTGGTGCTCATGGTGAAGAGCAAGAAGAAAAAGATGCTAGAAAGGGCGAGCAAGCTGCAGAAGAGCACAGAGCCATGATGGAGTCAAAGTGGGGGAGCCGAGTGACGCCGATCCAGCCCGCTCTTGCTCTGCTCTAGCAGATCACCAACCGGGCACCTGTGCTCAATTTCCACAGTGATGGAACTTGCATGAGAGAGAACACTGTTGACACTAAAGAAAAAGCACCCGTTCATGACAGCTTTTCCCAAAGGGCTGCGTGATCATAAACAGTTCTAGAACAATGACTGGCAAGGACATTAAGCTTGTGGAGTGGGTGGGGAAGACCCCTCACTCGCTGTCCCCTCTGTCCCCTCCTCTACACCACTCCTGAGGGAAAGAACCGTGACACCAGGGCAGCTGATCTAAGGCTCTGACACTGGCCATTACCTCTTGCTGCTTCTCCTCATTGGGGTAGGTGTCTACAAATACTCCCAGCCCCACAAATTTGTCCATGTTTCCAAACACAGGCCCTAGAGAGAGAGAACAGATGATGAACAATGAGACAAAGCCAAGAGTCGATAAAAGAATAATAGCTCCCTTGTCGAAGGAAAGGCAAGATGCAATGACTCCCGGGCCTCTCTTAAGATGAGAACACACAGGCTAATGTACCTGGCAAAGTGTGGGGCCTGTAACCAGGGCCCGGGCAACATCTGGAGTTATTTGCTGTGGAAGGCAGGGAAAGAGAGAAGGCCACTGCAATCCTGGTTAGCACTACTGCAGCTCCCTGATCCTAACAGCTGCTAAGGAACCCCTGTAGAATTATGCTTCACAAACACTCAGTACAGATCATATCCCCAAGAGAAAACTGAATTCCCAAGTTCTGCTTCTTGTTGCAAAAGATAGCAGGTCAAATCAGGTTGAGCCTGACATCTACCCAGAGCAAGGCTCCCACACAAGGGAAAATACATAACTCTTGTCTCAGTGCTGAGACTGCTCACTGGATGTGCCCAGAAGAAACCAGCTCACCAACCGGCCATGTTCGGGACAGCCAGGGCTTCACCCAGCCGCTGGGCCAAGTTTCACAGGGAAACTTGGGAGAACTAACGAGCAGGAAATCACCCCATGTGAGTCACTCTCGGCTGGGCTCAGACCCCACACTAAGAGACTGGACAGACCGTGTTCATCGACAGACATCAATGGAGAGGGAAATCCCTTCTTCACAAGAGGGCACAGGACAAAGCAGGCCACCACCCACATACACGAGCAAGCCAGGGTCCCCAATACCTGGCTGCATCCGATCCTTTGTGTACCAGATTGCAAGGCCGTCACCATGGAGGTTCTTCTTGCCCTGGCCGTGGATCTTGAAGTGCACCTGCAATTCCCAGTCTCTCAGGAAACATGGCTGCAGTGAAACAGACACTGGGGTCAACAAGGGCAGGACGCAAACCCCTCAAGCCTTCAGTGGCTCCCTACAGACTTGGAAAACATAAACGCAGGCTTCAAGTTGAGCCTTAACACCGAAACCTCAGATTTGTGAAATGCTCAGTCATAATATTAAACAGACTGAGCCATTCAACCATTTAAGACATTTACCAGGAAAAGTGAATAAAAAGCTCAATTATTTTCAACATCTCTCTGCAGAAACACGACAGTACGCCACAGCTGGAAGAGGCGGGACAAACCACCATGGTCCTACAGCTATCCAGAAAAGGGTCTTAGTCTCCTCATATATGTGGCTGGATTAATCCTCATTTGCAATTTAAGGTCACTGCTCTGCCAGCAAGACTCTAAAAAGCTAGGATTTAAAAAAAGGTCAAAGCCTTATTCTTTAAAGAGTAACAAAAGCTGAGCCATTATGCCAAGGGTTTCCAGGAATAATTAGCGGATGCTATAAACAGCTCTAATTCACTGGACCTGGCCCTCTGCCCAGGTGAGGGGTGAGTGTGAGTTCTCACAAGAAGGGCATGTCACGGTGCCCCAGGCCCTCAGCACCATGGCCAGGAAGCACAGATGCCAGAGGCGAACACCATGCTCACAGCGGGGACAACCTTTGCTGAGACATCAGGAGATGGGTACTAATCAGACTCTTTTTGAATTGTGCATCAAGACCTTGTAAAACCAGAGAAGGCAGCAAGTGGCCACGCGCTCTGAATAGTTTAACTATTTTAAGGAGATTTAGGGAGGCTCCTGGTTAAAGTCCACTGTGAGGAAAGAAGGTAACAAGCAGATGGAGCAGTTGGGTTCAGCCAAAGACTCTCCAAACAGATTGTTCCGGCTCTTTGGAAATATTGCTGCTTGATCATTTTCGCTTTTCATTTTGAATTTCTGGGATATTTTCCAAAAGCATTAGGAATACAAAGTCAAAATGAAAGGGGGCTGGGTGCTTCCGCTTTCAGCAAGGAACCTGGAGATCTCCAGCAGCTCAGCCTCCTCTCATGAACCTAGTCCCTGTCTTGTCATCTTGGGGCTTTATCTTCCTGCTGTTTCATTTGGATTTCACAGCAAGGTGACGCTCAGTGGCAGAAGGCTGCCCCATAGCCATTAGGTAGCTACGAAGCCACTGGGAAGACAGCGGAGCCTGCTAAGGTCACACTGAGTTAAGCAGCATTTGTCTCAGGCAGCACAATGCTCTGTGGTTTTCCTCAGGGCCGTGACTAATAGTGGTTCTGACACTTTGTTGCATAAATTTCCATAGGGAGCTTTTAAATCCCAACAGGCAAGCATATCCTCTTCCAATTATATCAGAAGCTCTGGAGGTAGGACCCAGGTGTCAATGCCAACAGCAGCCAAATTTAAGAACCACTGTCCAAACAAATGTGTCTCACACAAATAACTCAGAAACAGCCCCACAGCTCTTTCTGATGGCCAGGGAACAGAGATCACAAGTATCAGAGAATCTGAAAAAGGGCAAGAGAACTACACCCAAGGCTAGAATTGCTGCCTAGAGACAGCTACTAAGACAGCAGCAGTCTTAAGGCTTGGGCAGAATCGTTTAATTCTCCCCCAAGAGTCTCAGCAATGAAACCTGTAACAAGTGAAATGACAGCGCGTATTTTCCTAGCCATTTTAACTTTCCAAAGTTTTTTCATGTCTATTGTCTTATTATATTCTCACAAATGGGCAAGAGCAGGTCTTATGAAGCTCCCGTGAAAGATGGAGAAAGGGAAACTGCAGGGGTAGACAACCTGCTCTGGGCCGTGACAGAACTGGGTTTAGAAGCCATATCTTTCCACTGCCCTTTACATCTGCTGCCGTGCTCTGCACTCTATCCAGAACTGAGCTCGGCACCACAATCTGGGTTACGGGGCCAAGAGCTCAGAGAAACCTCTCACCTCTCCACTCCTTGAGAATCCTCTGCTTCAGAAATGAACAAAGGAAAAGAAAGAGTTCTCTTTTCTGAGGCTCACTCATCTACAACTAACGAGAAGAATCATGTAAAAGATTATTTTTTCTTTACTCATGGGAGCCTGAGAGAAAGTATCAAAAGATGCCAAAATGATCCCCCAAAGTAACATGGTCATAAAAGGTTTAGAAAGAGCCCTGGAAACTAAAAAGAAAGCATCTTACACTTGTACAAAATCACAGTGCAGCCACACCAGGAATACTGCATTCACTTCTTGTCTCAAGGAAGACAATGTAGCTAGAAAAAGTCCAGAGAAGAATAAATAAAATGACCAATAGCTCAGTGATTTTTCATCTGAAAAAAATTCTTTTGAGATAGGGTTCACAGGTACTTCAAGTTGGCCTTGAACTATGCAGCCCAGGCCAGCCTTGAACTCCTGGACTCAAGTAATCCCCCTGCCTCAGCCTTGCAAGAAGCCACCTCGCAGGCTCTTGTCTTCCACTTTATAAAACAAAATAAATAAAACAGAGGTATGCTATTAAACCCCAGTAAATAGTACTATTGAGTCAATCAGGAATTAAAGACATTTCTGAAAACAGATGCAAAATGAACTGTTTGCTATAATTAGGGCAATGAAGAGCATTTCTCTAAGTATCTCACTTCTCTATTAGGAAGGTTACCATAATTTCTGAAATAATGATCCCTGGTATCTATTTTTAAAAAATACTAAAAATAGACAAAAGCAATTGATATGCCACTGCTGAGCTGTTTAAGAACAATCTGGGGGGCTGTCAGCAACACAGGAGGTAAAAAAATCCTTCTTACCACCCGGTTCCACAAGGCACCCTGTTTACTCTGCATATCTGGAGTGAGGCGGATGTACTGGGTCATCACCATGGCATTGCCCATTAGATTCCACAGTGAGGAACTGCCCGTGCCCACACCTATGGGGAGGAAGTGGATCAGGTCATATTCTTCAACACTAACCCGTTCAAAGACCTATCACAGATCCTCTATCAGTTGGAGCCATTTATTTTTTTTCCCTTTCGTGTCACTCAATTCAGTCTCCCACTTTCTGTTACTTTTTTTTGTTTTTTGTTTTTTTTAGAAGGAGTCTCATGCTGCCAAGACTGGTCTCAAACCCCCTGGGCTCAAGTATTCCTCTGGCCTGTCACCCAAGTAGCCGAAACTACACTCACATGCACGTGCCTGGCTACACATCCATCTTTTTGTTTTATTTTTTTTGGAGACAGGGTCTTGCTATGTAATCCAGGCTATCCTTGAACTTGTGGTGATCCTCCTGCCTCAGCCTCCTGAGCGCTAGGATTAAGGAAATGCACCACCACAGGACACATACATCTTAAATCCTTCCCATCTTTACAGCCTCTCTTCACAAGGCCGATGTCAGATGAAGACCCCACAGCACATCAGAGGTATCTATCACCTCATGCATGCCACTGTAGCAACAGTTTAGATCTACTTTTTATGAGTGAACTTTAGCACTATGAAAGAAAAAAGAAAAACCTCTGTTATAGCAAAAAAGCTTGGCCCTCCGGCCTGTGGGCTTAATTCTTTACTCAATCCTTTAAGCTAATTCTTCCCATCTAAAGGCTATAACCTCCTGGAGTGGAAACTTCAGTTTCTGTGTGACCTGCAGGATGACCAGCACTTGGGAGGCAAAGTAGCTGCTGGGTGAGTAAATGACAGAGTGGTAGTATATACTTTTTGTTTCCCCTTCCCATATCCACACGTGGGGTGGAGGCTATTCGTGTTAAGCCATCACACTGATGTGCACTCTTTGTATTTACCCGTACCTATTTTCTTGTCAATAAGCTAGGCGTATTAGGGTCCTATGGCCGATAAATACAGCAAAGCTAACTGGCCTTTTTCATCATTACGGACCCTGCTCAGGAGAACAGCAGTACTACAACCAGCAACAGAATTTTATCTTCTTCCTCAGTCTGGTCAAGTTCTACCCCGGTTCCTCCCCATCGCGATCCTGGCTCTGGGCTGCAGGCTCCCAGGCACTCCCCACAGTTCCCACTCCTTCCCACACGGCTCCCGTCCGCTCTGAGCTCCCACGCTCGCTCCTATTGCTGGTGACATCGGAGCACCAACCTCAACTGCTGGTAACTTCTAGGACTCGAGAAGGGGAGGGGGCGGACCCCTGGCCGTCGGACCTGGGTTACTCAAACGTGGGTCCCTATCCAACCCCGGCCGTTTCCTCTAGGCCGAGAAGTCCTGAGCGGCCGCTACCTCCACCAAGGTACGCAGGTCGCAAAACACCCTCCCCGCCCGCGCGCCCTGTACGACCACCTCGCCCCGGGCGCCTCACCCTGGTAGGGCTTCGATAACGAGTGCTCCCGTTTCAAGTACTCGAACGCCTGACCTGCCCCGACTTGCCGTGGCCCCTGCCCAGACCCCAACAAAAGAAGAAGGAGCAACATCCTGGACCCCTTCCTAGCCGACCAACGCCGCCGCCACCGCTGCCACCAGCCAGAGGAGCGCAGAAACACCGCCATCTTTCCCACCGCCGTCCCTTCACCAGAAGCCCGCCCCCTCGCCCAACCCATTGGCCCGTAGGGCCACCTTTCGTGCGTCCCATTGGCTTTTGGTGAAGACCCGCCCCCACAGGTGAGTATCTCACCGATTGGCTGTCTTGCGTATCAGTTGCCGTGCCAACCCAGGAAAGGGGCCTGGCCGAAAGTCCAGATTCCCTTATTTGCATTTGTCCTGGGCTTTACTAGGCCTGCTGGATTAGTAGTGAGTTTTAAATTTAAAGAGATAAAACCTTTATTGGGATTCCAAGCAAATGTTTTATGGTCTGTGCCCTAGTACCTTCCTGACTGTACGGAATTTATCAGTCAGAGGATACAGAACCGAAAAGATAAATACACATCCAGAATTAGAGTAGCTGGCAAAAAGTCTAATTCATTCATTTATTTATTTATTATCTTTTTGAGACCTCGAACTCCCTTTGTAGCGCAGGCTTGTCTGGAACTTGCAATGATCTGCCCGCCTCAGCCTCCCGAATGCTGGGATTACAGGTGTGTGCCACCACGTTGGGCTAAAAAGTCAAACTTATGAAAGACTTGAGCAGCGCTATCAACCAACTTGACCTGATGGCATTTATAGAAACTCCACTCAACAACAGCAGAAGACATTCTTTTTAAGTACAAATAAAATGTATGCCCAGAAATTTGGGGCCATAAAACAAACCATGAATGTGAGAGAATTGAAAGCACACAAATAATTCAGCGTCAGCTCAATCACTTCTTTCTCATCCCTCCGTTCCTATTTCTCCCGAGCCACCACCACCTGTACCTCCAGACTGGTCTGGGTTACTATTCTCACAAGGTCACCAATGTGACCTAAACTATCTAACCATGGTACGTGTCAGGGTTAAATGAGATAATATTGGTAAACCCTTAGCTGAGCCCCCGGTATGTGGTAAACACATTCCATCCTCATTGTTATTAAAGGGCCTTTGACAGCTTGCTGTCATCTTCAAGGAGGAGATTCAAGTCCTCGATTTGGCACGCAAAAGCTCTCTGCCATCCAGCCCTGCCCTCAGCTCCCTTCCTTCACTCTCAGTTTCCAGCTTCCTGCCTGACTTCCTCAATTCCTCTTTTTTCCAGCAGCCCACTTCCTCCTGGAGGCTTTCCACGACTCTCTCAGGCCAGGTCTGCGCCAGTCTCGGCTCTGAATGTGCTCCACATACATCTCTTACACCACCCTCAACTCTCATCAGATCTGTGTCGATACCTTCTACACATACTTCACCGAAGTCAACTCTGTTGAGCTGGGGGTATATCTCCTATATCTCCGTGACAAAATGCTTTCCTAGCATGCACAGGCCCCTGGCTCAATCCCCAGTACAACACACTACACTGCCCTCACACACGTGCACATGCGTGCATCAATTCTTTGTTTCCTGAGCATATTTATTAAGAGAAACATAATCTGAGCATGTTTTGCAGAACAACTTTTTAAAACTATCAAACCCATTAATCTTTTACTCAGTCTATACAAAGCAGATGTATGGTGATAGAACATGAATAATTATAGTACATCTCTTCATGGATGCATACTTTGGCTTTAAAGCCATTCATGGGCCTGAATTACCCTACGAAAAAAGTCAGTTTCCTCAGTGAAGCATTCAGGGCCTTTCAAGCTGTACACATGTCTATTATATGTGTCACTGGAATTGTGTAGCTCAATGAACAGACTATGCATTTGTCTCCTCGTTGAGGCTGGGAGCTCCTGGACCACATGAAGCAGGCCTTACTCATTTCCTATACCAGACCCGACTCCTAACCCATCACGAGTATGTAGCAAGGATCCCAAGTGTTTCGAAGAATTATTTCCATGGTATTTCTCTGTCAGTGGGTTTGTTTTTTATTGTGGTTAAAAAAGCTACCACTTTAACCTTTATTGTTTTGCATTGCTGCGGATCAAAGGTAAGGCTTCCTGCACACTAGACAAGTACTCTGTCATTGAGCTAGCTACACCACCAGCCCCCTTTTTCTCTTCTTTGAGGTAATGAAAATGGAATCCAGGGGTGCTCTACAACTGAGCTACATCCCCAGCCCTTATAATTTTAATTAATTAATTATTGATTAAATTAATTTATTTGTATCAATTAAATATTAGCTAAATCAATTCATTTAAATATTAATTAAATTTATTTATATAAATATATTAATTTTTTTTGAGACTAGGTCTCACTGAGGCACCCAGGCTGACCTTGAATTTGCAATCCTCCTGACTCAGCCTCCAGAGTAGTTGGAATTACAAGGGTATGTCCATGCCCAGCTCCCAGCCCTCATTTTAAATATACTGTATGCTCAAAGGCGGCCTAAGTTTATCACATTGTTGTATGACTTGTCCCTTGCACTTTTGACAGATTATCATCAGCACATCTCTCACTATAAGGTTCTTCATGATGGAAGAAAAAAGAATAAAAGATAAAAGAGATAAAGAGAAGAGTATGAAAAGCAAATGCCCCAGATGATTTTTGTTCTGACTGTTGCAACAGGGAGACTAATTAATGAAGAACATGTCAAAGAAAAGGCATGGAGCCCCGCACAGCGCCTGCCTGGCAAAGCGTGAGGGTGTGAGTTTGATTCCCAGTACAGAAAGAAAGAAAGAAAGAAAGAAAGAAAGAAATGGAGATGGGTTTGAGAGAGGCAAACAAGCAAGGGAATCACGACGGGAGAGGATGTGGGGGGTCTTCCCCTGAATGCCTGAGAAAGAGCAGACATAGTCTTGTCCTGGAATATGCTAGAACACTGCAGTTATAAGCCATTTCTCAGACTATAACATGGGGAGGAAAAAGAATGAATGGTGGGACTTCTACTGTAGCTGCTTCCCAGAAGTCCCAGGTTCGGTTCCATTTAGCACCGTCCAGGGGCTGGAGGGAAAGAGAAAAAGGAGTCAAACACCCTCCAACAAGACACTGTTTGCACATAGCCATCTTTTGTTGTTGGTATTATGGTTTTTTGTTTGTTTTGTTTTTTTGAGATAGCATCCAGCTATGTAGTTCAAGCTGGCCTTGAACTTAGTATGTCATTGAGGCTGACCTCAAACTTCAAGCAATCCGCCTGCCTCAGCCTGACAAGTAGCTGGGATTACAGGCTTGAGCCACCATGCCAGGCCACAGACTGAAAGGGTGGTCAGACCTTGATCTTCTGCTCTTTCAGCCACCTATGTCTCCATGGAGTCATAGCCCACGATCCAGGGTACACTGCTCTAGGGCAAGGGGCACTCAATACACTATCAGCTGTGCATCTGGGTGATTCTTCCATTTGCCAACTTCAAAACCAAACAGGTAGGCTCAGGAGCTGATGCCCTTCCCCCTGTAGGCCCATCCTTTCTCTCCCTCACACCCTTCATGTTTAAGCTTTGCTGTTCCCTTCAGATCCACCAACAGCTCAACCCCAGGACCCAAAGGAGGGGTGCTCAAAACAGGTGTGACTATCCCTCCCTTCTTGGGGGCCACAGAGGGACTTGGGGTCACTGTCTTCGGCCCTCTAATCACAGATGACCAGGTCCCAGCCTTCTATCCCTCTAGCACAGAAAAGAACAGCTCTGATGCTACCTGGATAGCTACTTCCAGCGGTGACTTCTCCGTGCAGGCCTCCATGCCCAATATCTTCGAGTACCTCTGAAATATACAGATGCTGGGCCTCACCTCTAGTGCCCCCACCTCCATGGGTCTAGCACGGGATCCAGGATTTGGCCTTGGGCCGCTCCCCCAGAAGAACTGGACTACAACTTAGTCACATCTAGTATCTCCTCTGAGCCTCATGAGATGCAGGCTGTAAGGTGAGCATATTTGTACTCGCTCCATGGAGTATGGATACACTCCAGACAGAGGGTGATGTCTACATTTAGCCATGAGAGTTAGAGATAAGATTTAGAAATTTGGTTTAAAATTTGCTGGGGGCAAAATGACACTTTTGTGTGTGTTAGGGGAGGGGAGGGAAGATTTTTAGAAAAATTCCCAAACCAGTAGAATGTTGGTAACTATTGAAGCTGGGTAGGGATACAACAGGCATACCCTTCTAGCTTTATGTATGAGATTTGCCTTAGTAAAGAGCTTTGTAAAATCTCCCCTGGAGATCAGATGATCAGAAAATGTGCTGTATGTACATTTATGATGTTTTCTAAATTTCTTAAAGAGAATGAAAACTGTAATGAACTATAATCTGGTAAAGTTGTGACGCATTCGATAAAATGTCATAACTATGGAGAAAGAAAAATAATAGTCAAGAGATGAAATATGTAAGAGTTACACTAGTTCTGTCTAGGTGATAAAGTATTTCTAATTATCCTGTGTTGGGTCATCTTATGACTTTGTTCAAAATGGAATCTATTCTTCCAATATATTCATGTGGACATCTAACATTGTAGCCCTCTTAGAAGTTTAATTTCTCAGTATAAATCAAGAAATTAGTATTTAGAGTCAGGCTTGGTGGCACATGCCACCTATAATCCCAGTACTCAGGAGGCTGAGGCAGGAGAATCACTGCAAGTTTGAGGCTAGCCTGGGCTATATATTGAGTTCAAGACCAGCCTGAACTGCATAGTGAGGCCCTTTCTCAAAAAATAAGGGAAGAAAGAAAAAAATTAGTATTTGGGTTTGTCACTTAGCTACATGTCAGTTGAGTCAGAATGACTTTCTCTTCCCTGTCTATTTATCCACTGGTGAACTCACTGATAAAATTTCTGTGTCTGGAAGACCACGTCTGAGAACTCCATCAGGAGTAGAACTCCAACAATCAGGGTCTGCCTCTAGGAACTGCTTGTTGCAGGGTTAGGCCATGTGATTCACCAAGCATTCCAGCGCAGGACTGGAAGAGTCAAACTGGCATCAGAACCAGCTCTACTCTATAACAGCTACCAGAATGCCAGGGTCGTGTCCCATGGTGAAGAAGAATGAACCATAGATAAAGTACGGTGCGAGCTAACAATGCAACAGTAAAGATAGGAAAGTAAGGCAGAAAAGTAAGGAAGTGGAGTTCCCACTAGCTGGGGGGGGGGGGTTCTTAGTAGGACACTCACAAGAGCTCTTTGTCTACAGGCTTTTAAGGGGATTAGAAGGGAGCTCCAGCCGTTGTGTAAGCAGAGAATCTCCACCCTGGAGGCAACCACATACTTCTTAGGGTCCAACCTGTGCAGTTTTCACATGGTGCCCATGAAGTGCCCATATGCCCTTGAGCTGAAGGCCCGCCTGACCTTGTTGTGGGAAGGACCCAGGCAGCCGCAGAACACCTGGCCAATGTTCTAGCGAGGTCCCTGGAGGGGCGTGACTCAGCAGACTCCCTTCTCCGTGCTATTTTGGAGCCACTGTCTTTACTGTTAAGTCTCACTAATTCCTGCTACATGGCCATGGGGGCAAGTTGCGCAGCCTTTCTGAGTCTCAAATGCTCTGTCTGTAAAATGGGTGATGAAACCTACCATGTGGGATTGCTGGAGGCACGAAGTGGATGACGGCATAAGCTCAAGCATGCTGTGATTGTAAGTAGTTCTGGAAGGGCATACACCACTGTTCATGAAGCCCTGTTATGGGCTTTCTATTCGGGTTTGGACGGGTGTTCTGGCAAAGTGATTTTGGCCCTTTTAAAATTAAGTATGTGTGGCAGAAGTAGGTTTCTGAGTTTGTGTTTTGTTTTATTTTTAGTTTGGGGTGGTTTTTTTTTTTTTTTGGGTTGTTTCTGAGACAAGGCCTTGCTCTGTAGTTCAAGTTGGTCTTAAACTCACTATGTAGCCCAAGTGAGCCTTCCTGCCTCAGCCTCCTGGGTGCTGGGATTACAGGTGTGTGCCATCACGCCTGGCTAGAAGTACTTTTATAAGTCAAGAAGTTACTGGCTGATTTGAGGACACTGCTGAAGGATTTGAATGCAGGGTAGAAGTGGGTATTGTGCAAATTCTATCACATAGAAATAGCAGAACTATGGCTCTCAAGGTCAAACAGCTAAGGAAAGTTTTCAGTGGGTCTCACTTTCATCCACCATCTGCCCATGGAAGACTAATAGGACCTGGGAGTGGGGAAGCCGCAGGGACAGCTTAAGCCAAGGGAGGGTGTAGTAGACAAGGTGGGAAGTACTTGCTGTGCTTTGCCTGGGGCAGCACCTGGCTGGAGAAATGTAGGCTTTTCAGGAAATACGGAAGCCACCCAATCGAGGGAAACCCGCCTGCCTATGGTGACCATTTGCAAAAGATGTCTGTGGGTTGTTGGCTCAGGGTGGAAGCCAGGAAGTCAAGGGGAGATAAAAAATGGGTGGATTACAAATAGGTACTTAAAAAATTAACTGATATCAGAAAAAATGAAATGGAAACTGAATGCTAATGTGTAAGGAGCACAACTGCAAGAAAACATGTCAGAGAGCCAGGCACGGTGGCACATGCCTCTAAATCCAGCACTCAGGAGGCTGAAGAAGGATTGCTGAATTTGAAGCCAGCCTGGGCTACATAGTAAGTTCACAGCCAGTCTAAAGTACACAGGGAGACCTTGTCTCAGAAAAACAAAAGAACAACAGACAAAAACATGGCATGTTTCTTTAAATCACACTCAATAGTTTTTAAACAACTAGACAGGGCTGGGGATATAGCTCAGTGGAATAAGTGCTTGCCTGGCAAGCACAAGGTCCTGAGTTCAATCCCTAGTACTGCACTAGACACATATGACATGACTGGTTGTTTTTGTTGTCATTTATCCTAAGAATGGAAGCCAGGGCCAGGGCCTTATGCATGTTGGTATGGCTTGTGTCTAGATGTCCCCCGCCCCTGAGAGGCTCAGGTGGTCACACGTGGGCCTTTTTCACAAGTTACTTGGCCGGGTGTGGTGGCGCACGCCTGTAATCCCAGCACTCAGGAGGTTGAGGCAGGGGGATTGTTGCAAGTTCAAGACCAGCCTGGCCTACAATGTGAGCTCAAGGCCAGCCTGAATGAGACCCTGTCTTAAACATACAAACACACACACACACACACACACACACACACACACACATACACACAAATAGAAGTTGCTGGATCTAGAGAATTAATTCATACCCTAAGTGCTACCTGCCTGGGTAAGACAAAAGGGGCAGAAAGAACTGTGGTTGTCCCAGTTGCTTTTGCTATTTTCTGCCGTCATGAATTGCCTCTCCTCCCTGATGCCCCTCTGTATGCCACCCTGCCTTGGAGCCAGCTAATTATAGACTAAAACTTCAATGAGCTGTAAGCTAAATAAACCTTTCCCCCTTTAACTTTATTTATTTATTTTTTGGGTACTGGGAATTGAACTCAGGACCTTGAGGTTGCCAGGCAGGCACTGCACTGATAATCTGTATCTCCAGCCCCTCCCCCTTCAACTTCAGATGTTATTTTGTCACAGCAATGAGAAAAGTAAAGACCTGTGTTAAAAACACCACCCTACCCCTGACCTCTACCCACAATGTGCAGTTGTTACTTTGTTCACAGTACTAGGAATTAAACCCAGGGCCTTTGCATTGAGCTACATGCATCCCCAGCCCTTATTTATTTATTTATTTATTTATGAGATAGGATCTTTAGTTTTTTGTTTTTTGTGTGTTTTTTGGTTTCTTTTTTGAAACAGGGTCTCACTATGCAGTTCAGGCTGGCCTTGGACTATTATGCAGCCCAGGCTGTTCTTGAACTCATGACAATCCTCCTGCCTCAACCTCCCAAGCACTGGGATTATAGGCATGTGCCACCATATCTGGCTCTGAGATAAGATCTCTCTAAATTGTTAAATTGTCCAGGTTGGGCTCAAACTTGTGATCCTCCTATCTCAGTTTCCCCGAGTGCAGAGATATAATGTTGCGCCATCAGATGGGGCCTTGTGCCTGTTTTTTAAATAAAAATTTGTCTTCTGTCATGAAGGGTTTTTTTTTGGCTCCAACATTTCTCAAAGAAAATGACAAGTGGGATAATAACAGGTTTTTTTTTTTTTTTTACTTTTTGAGACAGGGTCTCACTATGCAGTTCAGGTTGGTCTTGAACTCACTTTGTAGCCCAGGCTGGGCTTGAACTCACAACCCTCATTGCCTCAGCTTTCCAAGTGTTGGGATTACAGGCATCCGCCACCATGCTTGGCAACATGTCGTGTTTAACTATTATTATTCTCCTATTATTTTGGATGAAATTTTGTTCTATCTTTTTTCCATAAAATTTAAAAAAAAAGAAAATGACGAGTTGGAATGTGCAGCAAATAGGTCTGATATTAGCTTATATTCAGTTTTGTTGGCCTTGCCTATTGGATCTCTGGAAAAAATTTATTTAACTTGTTTGGGACCCAGTGTTTAATCTGTAGGATGAGAATAAAGCTAATACCCATCTCATAGGATCTTAGCACTTACTAAGTGGGAGCTATTTTTTATGAATTGTTATTGGGTTCCTCTGTTATTGAGTAGTTCATTTAGAGATGGTTTGACAATCAAAAGTCCTTCTTGCCTTGAACAAAGAACCGGAGGAGAGAAACCAAAAATGGTGCCCAGTTTATTCCAAAGGTGAAGGGTAAATGGGTCTGGGAGAAATCAGCTGTGCAGGTGAACTTGGGCTGAACAAGAGAAAAAGAAGATAAAAAGCAAAAAACAAAGTCCACGCTGCATCTGGGAAACACAGCATGGGTTATCGTGGGAAGTCGTGATAGCAGGCTCCTCTCTTTTATGGCATCCACATCTTGTGGAAACCAGCGAGAAGTTCCACATTTGGAGTCCTGGGAATCGTTTGGTGCTGCCCTGGGATCTTGTAATTGACAGGTCCTGCTCATTTCCTCAGCCAGCCCAGCACTTGTGCCTTCACATTTAGATTACAGCCGTAACTTTTTCCTGGAGCCCCCTCCATTCATCCAACAGCCTCCCTCAATGGACCCTCCAAAATTTGTTTCCATCACATCAAAGCCCCACAAAGAACCTTCTGCTCCTCATTAGTTGAAGACCAAACCTCTGTTTGTAGGTCAAAGGTCAATAGATCAAAGGTCTGGACTTCAACTACTACTCTAGGAGAAACGGAAAACCCCTGGCAGGTTTTGATGAGAGGAGTTGTGAAATCTAACTTGTGTTTTTACAGGATCCTCTGCCTGCTGACTTAAAAATAGACTGCAGGGGGATGGGATAGAAGCGGGAAGACCAGATAGGAGGCAAAGTGCATAATGGGAGTGAGAAATGTAGGTGCCTAGGGCCTGGGTGGTGGCCGGAAGAGTGGGGGGGCTAGCTGGGGGTTGTTCGAGGCATTTGTTTTTGTTTGACGCGGAAGAAGGAATCAAGGCCTTGCCCATAGACAAGTGCTCTGCCCTGCAGCAGCTCTAACTCTGAGCTACAACCCCAGCCCTTTATATTCACTGTTACCACATTGGGCTACTGAACAATGAACCCAGGGCCTTCACCCTGAGCTACATTCTCAGTCCTTTTCAAATTTCTTATTTTGAGACAGGATCTCGCTAAGTCACTAAATTTCCTGGGCTGGACTTGAGCTTTCACTCCTCCTACCTCAGCCTCTCCGGGTGTTGGGATGATAGCCATGCATTACCATACCTATCTTCTGGATTTGAACTTGTGATCTTGCTACTTTAGCCTCTCACAGAGCTAGGATTACAGGCATGCACCACCATGCCCAGCTCTAAAATAGTTTTTAAAACTGTATCTCCATTGAGCACATCCATTCTTTTATCTTGGCAGTATTCCCTGAACAATACAGCATAAAAACTATTTACATGGAGCCCATTATAGTGGTGCATACCTGTAATCACAGCACTCGGGAGGCTGAGGCAGGAGGATCATTTCAAGTTCAAGACCAACCCAGGCTACAAAGTGAGCTCAAGCCCAGCCTGAACTGCATAGCGAGACCCTGTCTCAAACAAAAACAAAAAAACCCAACTATTTACATAGGATCGGCAGTGTGTTAGGTACCAGAAGTCATCTAGATAGGACTTGAAGTATACAGGATAGGGGTTGGGAATATAGCTCAGTGGTAAAGCTCTTGCCTAGCATGTAGGAAGCCCTGAATTCTATTTCTAGCACTGAAAAAGAAAAGAAAAGAAAACAGCATATGGATTATATAGAAGAGTGTGCATCGTTTATATGCAAACATTGTGCCTTTTTTAGTACACGTTTATGGTATGTCATGAATACATTCATTGTAGGGACTTGGTGCCTATATATGACACATCTTATTTCCTTTTACATCGCCATTCGCTCCTGCCCTCTCCTTTCATCTCTTAGTCCCCTCCCTATTTGCCAGAGATTTATATATAAGACCCAAACTCATGAGGACTTTGGTTTCTGGGTGGTTCTGGACCAAGTCTCTGAGGACACAAAAGACGACTGTGCTTTCCATGTACGGCCAACAGGGTCTGCTGATGGGGCTGACAGAGGTCCAATAGGAGGAGAGAGAGGAGGGTGACCCCAAGACCTTAGTCAAAGTCACTGGGAAGGTACAGTTGCCATATACTGACAAAAAGGAAATTATGGGAGATACCTGTTTTGGAAAAAAGGATCGTGAGTTTCATATTGGTAATTGGAGATTTGTATGTCTATTGGCCATCTAATCTAATCATCCTAGTAAGACCAAATTTCTAAAACAAAAGACCAAATTTCCTCTGTGTGTGTGTGTGTGTGTGTGTGTGTGTGTGTGTGTGTGTATACAGTACTAGGGATGGAACCCAGGATCATCACAAAGACCCATTTCCCCAAGACCTTTTTTTTTGGAGGTAGGGTCTTACTATGTAGCCCAGGCTGACCTCAAACTCATGGTAATCCTCCTGTCTTAGCCTCCTGAGTGTTGGGATTACAGGCATGTATACCATGGGCCTCCCAGGACCATTTTTAATTTTTTTTTTTTAATTTTGAGACAAGTTCACTGAGTCGCTAAATTGCCCAGGCTAGGCTCAAATTTGCAATCTTCCTGCCTCAGTCTGCCAGAGTGCTGGGGTTGCAGGTTGGTTCTACCTTGCCTGGTTCAAATCTCTAGTTTTGAAGTAAAGCTGTTGGGAGTCAGAGCGAGGGAAAATTTCTTCATGGCTCAGCGTTCAGGAAGAAGAAGTCCCCTCACCTGCGGCAGTGGCTCCACCCTGACGTCCATGCCCGTGGGGCTCTTCCACAAGGATTTCAGGTTTGGTCCTGAGACTAACAGAACAGGAAAATAGTGTTATGTTACTTCAAGAAGCTAGGTCATCAAAGTCAAGTGGCTTTCATCTTGATTTTTTTCCCTGTCATAGGTCACTTATTCCAGGGAAAACCAGCCCCATGCACCAGGCTTCATGGTGAAAAGCTGGGGTCTCCCCCCACCGACAGCCACGGAGGTGAGTTGGAAATGGATCTTCCAGCCCCAGTCAAACATCAGATGCCTGCAGCCCCACTGTCACAGTGAGACTCAGCCAGAACCGCCCCTAAAGTGCTTCTTAGGCATTGCCCTGACCCACCAACTCGATGGCAAAATAAACATTCGAGCCACTCTGTCTCAGGGGAAAGGCATTACGCAGCGACAGATAACTCACAAGCCTCTTAAAGTCAAGGGAAAAGGGCGAGGCAAGAAACTTTGGAGACTTTGGCCAAGAGTGCAGAACCACCTGCCACTGTGGGAGCTCTGCTCAGGCAGCAGCCTTGCTCTCCGCCCCGAAAGACTCCAGCACACAGAGGGGGGGAGACCTGGAATAGGCAGGGGAGGGTCTGTACTGCAGCTGGCAGGTGGATTCATCCAAGAAGGCTTTCTGCAGGCAAAGGGCGACTTAATAGCAAGAAGCTGCCGCAGGGATGCGGGAGAGAGGCTGAGCCCAAGCTTCTGCTGCTGCAGAAGCCAGAGTATGGGGCTGTAGATAGAGCTCTGAGCGTGGTAGAACGCTTGCCTAGCATGCGCGCGGCCCTGGCTTTGTTCCCTGTTCACAAACAAAGAAACAGGAGGAGCCAAACCCGGACTCAAGTCACACTCATTGAAGCTACAACAACCAAAAACCGTAAGGGGCTGCTGAGCGAGATTAAGTAAAAATGAGTGTTTCCCCTTTGGCCCACACTACGTCCCCAAACCAGAGAAGTTAGACTCTGGAGAGGAAAGGAGAAGTATCGCAGAGCCAGCCCATGGCCCTGTTGCTCAGTATCAGACACAGCCAGTGGCCATAGCACAGATCTGCAATTCCAGTATTTGGGAGACTGAGGCAGGAGGATCGCAAGTTGGAGGGCAGACTGAGCAAATTAATGAGACCTACAGTCAAAATAAAATAAGGGCTGGGGATATAGCTCAGTGAAATAAGTGCCTGCCTGGCAAGCACAAGGTCCTGAGTTCAATCCCCAGTACTGCAAAAAAAAAAAATAAATAAATAAATAAAATAAAATAAAATAAGGGCTGGGCATTGTGGCACGTCTGTAATCCCAGCACTTAGGAGGCTGAGGCAAGAATATTGCCGTGAGTTTGAGGACAATCTGGGCTACCTACACTAGCCTGAATTACAGAGCAAAACCCTGTCTCTCAAGTAGATAGAGTAAGGGCTGGTTAGCTCACAGCGAGTAAGGAGATAGATCTTTCTCGAAATGGGGAGGGGATGAGAGAGAATTAAGATGTGTCACATACAGATACCTACTCCCCACAAGGAGTGTACACATTATGTACTACATACATGTAGTAATAAAAAATTAAAACAAGAAGGGCTGGAGATGAAGCTCTGTGGTAAAGGGCTTTCCTGGCATGTTTGAGCCCCTAGATTTGATCCCCAGCATCACAAAGAAAACAAAAACACCAAGCCTGAAGAAAGGTTAATGGGGAATATAGGTCAAGTAAATAAAAAATGAGATGGATGTTTTTAATGGACCACACTGTTGTTATTTTGTTTTTGTTTTTGTTTTTTGGAGACAGGGTCTCACTATGCAGTTCAGGCTGGCCTTGGACTCACTGTAGCCCAGGCTGGTCTCAGACTCAAAAGATCCTCTTGCCTCAGCCTCCCCAGTGCTGGCTTTATGGGTGTGTGCCACAACGCCTGCCCAGTAGCGGGCTTTTAATACAAAAAGTCATACTAACGCTGGGGGATCCTTCCAAGACCTCAGGAAGGAAGGAGAAAGGGAAATTGAACAGAAGCTGCTTAAAAACCTTGAATGCAAAAGAAATAAAACCACATCATATTCTGGGTCCCAGGAGCAGAGACTCCCCAGTACAGGGCGTACTGTTCCATTTTTTCGAGGGAAGTCTTACAGAACAGCACAGAAATCCGTTTCTGTTTGGTCCTGAGCAAGTTGCTTGAACTTTCCAAATCTCCATTTGCAATTTTTTTTTTTTGTATGGGGAATCAAACTCAGGACCTTGCACTTGCCAGGTAGGCGCTTGTGCCACTGAGCTATATCCCCGGCCCAGGAAACTCACTTTTGGTCAGTTTTTCATAGCTATAATAAATACCGGAGGCAGAGGAACGTTTTATATATAGTAGAGGGTTATTTAGCTCATTGTTGTGGAGGCTGAAAGGCTGAGATCAGACAGAGCCATTTGTATTTTGGTTGGCTGGTTTTTTCAGACAGGGTCTCACTCTGTAGCTCAGGCTGGTCTTGCGCTCACCGTATGGCCCAGGCTGGCCTCAGACTTGTGCAACCCTTCCCATGTGCCAGTGCTGTGCCCAGCTGTGCCCATTTGGCCTCTGGCTGTTCCCAGGTCCAGATAGAAGTCAGGGAGGGGGAAGAGCTAGTAAGGGCCTCCCTCTAGGCCCCGCCTCTTAAAGATCCCAGCACCTGTTACCATTGCCACACGGAGGACCAAGCTCCTTACACATAATCTCTTGGAGACAAACCTGAAGGACATCCAACCATCGCAGCTCCCTCTCCCTGATCCCTTCCAGGGTGAGAAGCTGAGAGAGGAAGGGCCATAGCCGCAGACAGCCTGAAGCTTGTATAACCTCCGTTTCGGGACGCGCCTTCCTGTGGGAAAGTTCTGTTTCCGATTCCTGGCTGGACATGCTCTGTCCCCTGCTTGGCCTAGGCATGGACAAAGTACCTGGTCAGATCCCACCGGGAAAGTGGAGGAGCGGCAGGTCCCAGACAAAGAGGAGGTGCCATGCCTAAAAGAAAGAGGACGGGAAGCGGGACAGACCAAAATAACAGATGCCCACTCTGTCTGATCTTGCATACTGCATACTGTGTTGTTGACAGCTGTCTTTGTCCATTTTTTGCTTTGTTTTTGTTTGTTTTCTCATACTAGGGATTGAACCCAGGGCCTCTGCACTGACCTATAT
Source organism: Dinomys branickii (assembly GCA_004027595.1). NCBI lineage: Eukaryota > Metazoa > Chordata > Mammalia > Rodentia > Dinomyidae > Dinomys > Dinomys branickii. Next base: position 220,021 of record PVLD010000068.1, read on the forward strand.
TCCCAAACTTTTAATTTTTGATTTTGAGACAAGGTTTTGCTAAGTTACTAAATTACTGGGTTTGAAATTGAGATTCTTCTGCCTCAGCCTCCCAGGGTGCTGGGGTTGCAGGCAGGTACCACGGCCACCACCCTCACCTTGGTGAAGGCCTCTGTGCTGTATCATAGCATGGCAGAAGGCATCCCCTGGTAAGATAGAGCAAGTGTGCCGGCTCAGGTGCCCCACGCCTCTTCCTATACAGCCACCCATGCCAGCATCCTGATGACCCCATCTCCCCCTAATCACCTCCCAAAAGTCCCTTCTTCCAAGAACCATTGGTAGTGACTTTGGGATCAAATTCCCATCACATGAATTCCAGGGGACACACCGGAGCCATCCTGCCCAGGAAGAGCCACACAGCCAGGAATTTAAAGTAGGACAGCACCTGGGTCTGACCCAGTCCCCTCGAGAAACAAAGGCCCTGCAGACCAGCAAGAGGAGTGAGCTGCTAAAGCTCCCTGCAGATTTTTATGCCATGGCAGCTGCTAAGGGCAAACCTGAGGCCCTCTGGACCCTTGGGGCAACTTGCCTTATTGATAGGCCTGAGGTGACTATTGCCACACTGGGATTGTCACGGGCATGCCACTGTGGGAAGCCATTGACATAGTCAACATTCTAACTCCACCAGTGCTTATGGGCTCCTCCTGAGGACTCTAATAGGATGCCCAGAGCCACGTGGGAGACCAGTATGCTTCAAACTGTGGAAAAGAAATTGATTTGGTTTTGCTGGATGTGGTGGTGCCTGCCCGCAACCCTATCACTTGGGAAGCTGAGGCAGATGATCACCCCAGGTTTGAAGTGTCTACTTTTTTTTTTTGAAGTGTCTACTTTGGATTTGAGGCCTGCCTGGGCTGCACAGTGAATTCAGGGCCATCCTGGAAAATATAGAGTCCCTATATTTTCAAACAGATAGCCAGGTGCAGTGGTGCACTCCTGTAATCCAGTACTTAAGAGGCTGAGGCAGGAGGATCACTGCAGATTAAAAGTCAGCCTAGGCTACCTGTTGAATTCAAGATCAGCTGGAACTACACAATGGATCCATGTCTCAAACAAACAACAAAAAATATACAAACAAAAAGTAAATAAATTTTACTGGGTCACAACCAGATATTTTTGTTTCTTTTAAGAAACAGAATAAAACAGAAATAATACCAGAGGATAAATATAGTCTCAGGAAGCAGAGTTGCAATTTTATATCTATAGTCACCAACTAAGTGCTTCCTCCTCTCTTCTGACCCCTGATCCTTTGGTGGTGTTATTCTGCACCACTTTTGGGGGGTGCCAGGAATTGAACTCAAGACCTCACCCTTGCCAAGCATGCCCCAGGCCACTCAACTAAATCCCTGGCCCCTCTAACCCCCTTTAAGGACAGTCCAATTCACTTTCCAAATGTGTGTGAGATAGTGACCACTCTAGACATACAGATGACAACTGTAAGGGACTTTTGCCTTTGAAGGACCCTCAATCCTGTGAAAATGGCCTCAAACCCAGAGTAGACATGATAAGGAAGAGGGCAGATGCGATAAAAATACTTAGCAAGAAAACAGTCCATGGGCATTGGAATGGAGGAACTTGGACTTTCTATTTTATATACTCTGTGGTAATTGAATTTGTTGCAAAGAACATATATGTATGTACACACCCCCCTATATATATATATATATAAACCTTTTGCAGTTTTATTATTATTGTTATTTTGTGCTGGGGATTGAACTCAAGGCCGTCACACTGAGCTACATCCCCAGTCCTTTTTAAAAATTTTGAGACAGGGTCTTGCTAAGTTGCCCTTATAGGCTAACTTTTGATCCTCCTGCCTCAGCCTCCCCGAGTGTTGTGATTACAGACATGCATCACCATGCCTGGCTATTTGGTATTCTAGAAGCTCGGTAAAAATATAAAAATACATGAATGAATGAATGAATGAATGAAATATAACATGAAATTGGTGACCTGGGAGAAGGAAAAGAAAGCAACATTTTGGAGCAATGATTCTAGCCACTGACTCATTTGGCCCTTTCCATGTAGCCAGTAGGGTCTCTTGTTCCTCATCTTAAAAATGGACCAACCAAGGCCCTGGTGCATGAAGCATTTTGCCGCCCAGCTAATCAGTTAACAAGGAGAAGCGCCCTCGCCCTCAGCAGCTCAGCTGAAGTCTTTCTCTGTTGTCAGCTTGCCACTGTGAAAGCTGGGTTCTGTTGTCTGCTTGGTGAGAACAGTAATCCAGGAGTCAGAGTGACAGGGGAAGAAAGAACTTCTGTGGCAACATGCCGGAGAGTTTGAAGAGGGCAGACATCCATCCAAGTTCCATCTTGCTTATTTCTTGCTTCTGTGGAGTCTAAGTGTAGCCATAGCCAAACAGGCACCAGAATGACCATCAGTTCTTGAAGTAATCAATTCTCTTGACGGAGCTTTTATTTCCCCTGGTGCTGGGGATCGAACCCAGGGCTTCACCTGTATTAGGCCGGTGCTCTACCTCTGGGCTGCAGTCTGGCTCCCCTTGGCATTGTCCCTGGCCTTCATGTTGTCCCAGGTGACAAAGCTTTCCGGAGGTCCTGGTTCCTTAAACCAAGCGGAAGACGACTGGGCAGGAGTCCTCAGGACTGGGGGTGTTCTTGATGTTTCCCCTTTATTCTTCATCACAGGCCAGGCTGGCCTCATCAGCATTGGGCATTGTGGGGGGAGGAGTAAGGTTTAGGGACGGGAGGCAGGAGCAGTGGGATAGACCAGCGTAGTCCGGAAGCCTGTTCACTAGCCTCAAACTCAGACTTGTCAGACCCTAGCGACAAGCACTGTGTTCTTAAGCTTCTGTAAATACTCTGTTATCTGGCTCTGCCTCAGTTTTCTTTACTATAATCTCTTAAAATAAAAAAGGATTTAGTGCTCAACCCTGGGCTTGAGCACTGAAATACACACACACACACACACACACACACACAAACCATAGAATGGGAGAAAATATATGTAAGTCATAGATCTTATTAGGGACTTGTTTCTAGAATATATAAACAACTATGGGCTGGAGATTCAGCCCAGTGAGAGTATATGCTTAACATGCCTGAAACCTGGATTCAAGCCCCAGCAGCACAAAAATAAAGGGTGGAGGGGAGATCTTGCTGTGGGAGCCGCTCCTGAGGACAGCGTTGCTCCAGTGTGCAGGGGTCTGGGGAGCGTGAAGAAGAGCAGGATGACCTGGGTGGGGTGGTGCATGCCTGTAATGCTAAGATTTGAGAGGCTGAGGCAAGAGGTTCGCTGTGAGTTCAAGGCCAGCCTGAGATACATAGAGGGTTTAAGACCAGCCTAGACTATATATTGCAAGACTCTGGTTCAGAAAAAAACCAACAAAAAACAAAACAACAACCAAAACGCAGAGCATGTCAGGTTTGGTGGCACACACCTGTAATCTCAGCACTTGGGAGGCTGAGGCAGGTGGGTCACCTCGAGTTCAAGGCCAACCTGAACTGCATAGGGAGACCCTGTCTCAAACAATACAAAATAAAATTAAAAAGAAAAAAAACCAAAGCAGGATGAGATCTAGAGTCTGCCCAGCCCCCAGGATCTGTGTGGCCTGGGGCTCCTCACGGGACTCTGGAATGTGCATGGAAAGGCAGGTCTTGCCCTGAGAGGACCTGGTCTCTGGATGCTGAATGAGTGGCTGCCCCACCTTTCAGCCCGAGCCCCTCTGTACAGTGAAAACCTTTCTCTGCTCACATCTGCTGGGTTCCATCCACCCCAGCCTCTTTTCTTCCCTTCCCAGGAGGCCCAAGGCTCCAGATCTGTCTTGCTCATACCCTCCCTGCAGAGAGGAGAGAGGGAGAAGAACAGGCAGCTGTGCCCACTGCTGATGCAGAGAAGCTAGTAAGTCTGGAGCTAATGAGTCAGGGTGTCTGCCCTGAAAACCCTTGCCACCCGTTTCCACCATTGTCATGGCAACGGAGCATGTTTACTGAGCTTTTGCCATGGCTCAAGCACTTGCCAGTGACACTCAGGAAGATTCCAGAGTCCAGGTTCTCACAGGGTATGAGCATCCAGACCAGCCCCAGCTGTGTCCCAGAGGCGCTCTGACCTCTGTGGTAAAGGACACTTTGTCATGAACCAGGGGACCCTTGAAGCCTATCCACCCAGTTGATGCCAACCGTCCCTCACTACAGAAGTCCTGGCATTGAGCTTCCTGCCACAGCACATCCTGTCATTGATCTGGGTCTACTGACATGATGTTTCCACTCCCTCTCCTGGAGCCACAAGGCTAGTCCTTCAGGTAGACACCTTGACACCCTTCTGTCCCTGCTTGCTGGCTTGGCCTGAGCTGGGATCTGGGCCAAGGCAGCACCTTAGCTCATCCCATGCTCACTGTGTCCCCTGCCCCCAGCCAGCTGCCAGCCTAGGGCCCTTGCACACTGAAGGAGATTTCCTCAGTTGGGCAAAGGAAGCCTGGGGCTCAGGCTTGTCTGCTCACGGTAACCCCATCCTGAGGGCTCGGAGAAGAACGCAGCATAAAAGGGTGAGGTCTTGTGTTGCTATTTCAGAATCCTTGTTCTTTCAGTCCCTGGCATTAGCACGATACCTGGTACAAGCAAAGGGGACAATAAACCCTTAAGACTGCTTCCCGGCTCAGAACCAGGCTGTTGCAGGGCTGACAAAGAGCTGTTGGTCCACAGATCTCATGGGTGCGTGGAGCGCTTTGCCACGCTCAGGGTCTCAGAAAGACCCCTCCCAACACCTCAGCTGCAAGGTGACACAATTCAAGTGAGTAAGGACCTGTTGCCCAGAGGCAGAGAAACAGGTCTGACCGTGCCTTCCTCTGCTCCACCCCCAGGGGAGAGAAATAGAAATTTGTTTTCTGCCCTCTCAGTCTGCTTGCTGGAGCCAAGATGCATCCAGGCTCCCCGACTTTGCAGGTTATTAGACCTTTGTCCATGTGTCATCCACAACCCGTGGGAGAGGAATTTCAGCAGGGCAGGTGCAGAAGTTTGGACGCAGCAGCAACAGAACCTCAAGTCCAGCCTGGACTCCAGTTGCCTCCTCTGACACCTCTTGCTTTATGATGTATTTATTTCCTGTAAAGCAAGCAAGCCTTGTCTCCTCCTAGGTCACAGGCCTGGGAAGGCAGTCCATCTCTACGCTTCCTCGAGTCTGCCCTTATTCTCTCAATCATGGATGGATACAACTGAGTGATATTTTGAGCTTTTTGTTAGTAAAACTTCACCATTGCTTCACGCCTCACACCCCTTCTTAGCTCCCACCTGGAAGCTGAGTAGCTCAAAAGCTTGTTTCCTTCCCTTTGTTGGCTTCTGTCCTTAAGCTCAGTGCTGTGTGTACTGACAGAGCTGAACGGAGACAGGTTGGAAAGGGCAGAATAAAAACAGCCAAATTGGTTGATAGTAGAAAGCTTCTGAGGACAGAGAGGAGAGACGGGCTCTGGCTGCTGAAGTGGAGGGCTGGGAATGCTCTGAGGCAATGCCGGTGACTCTTCCTGATTGGAGGAGACAGATTCAGAGCGTACAGTGGGTCAGGGATTCTGTTTTTGTCTTGTCTTAGCTAGTACCTAACCCGAAGTTCCTGGTTTTTGTTGTTTTGTCTGTTTTTGAGACAGGATCTTGCTATGTAGTTCAGGCTGCCCTTGAACTCACTACGTAGCCCCAGCTGGACTCAAATACACAGCAATTCTCCTGCTTCAGCCCCAGTGCTGCCTCAATGTTGGGATTACTGGCATGTGCCACCATGGCTGGCCTGAGGCTCCTGTTTTCTACAACCTGGCAGGCTATGGTGGCACATGCCTGTAGTCTCAGCACTGGGGACACAGACAGGAGGATGACCACAATTTCAAGGCCAGCCCGGGCTACATAGTGAGTTCAAGGTAGCCAGAACTACATAGTGAGACCCTGTCTCAAAAAACAAAGAAAAAAGAAAAAAAAAAAAAAAGGAAAAAACCAGGCTTGCTGGATACTGGTTGTGAAGTAAGGCCCCTACCTGCAGGGAGCTTCTCAGTTCTGCCACTGGCTAAACCCTGGGGCCCTGGTGACAGAGCTTTGCTTACATCAGGGCTCTGCAGCCCCACCTCATTCCTCCACAGCTCTATAGGATTGATTGTGCGCTCTGGCTAGGCTTTTTATGGCTGGTATTGATTGCTGCTTTCATTGGCAAAGAGCACATCAAAATAAAACCAAACCTAAGCATCCGGGCAGGGAGAGAGTAAAGTGCTTTGTGTGTGTCTCCAGGGCCGGGAAAAGACTTGCTCGGGACCTAGTGGTCAGCGTGGTCCCTGGGCTGCTTCTTCTTCGTGCAATTACCTAAGGATGTGTTTGTCTGTCTCCTTCTCACAGGGCGGGCTGCTGTGGCCTTCCCTGCATACCCGGAATGCTTGGCTCTCCATTCAAGCAGACTGACATGGAGGTAGGGCTCCCTGGAAAGCAGTCATTTCAGGGCTAGGCCATCAGCCACACCTCTGTTCATTCTGCATGTAGCTGCCACAGCTGGCCAGTCATCACAATTTGGGGTTAGGGGTTTGGTTCCAAAACGGCAAGTAGCAGCAGCAGCCCCAGCAATTATCCTTACTACATAGCCAAAGAGTATTTAGAGTTGTCCCGTCATGTTCAATATCTAGGCCAACATTTTTAGCCAAGCGGTGCTGTATTATCACGCTTACCACCGAGAACCTGGGGCTAGAGATTGCCACGTGGAAGATAAGGATTTATGCTTGGGTTCAATTTCTGCATCTGTGAATTGGAAATAATATATACCATTTAGGGCTGCTGCCAGGCTTAGAGAAATATTCCGTATGTGTTTATTTGTCTACTGCCTTTCTGCTCCTTGAAACTCCAGCAGGTGAAGGATTTGGCTTGTTCACTGTTGTACTGTCAGAGCCTGATACCAGTACCAGGTACATAGCAAATATTCGATACATTCTTGTGCCTAAACTGGGTGTAGGGGCACAAACTTGTAGCCCTGTAATCCTAGCTGCTGGGAAGGCTGAGGCAGGATTGCAGCTCTGGGTCTTCTTTTGAGAGAGATAATTTCCCTACACATGACTCACATCTGTCCTTCTTTATAGCAGAGTAGTACTCCCCTGTGTGTGTGTATGAGCTTGAGAACATAATGTTAAGCGAAATAAAGCAGACAGACAAGCTTAAATACTGCACGGTTTGTCTTATCTGAGAAATCCAAAGTATAAATAAAAAACAAAATGAAAGACAGCTAATAGGAAGTAGGGAACAGATCTTTTGCAAATGGGAAAGAGACAGAGAGGTGAAGGAGGGGAGGGAAGGGGACGCGGTAAAGAATAAAGGTGTGTCATGTCCGTCCGTGTACCAACTCCCCACAAGGAATCTAATCGTTTAAAGAAAAAAGTAAAGAGAGCTTCCTGGGTTCAAACTCCAGTATCCCCCAAAGCAAAAATAAAACACTGGTGCCCACAGGGAAAGGACAGGAGGTAAATCTAGGCCAGAAGCTGGCTCCGTTGTACCCTTAGTTTGCCAGATCTGTCTCCCACCCCAGGGACCCCCAGGCCGATGGGAGCTTCGAGCAAGCGCTGGAGGTGGGGGGCTGATTTTTGGCTGGTGACAAGGTCAGCAAAATCCCCAGGAGGTTGCAATACCAACCTAAATCCTCAGGTTCCCTTTTTCTAAATCAGGAAATGATTTTTCTCTGCCTCAGCTTAGCGGCAGAGAACTGGGGACGACCAGGAAGCAGCCTAGGGAGCAGGCGAAGCCGGGGAGCTAGAAGATGGGGCAGAGGCGCGGGGATTACAGCAATGACAGGAGAGGACCCGGGCGGAAGCAGAGGGCTGGGCACACGTACACACATCCACCCAACGCCTTCCGCACAGTGCCACCTTAAACGTCCAGGCCCCCTTAAGGGCGGGCGCTAGAGCTGTGCGCCGGGGCGGGACCTTGCATGTAAATGAGGGGCGTGGGCCGGCGGGCGGGGCAGGTGGGGCGCGGGCTTGACGTCAGGCCAGCGGCCCGGGCAGTTGGCGCGGCGGCGGCGGAGCGGCAGGAGCTGCGACGCGGAGCTGGGCTGCGCGGCAGGGCACGGGCGGCGGCTGCGGCGGCGGCAGAGCCGGCGGACGGCAGAGCCGAGCAACATGGCGCCGGCCGGCGGGGGCGGGAACTGGGGCGGCGGGCCGGCCCGAGGGCGCCTCCTCCTGGCGGCGCTAGTGCTTCTGTGGGCGCGGGGGGCCCGGAGCCAGAGCAGACCCCAGCGGGGTGCGATCCTGGGCATGAGGCTGGCGAGCTGCAACAAGTCGTGTGGGATGGACACGGATGGCATCATCTTCGTGTCCGAGGGCAGCACGGTGAACCTGAGGCTGTACGGCCAGAGCCTGAGCGATATGTCTAGCAACCTGATCTCCTTCACCGAGGTGGACGATGCGGAGACCGCCCATAACTCCACCACCTGTCCAGAGCTCACCAAGGACCTGGTCGTCCAGCGGATCGTCAACGTGAGCCGCGGGAACACGTCCGGGCTGCTTGTGGTGTTCACCAAGTTCCTGCGGAGGAGCGAGAACCAGAAGCTGTACGCCCTCTGCACCCGGGCTGGGGCCGATGGGCCCTGGGTCAGGTGGACCGACAAGGACTCGCTGGTCGTCATGAGAGAGGAGCAAGGGAAGATCTTGCCCCTCTGGCTGCACATCCTCCTGGTGATGGTGTTGCTGGTGCTCTCGGGCATATTCTCGGGCCTCAACCTGGGGCTCATGGCCCTGGACCCCATGGAGCTTCGCATCGTGCAGAACTGTGGCACTGAAAAGGAGAGGAAGTACGCGCGCAGGATCTTGCCCATCCGGCGCAAGGGCAACTACCTGCTCTGCTCACTGCTGCTGGGGAATGTGCTAGTTAACACGTCCCTCACCATCCTCTTGGACAACCTCATCGGGTCCGGCCTCATGGCGGTGGCCTCCTCCACCATTGGCATTGTCATTTTTGGGGAGATCGTACCCCAGGCACTGTGCTCCCGACACGGGCTGGCTGTGGGTGCCAACACCATCATCCTCACCAAATTCTTCATGCTGCTCACCTTCCCCCTCAGTTTCCCCATCAGCAAGCTCCTGGATTTTGTCCTGGGCCAGGAGATCCGCACTGTGTACAATCGGGAGAAGTTGATGGAGATGTTGAAGGTAACAGAACCCTACAATGACCTGGTAAAAGAGGAGCTGAATATGATCCAGGGGGCCTTGGAACTAAGGACCAAGACGGTGGAGGACATCATGACCCAGCTGCATGACTGCTTCATGATCCGCAGCGATGCCATCCTGGACTTCAACACCATGTCGGAGATCATGGAGAGCGGCTACACGCGCATTCCTGTGTTTGAAGGTGAACGCTCCAACATCGTGGATATTCTGTACGTCCAAGACTTGGCCTTCGTGGACCCCGATGACTGTACCACCCTCAAGACCATCACCCGCTTCTACAACCACCCGGTGCACTTCGTCTTCCACGACACCAAGCTGGACGCCATGCTGGAGGAGTTTAAGAAGGGTAAGGACTGTGCAGTTCGCTGGTCACAGGTCTCTGGCACCGCTCTTTCTCCTGTGCGTTTCTCCTCTGCAGTTTTTAGCATTTGTGTTGCGCTAACCTTTTACTCATCCCTTCCTTCCCCTCTGAGGTGATTGGTATAAGGCACAGTTCTTAAGTGTCTGCCAACTTAGGGTCCTGTGCTTTGTGCTCCACATGAATCAAAGTGCAAAAAGAAACACTTGCTGGCTTTTGGGGACAGAGCAAGACCTTTGGGAACAGGACAGAGCAAGGCCAGCGGCGAAAAGAGGTCAGTGGGGGAGGGAATGGGCAGTGGTGCAAACCTTTACAGGGAGGGGGCATTTGGGGAGAGTTCTGAAAGATGGAGTGCTTTGGCACTTGAGGCGGAATGAACCACACAGCCTGAGCAGGGAGAAGCCACAGATGTGCTTGTGGGTCAGGTGGCATGGTTGGTACACTGGCCCCACTGATCAGTCGGTGGGGGAGAGAGGCAGGAGCGTCTGGGCCCTGGGTGGACAGTAAATTTGCTCCTTCCGAGCTTGGAGCCCTGGAACTTTTTCGAGCTGGGGAGTGACATCACAGGAGCGCTGAGCCCACGGCAGCACAACGGGGGGGTCTCCAAACAATGCCAAGTAATGCATTCCGCTGTTCAGCAGAAGCGAGCAGATTAAGTTCGGTGATTGTTCTGTCTTTCCCAGGCGCCAGACATAAGCCTGCCCCTGTGGTCCGTGGGAGCCGCGCTGGTCTCGCTGCTGGCCTCGCGTTGCCACACGCTTGCTTCTCACGTGTGTTCCTGGCCGCTTCTCAGATGGTTAGAGGACTGGAGAGGGTTCATTCCACCCCCAGCCTCAAAGCCCTGGGCAGCACCCTTCCCCTCTTTCCAACGGAACTTTCCTCCCACCTCTGCCATCCAGAATCCCAGAATGCAGTAAACAAACCAATTATGGAGGAAAACCCTCTTGGGCTGCAGGAGGTGAGGAGGCAGACAGGGCTGGGTGGGGTGGGGGGTCTCTTTAGAAAGGAATGGGGAGGTGGGGCCTGGCTTCAGCTCAGTCCCCATCTTCCTGTATAAGAGCTGCTCAGGCTGAGGCTCAGACAGAAGCCACTTTTCATTCCCTTTTTTTTTTTTCCTTTTTCCTGATGATATTGGGGATTGAACCCAGGGCCTTCACACTGAGCTACATTTTATTTTGAGACAGAGTCTCTCTCTAAGCCATTAAGTTCCCCAGGCTGGATAGTCTCAAACTTGCTGTCTTCCTACCACAGCCTCCTAGAGTGCTGGGGTTGCAGGTGTGCACACCAGCACCACACTTTGGACCCTAGCTTGGAGCAAACCCGGGTTGTTTCTGGACCAGAGAGTAAAGGACAGCCCTGGAGTGGCTTAGGTAGGGAGAGGTTGGTTTGGTCTGAAAAGATGCTTAGGTCTGGCTCAGGGCAAGCGGCTCAGGGCAAGCGTGGTAGGTTATACCCTTCCTTGGTAAATTTGCCAGACTGGATCTCAGCACCAGAGCTGAGGGAGACCTGAGGACTGTAAGCTGGGTGGAGGCCTCACTGGGGAGATTGGCGGGACTCACCTGGGGGTGACGTGGGAGTAGCTTGGGGATGCAGACCCAGGAGTTCCGTTCTCTGGGGCCCAGCTGGGGCAGAGGAACAGTGAAGAGCATGCCCACCTCACCCTCATCCCAGGACTCTTCTACCAGTTTCCTGGTTGGGAACCAGCCGAGGACTCCCAGAGCAGCTTGCTCCTTGCCCACCTCTGTGGTCTCAGGATGTGATGAGTGTCACACCGCCAGCCCAATGGGATCTGGATCCACCCAGTGTGGACTGGCCTTGCCCAGTATGGGTGCGAGTGTCCTGGGGCTCCACAGGGCTGTCCTTGGACTCAGTTTGGTAAAGGAGTGCCTGTTCATTCAGCTGGGAGAACAGCTCGCATTGCTGAGGCTACAGCTCTACAGAGCCCAAATCTCCTGACTCACCTTGAAGTCTGGAGTCTGGGGGATGGTGGGGGTGCTCTTGGGTTGAGCTGAGCCCTGCAGGGGTGCCAGCAATCCCCAGAAAAGCAGGCATGGTCATCCTCAGGCCATCCTTTCTTGCTTCCCAGAGGTTTTGGAAGTTATAAATGGCCACACCAGATTCCTCCCAGGGTAGTCTTTCCCAGGTCTTTCCATCTGGCATCTTTCCATTCTGAGGCTTCCCAGGTTGGGGCAAGCACCTCGGATATATCTGCAACTTAAAAGATTTTACAAGTTTTGCTCTTGTCACTGTTGTTTTGAGTCAAGGTCTTGCTGTGTAGTTCAGCTTGTCCTTGAACTCAGTGTGTATCCCAGGCTGCTCTCAAACTCACAGTGATCCTCCTGCCTCAGCCTCCTGATCTTTACAAGTTTAATGTTTGGAAGGCTCCCTTTTTTGTTAAGAAGGAACAGTTGAGCCAGGTCAGTACGGCCAGTGTGGTCAGCAGCAAGCACCAAAGTCAGCTGGGGTCTGCCCTGGTCCCCCCCTCCAGGTTGGCCAAGGGCTCTGAGCCTGGCTGTGCCAGAGCCCTCTGCCAGGCTGCGGTTCTCTTTTAGGGCCCTTTTTATCTTTTGGCCCCAGCGAGCACAAAGAGCTCCTGGGAGTGGGAGTGCTGCCTTGTGCTCCCAGGACCCAGTTCCTGGCAGAGATGGGTCCTCCGGAAATGTGTGCCGAACAGGTGGTGGCCCTCCGGCCAGCCCGGCTGCAGTCTTCCTCAGCACAGCAGGACACGCCCACCCCGGGCCCGAGCTGAGCTCTGCCCCAGAAGTTGGGGGTGCATGCTCATTCCCCTTCATACTTGCTCCAGGGTCACCTCAGGGAGGCCTTTCCGTCACTGTGTTTGAAACTGCTGGGAGTACAGGTACGAGTGGAATCCCAGCAGTCTGGGAGACCAAGGCAGAAGGAAGGAAAGTTCAAGCCCAGCCCAGGCAGTTTAGTAACATAGTGAGACCCTGCCTCGGAATAAAGAATAAAAAGAACCTGGGGGCATAGCTCAGTGTGAAGGCCCTGGGTTTAATCCCCAGGACTACCAAAAAAGAGAAAGAAAAGAAATGTGTCTTAAAATTGTCTTACAAAAGACAATTCTCCCTCCTTCCTTCCACTTGACTGTCCCATCTTCCCTGCCTTCTGTTCACTTCTCGTCTCCCTGAAGCCTGTCTCACTCGCCAGCGTCTCTGGGCTTTGCTGACTGGCTGCGTTGCCACCTCTTCCCCTCCCACCAGGATTCCAAGGCTTCCTTCTAGTTTGGGAAGCCTCTGTAGCCCCTCATCTGCTGTGGGCACACAGTGAGGCCTCAGTAAATGTCACTGGTGAATTAATGAAAGAATGACCTTTCCTTGAGGGAGCGAGCTGTTCCCACTCCCCATGAGTGGCAGCGCCTTGAGGAGCGCACGGGGGTGGATGCTGTGTGTAGCTGGTAGTGCCCCTCATGCATATGTGTTCAGGATCTCCTTCCCTATGCCTCAGTTTCCCTGGCATGCAGTCTATGGCCTCCCTCCCTAAGGGGTGAGCTTCCCTCAGGACAAAGGCAGGAACCAGAGCCCCAAGCTGCACGGCCTGCTGACTCCATGTAGTGAGCTTTGGGTGTTTATTGAGCCCCGTGCCATGTGCAGGAGGACATCATGCCTGCTGCCGTGGAGCCTCAGGAGCAAGGGACGTGCCAGTTTAGCAGAAGCTCCTGCGGCCTGGACCTTGCCCTTCTGCCAGCACCGTGCCTGGGACTGTTTGCACGCGGGGTGTGGGGAGTGGGCTCACTCGCAGCTCATGAGCATGCCCAGCTCTCCCAGCCCACTTCGGCTTTTCCTAATGATGCTTTTGCAGACCCTGAAGTGGGGTCACAATGAGCTGCCCACATGGATGCTGTAGTCCTAGAGGTTGGGCCCCAAGCTTTGCATAGAACTCACTGTCCAGCTTTTCTGGGACCCCTCCCTTAGGGCATTCCTGCCCCTCCCTGGCCCTTAGCTCATCCTCAGTTAGTTTTATCTTTTCCCACCCACCTTATAGCCATGGACACCCCACCCAGCTAGAGCCGGGTTTAAATTCCACCCAGCTTGGTCATTGACCTAGGAGGTGACCTTGGCCCTGTCACTGCTCTTCTCAGCAAGCTAGTAGGATGTCATTTGGAGGGGACAGAAGGCCAGAAATACTTTTATTGAAAACTCCTCCCAGCTGGGTGTGGTAGAACATGCCTATAATCCCAGCACTCAAGGAGGCTGAAGCAAGAGGATCTAAAGTTCAAGACCAGCCTGGGCAATTTAGCCACCCCAAACCCTGTTCAAAGTTTTCAAACTAATTATTTTAAAAAGGGGCTGGGTGTGTAGTTTAGGCCCAAGTCCTGGGTTCAACTCCTAGTTTCAAAAAACCCTCCCAAACTGGGCATAGTGGCACATGCCTGTAAATACCAGCACTCTGGGAAGATGAGACAGGAGGATTTCAAATTCAGTCTCAGCCTGAGCAATTTAGCTGTGTAGCAAGACTGTCTCAGAAAACAAACAGAAAAACCCTCCACATTGCCATCTGTGTCGTGTCAGATTTTCCTGTGTACCTCACTCTGTACAGTCAAGGAAAAAACCCACACTCTGGTTTTCCTGTGCGATTCTGGTTCCTGGCACCTCAGCCCCCGCCCCTGTTGCTTCTGCCCCACCTACCTGTCTCCTTATTCCTTTGTTCAACAAATGACTGAACCTCTGGCTGCCTGTGTGTCAGACACTGCTGTCTATTGGGAATAAAACATCCCTTTCACAGACTCAGAGTCTGTCAGGGCGACGTGGGCAACCAAGACTGGGCTGTGTGTGTGTGTGTGGGGGGGCGGCACCATGGGCCCAGGCAGGACGAGGTGTGGAAGTCAGGGCCAGGAAGTTGCTGTGCACACTGAGGTTTCTGGCCTGGGATTTGGTCCACATTGTCATGGCACTGCTGTAGGGAAAAGAAGCGGTTCAGTTAGGGCAGTGGCAGTCATAATGGCCTTACCCTCTCCCAGGGTCTTCCAGATGCAGTGCTGTGAGCTTCAGCTCTTCATCCTTGCTCCTGCCCTCGGGCTGCCTGGGCATCCTTGAGGCCAGCAGGTCCTGTGATGCAGCCTGTTCTGGACCATGCAAGGTGTGGGCCCTTAGCAGGAGTGCAGACAAGACGCTCCAGTGGGTGTGGGAGGGAGGCCAGGACCCAGCTGAGTGTCAGCATCACCCAGGAGCACGCAGGAGGTGCAGAGGTGGCAGGGATGGCCTGAGGCTGCCAGCTTGGAAAAGCCTGCCAAGCACAGACTCCAGAGGATAGTAAAGCCTAAGGCACCCAGACCAGGACAGTGGGTTAGCTGACAAGTGTCCAGAAGTCGCCAAGCAGGTGTTTTTGAGAGTGCCAGTGGATGCCCACTGCTGGATGATGTTAACAGGGCAGAGGTCCCAGCAGGGCAGCTGACCAAGTTCCGGCCAGACTGCTGCTCCCTCCATGCTCTGGGCGGGGGCAGGGCCCTGGAGTGGGCCCATGTGTCCCTTGCTGGCACCGCGCTGCCCTTGTGTTGGTGCCATCGAGGAACCAGGATGCAGAGCAGTCTCACCAACCTCCCGGTGACAGATGTGTCCCACAGCTGGCACGCACCAGCTTTCATCTAGGCCCCCTGGAGAGCTGCCTGGCCAGCTGGGCCCTGCGTTCCTGAAGTCGTGGCTTTTTAATTAGGAAAGCAGCTTCTGTATTTTTCCGACATCTCTGGTGGGGCTGGGGTGCACTGGACAAAGCTTTCACCTGGAAAGTGGAGGGGAGCCTAGGACACCAAAACTCCCAGAGGTTCCCTGCTGGAGCTTGACTACCAGGAGGGAACCTTGGCAGGAGGTTTGTCTTGTCCCTAAAGTCCCAGGAAGCACTACAGTGAGGGGACATTTCAGCTGAGTCTCCCAGGAGTCGAGATCTGGCCTTGTCTACCTGCTGTTCTGGGAGCTCTTAGACCAGAGCTGTTGGATGGGAAATGAGTCGGTGTTTGCGCCAACTTTGGATAAAAGTGCCTGTCTGTTGGTAGTGCTTCTCAGCCCTTTCTGGAGTGACTTGTAGGGGTTGCTTTTGTCAGTTTTGTTTGAAACAGGGTCATCTTACTGCACAGTCCAAGCTATCTTTGAATTCCCAGCAACACTGTTGCCTTGGGCTCCTGAGTGTCGGGATTGCATGCGCACACCACTTTTCCTTACTCTCTGGAGGAGCCCTAAGATGCGAGTGCCTGTGCCTTCTCTCTGCCCCCCACCCCCCGCCGTGCTGTCATACAGAGAAGCCTGGCACAGCAAATACCCAGGGCATCTTCAGGTGGCCCGTGGTGCCTGATGACCCCCATCCCGCGGCCTCCATGTCCTGCAGGCCTAGCTGGCGAGCACGCGCGTCACTCTGATACCGACACTCACCAAGGGCTGGTGCCTGGGAGCCTGTAGGGAAAGCACACAGGAGGAAGGGGAGCCAGGCCCTTCTGGCCCTGTCCCAGTGCCTGGGCCTTTGCTGTCCTGGCTCCAGGCATCTTTGAGCCTCTGGGCAGAGCTTGCCCCACAGATAGGAGGGTTGTGGGGATTTCCTGGTGCCCACCTGGCCCTGGGTGAAGAGGGTGGTGGTCACTGCCCTTCATCCCATCCCTCCTGTCCTCTGAGCTTCGGGGCTGGGCTGTTGGCCAGCCTGTCACACAGGTCCAGCACCAGTGTCGCCCAGTCCTCACAGCAGGCCATGATAGGACAGCCTGTCGGTAGGGCTTTGAGGCAACCTGAAGGCCTTTGGCTCGTTTCATAGCCTGTCATCTGCACTTCTTACTCCATTGCGGTTTTATTTATTAGGTGATGGTCTCTTCTGTTAGTATCTTGTTTTCTTCTTAGGCATAAAAGAGAGGCAGCTTGTTGCCAGAACTTTAGAAAATGTACGGAAACCTAAACAAAACTAAGCTCAAACCTGTGACCAAGAAAGATAGATAGTGGTATCTGTTTTAGAAATTCACTTTCATTGTTTCAGTTTTACAAATCTTGCCACAAATAGCTGGATCAAAACCACTTTCATTTCCTGGCCACACTCTCTGCTTGGAGCCACCCTGAGGCCTGTCCCAATGGGATCATTGTCCAGGAACAGTTCTGTGGCCTCTTCTCCAGGCCTGGTTGAGATGGAGTTTGCAGATAGCTCCCCTGATGAGCAGTGCCAGGAGGAGGGGAGAGGAGATGTTCGCAGGAAGCTGAGCCCCGAGGCCAGGTATGCAGGGCCACCCCATTGTGCAGGGTTAAACCTGGTGGCACTGATGAGTCCCCAGAGGTTAGGACCGCTGTAGGGCTGATTTCCTGTGACCTGGGCAGGGCTCTTGAAAGACTGGTTCCCCGGGCTCTCTGGAATGCCTGGGCCCTGGCCAGCAGGCTGTCCGGAGCCTCCTTGAAGGAGGAGCTCTTCACCAGCCTGCTGCCAGTTCCCTGGAGCCCACACAGCCCGCACCCGCCGCTCACTGCCCTGCAGCCATGTGCAGGTTCGTGTCTCCCACACAGCAACGCCCCCACCTCCCCATATGCACAGATCAGCTCCTCTGCTCACACTCACATGCGCAGATGGGGTCTCTCCCACACACTCACCCCTGTAGCACACAGGCTCACATACACACTTGTGCACACACGTGCGCCGCAGCCTGGGGCCCTGCTGAGCTTAAATCTGTCCCTCATCAAGCTTTCCTAAGAGTCAGAAGTCAGATTGATTGGTTGATTGATTCATTGATTGATTTTTTTTGAGGCAGGGTCTTGCTATGTAGTTCAGGCTAGCCTTGAACTCACTGTGTGGCCCAGGCTGACCTCAAACTTGAGGCGATTCTCCTGCCTCAGCCTTTGGAGTGGTGGGATTACAGGTGTACGCCATGACACTTGGCACAAGTCAGTTTAAAAAACAAGCCAGTGCCTGTGCCGTGGAATGCTCAAATTAGTCACTGAGTCTTGGGCTCAGAAATGTTTTTCTCTCACAGCTGGTGACTCAGCCCTGTACTTGGTGACAGTGTCCACACGGAGGGCTGTGGCAAGGCCCCACATAGGGCATTTAGCTGTGTCCAGCACCATGTGGCCACACAGTAAATATGGCTATTTAAACAATTACTGTTATTATTGTCCACAGGTGCCCCAGTTGGCACCGACTCTAATTTGTGGCCCTTGATTCTCTAATGGCAGTGGCGGCCATGGCAGGCGGCCTTTCTGCCCTGCTGTGGGGTTAGAGGGGCTCTGAGCCGGATGAGCCCTGCAAAATGACCGCTAACTCAAAGCCTGTCTTCCCTGGACCCTGGTGCTCATCTGTGAGGCCAGCTTTCTGAGCCTGGGGGAGGACATGCAGCAAGGAGACACTTAGCAGCGAGGAAGGCCCCTGGAGTCGCTTTCTCCTGCAGGTTAGAAAGTGTGGCCAGCACAGTGCTATGGCAGCCGTAGGAACATAGGACAGTCCTGTGGCATCGGACATGCTGCTGGGGGACACAGGTAGGGACAGAGCAGGCCTTGGGTCCCAGCCAGTGTCCGCCTGGGGACTTGGGGTTTAGTTGTTTCAGGATTCACCAGCCAAGGCTCCTTCTGGAGGACTCAGCTGGGGAGAGAAGAGACTCAAGGATCCCAGGGAAGATTCCCAGGGTCCCCGTCTACCCAAAAAGCCCCAACCGCTGAACAAAAGCGCTCTTTTTAGGGGCGGTCTGGAGGTGGACCTGTTGGGACCATGCCCCAGCCCTGAGCACGCCCCACACACCAGGCCCCTGTGGAGGGACACTCACAGCCCTTTGTGACATGCCTGGTGTATTTTCTAAGGGGCCACCTGCCTTCTCCATGGCGATGTCTAGGAATTCTTCAAGTGTGAGCTCATTGTCAGACAGAAGAATTGCGGATCTACTTTATTCTAGATTACCTTTCCTTCTTTCTTTTTTAGGGATTGGACATTTAACTACCTTTAAGCTTTAAATTTACTTTTTCTTTTTTTTTTAGACAGGGTCTCACTTTGTCGTTGAGGTTGACCTTGAGCTCACTATGTAGCCCAAACTGGCCTCAAATTCACCATGATCTTCCCGCCTCAACCTCCCTAGTGCTGGGACTATAGGCGTGCACCACCCCGCCTGGCTATCCTTCTTATTTAGAACTGTAACCCTTTAGGAATTTATCTTTTTTTTTTTTTAATGTGAGTTAGCAGTTAAGTTTCTTAAAAAAAAAAAAAAAGTGGGCCACTGTGTTCCCTCTCACCCTGCACAGTGTACTTCCTTTCCTACACTCAACTGTCCCACAGGCTCTGCAGAACATTTTCCCCCCTACCTTTAATAAAGGTAAAACCTCCCTGGAAAAAAAGTGTGGCTCCCCGACAAGCAGGTGCCACGTCATGAAGAGACCCATTTCCCACTGAATGTGGCAAGGCCCTGTGCCTGTGCCTGGACCCTGTTCCCTTGGTCTGTTGGTTTTTCCTTGCTAAAAGACCACATTGACATAATCACAGCTGTAAAATAAGTTGGTGTCTGTTAATATTAAGCTCTTTGTTCTGCCTTAAGAGTGCCTTGGTTATTCTTACCTTTTTACTTGGGAATTTTATGGAATTGTACTTGAAAACTTGATTTTTTTTTTTTTTTTTTGGTTTTTGGTATTGTGAGACAGGGTCTCGCTATGCAGTTCAGGCTGGCCTTAAACTCACTGTGTAGTCTAGGCGGGCCTCCCACTCAACGATGATCCTCCTGCCTCAGTCTCCTAAGTGCTAGGCCTACAGGCGATCACCACCAAGCCTGGGCTCAGCCCCTGACTTGTTTTTTGTAACGTATCTTCCAATCTGCAAACATGTTGCCCCTTTGTTCATTTATATTGTCATTTGTTTTAGTAATATTTTGCAGTTTTCTATGCAGAGGTTGTATACATTTTCCTTGTATTTATCCCTAGGTATTTGGTTATGTTATGTATTTTTTTCAAACTTTTAAAGTTTATTTATGTATTTATTTATTTGGTACCAGGGATTGAATCTAGGGCCTTTGGATTCAATATCCTCAGTCCTTTTTTATTTATATTTTGGTTTTGGTTTTTTTGAGACAGGGTCTTACTACATAGTCCAGGCTGGCCTCAAACTCACTGTGTGGTCCAGGTTGGCCTTGAATTAATGATAATCCTCCTGCTTCAGCCTCCCGAATACAATAGTTACAGATACATAAATTGTCCTGGATAGGACTGAATTTTTAATTGCGCCTCAGCCTCCTGAGGGCTGGGCTTACAGGTATTTTCCACCATGCCCAGCCCTTCTTAAATTTTTTATTTTGAGACAGGTCTGGCTAACTCCCTAAGTTGCATAGGCTGAGTTTGAACTTGAATTTCTCCTGCCTCAGCTTCATGGAGGAGAGCTAGGGTTACAGGTATGTACCGCTACACCTGGTTGAAACCTTCATAATATTTTGTTCTTGCCTTTACTGGTGGGGCTGGCTAGGATCATGCTGAGCTGTGACAGTGGGTGCCCCATCTCCTTTTGAGGCTGGGGGAAGTCTTTTGAAGCTGATCCTATAGTGCAGTGCTGGAAGGTTTGCCTTGAGTGCTGGGTGTGATCCCAACCACAGAAATAAAAAGGAAACAAAAAGAAACTAGACCCGGTGGCACACACCCGGGGCTGAGCCCAGGCTTGGTGGTGATCGCCTGTAGGCCCAGCACTTAGGAGACTGAGGCAGGAGGATTACCCTGAGTGGGAGGCCCGCCTAGATTACACAGAGAGTTTAAGGGCAGCCTGAACTGCATAGCTAGACCCTGTCTCACAATACCCGAGACTGGGGCTTGAGAATTGTAAATGTGAGCCCAGCCTGGGCAAATGAGTGACTTGGCCAGAACCTGCCTCAAAATAAAAGATAAGAAGAAAGGGCCAGAAATGAGACTCAGTGTGAAGGTGCAGGGTTCGATCCCCAGTATAGAAAGAGAGCGAGACAGACAGACAGGGACAGGGACAGAGACGGGAAGAAGCCAGCCAGCAAGCCTGATCAATGTGTGATTCTGGTTGGTTTTTTTTTTAAATCTGTAGATTTCCTGTATCAGTGGAGGAAGTCCCCTGCTGTGCCTAGTTTGGCCTAATGAATAGATGATGAATTTTACCAGTTTTTTTCTTTTTGGTATCTGTTGAGGTGAGGAAATGAAAAATCTCCTTTATTCTGAAATATACCGATTGTATGCATTGGATAACTGGAAGAATCCTCTCATTTATGACTTATTATCCTGTTAGCACGGCACTGGGTTTAATTTGCTAATATTGTTATTAAGAATTTCAGCACTACATTCATGAGAAAGATGGGCCTATAATTGTTTTTCCTGCCATTATAAGATGTCATCAGTTATTTTTTAATGGCAGGAAAAATAATTGTATGATAATTAAGTGTTTTCACTCTTGTATTTAGTATCCCAGTTGGACTGAGCAGGTTCAGACATATCAAATAATACTCTGCCCTCGCCCTCCCCTTCCGGCTCCCTGTGTAACAGCCGTGCTGCCTCCACCACCATCTCTGCTGCCGGAGGGGTTTGCTTCCTCCACAGGTTTTGATATCAAGATGTAGAATGATTTTAATAGTATGTGGACCTCTGGAAGTGGAAGATGATTACTAGGAACCAACTGGGGTTCCCCAGGGAAAGAAAAATACTCTTTCATTTGTCTGTGTCTGGTGCAGGTGTAGAATGAGTAGGTTAGGCTGGGCGTGTTGATGCACACCTGTAATCCCAGCTCTTGGGAAGCTGAGGCAGGAGGGTTGATGTGAGTTCAAGGCCACCCTGGGATATATAGTGAGTTGAAGACCAGCTGAAAGTATATATAGCAAGACTCTGTCTCAGAAAAAAACTTGAATTTATAATCCTGAGTGCTGGGATTATAAGCATCCATCACCATGCCTACCCAGAGGCTGATCCCTGTCTCAGTGTCATGAAGATACAGTCCAACTTGGATACACTTCCCTACAGCAAAAGGAGGGGGGCACAGTTTAACAGCTGAAAGGGGACAGAGATTGCACAGGTGGTGCCTAATGGAATATGAGGTGGTTCAGTATTTTGAAGTATTTTTTGACTAGGGTTGTAGATCAAGGTGTGGTGCTTTCCCAGCACGCATGAGGCCCTGGGTTCAATCCCCAGTGCTGTGAAAGAAAAAAAAAAACTAAAAAAGCTTTCTATAGCTGGGTGGTACACACTTGGAATCCCAGCACTCTGCCGTCTGAGGCAGAACAAGTGACAAGTTTGAGGCCAGTTTGCGCCACATAGTAAGTTTAAGGTCAGCCTGGAACATATAGCAAGACCTGTCTCAGAAAACTGAAAGACAAACAAACAAAAATCCAAATAACTTTTTAACGTCTGGAAAAGTAAAAAGAATGTGAATTATTTAAAAAGCCGGTATAAGACTGTCTACATGATGATCTAACTTGTGGTAGAAATATGATATAATTTCACCTGGGCATATTCATTTTAATACACCAAAAAGTTGAGTTCAAGGCCAAGCTGCACCACATAACGAGACCTTCTCTCAAAAAACAAAAAAAGAAACAGAGAGACTTTGGGTTTAGGACCATTCTTTTGACTTACGGGCTGATACACAGGTCCACTAGAAAACTTACCTTTCTGCCCCACACAGCTCTGAGTTACACTCCTGTTGCGGTTGAAGAGTGATGACATGGTGGCAAACACCTGTACTCCCAGCACTTGGGAGACTGAGGCAGGAGGATCACCATGAGTCCGATGCCAGCCTGGGCTAAGACGCTTTCTCAAGATAACAAAAACAAAAAAAGAAGAAAAAACAAAGAGAGACATTTACAGGTTTCTGAGCTTGGCCAGTCTTCAAGGACTCACTCTCAAAGGCACCAGGGCATCGCTGTACTGCCGAGCTGGAGGAGCAGCATTAGATCTGTGGTCGTGGACTGCAGTAGCTCCCTGCCTCAGCCTCCAGTGCAGGAGTCGATCAATTTTGTGAGGAGTGGATGCAGACTTTTTTAAAGACAGTACTGAAGGGGGTTAACCCATTTCTTTATTGTACTGGAAAACTTTAAACTAAAGGCCAGACAATTCAGAGACCGTTTGAAGAGATTTTTCCGGCAGGTAGAAATAAATCATTATGCTTTGTTGAAATGTTACATGTTCCTGGGCTGGGGATATAGCTCAGTGGAATAAGCGCTTGCCTAGCAAGTGCAGGGTCCTGAGTTCAATCCCCAGTACCGCCAAAAAAAAAAAAAAAAAAAAAAGAAAAGAAATGTTACATGTTCCTAAAAAACTGTGGTAGTGGAGATAACCTTTTGAAGATTGTTAAGTGGAATGTGAAGAAATGCCTGAAGCCAAAAATATGGTAGCAGTCCTTGAAGAACTCAAGAGAAGCTCTTGCCCAAAGTTTGTGATCATGTTTTGAGATAACCGTAAAGTTTATATTCAAGCTTTGGTGTTTGAAATTGCAGTTGTTGCTGGGCATGGTGGGCACATGCCTGTAATCCCAGCACTCTGGAGGCTGAGACAGGAGGATTGCCATGAGTTTGAGACCAGCCTGGGCTACATAGTGAGCTCAAGGCCAGCCTGAACTATGCAATGATACTCTGTCTCAAATTTTAAAAAAGAAAGAAATAGCAGTCGTTTTATTTTTTCTTAGGATTATTCTTTAAAATTATTTGAAAGATACCAGATTCTTTTTTGTTTTACTTTTAAATTTTAATTTAATTAAACATAAAAATAATGAGCTACATCTTCACTGAGTTATAGGAAGGTATGTGTGCTAAGAGTTGAATTTTAGCTGGGCATGAGACTTATCTCTGTAATCTCAGCAATGGGGAGGCTGAGGCGGGAGGATCACCGAGAGAGTTCGAGGCCAGCCTGGGCTACACAGTGAATTCAAAGCCAGCCTGAACGAAGTTAGACACTGTCTCAAAACAGAAAGAGTTTGAATTTTAGTATGTTATTTGTCCCACAAATCCTAAAATTTAAAAATTCGTTGTCTAAAAAAAAAGAGGTGTTTTTGTGACTTCTCTCAGCAGTTTGCTGTGGCATTTAGCAACTTTGCTTCCTAGGAAATTCGTACTTCTATCTCAACAGACTGTAGTTTCTTTGCAAAAACGTAATCTTTATCTTAGGGCAGATTAGCACCACTACACCATTTCAAAGGACAGAGCAGTGCTTCTTGTAGTCACCTGATGCTTTTTTTTGGTCTGATTGATAGTTGACATGGGTGATGACGCTAGCCTTTAAATTAGTATGCAAATAAGCCATGAGTATATAAGAAATTAAATGAACTTTCAAAATACATGCCTTAGCTTCGAGATAAAACATTCCCTGTGCTGGAAAGCTATGGCAGAAGTGGCCTCACCACTGGCTTTCTTCGTTCACAGGTATCTGGCTAGAGTCTGTGTTTCCTTTTCTTTCCTTTACCTGAGTTTTATGAGGAAACCAATATAAAGAATGCAGACGGATTCTTTGTGCGTCGGTATTGGAGTTGCTCACTGATCTTAGTTTTTTGTTCATTTGTTACAAGTCTTAGATTGTTTCACTCCTAATCAATTTGAAGTGCCCACCACCAGCCACTTACGGCACCGTGGAAGCCAGGTGTGGCCAAGTGGGTGTTTGTTTGGCCTAGCCCTTTCGTAGATTCACTCCAGGATGCTCTTTGTTTAGAAGATCAGGAGTCTTGTGTTCAGGTGCCTTCAGGATGCTCAGAGGAGCCCAGGCCCATGGGCTGAGGAATTTTCTCCGATGGCTGCAAGTGCGTAGGAGGTGCTCAGTTTTGACATGAGAACGTGACTCACCAAGACTTTTCTTTTTCTTTAATGAGAAATACAATTCAAGATCTTCATAAATGCTTTCATATGGTTTTAAAGTTTAATAACCTGGATTACAGCCCATAGAAAAGGTCTTGTTTAATAGCATTGAGGATGGCCGGAAAATCAGCAGCTTTATGACAATCTCTTGACTGTCTTTTCCTAGTACACTGTTGCTCACTTGGAAACCAGTATTAGGATAGCAACATTTTGAGTCTGAGGCTGGGTGTGGTGGTTCATGCCTGTAATCCCAGCACTCAGGAGGCTGAGGCAGGAGGATCCTTGTGAGTTGAAGACCAGCCTGGGCTACAAAGTGAGCACAAGGCCAGTCTGAACTGCATAGTGAGACCCTGTCTCAAAAAGACAAAAAAGAAAAAAAAACAGTTTGAGTCTGGAAAATACAGTTTTCATTTTGAAATTCATAATGTCGTTTGAGTCCACTTTGTAAATGGTATTTAAGAGCAAATTTTTATTACCTGCTTTTATTCATTTACAGATATAAGCAAGATTTAAAGTAGTCTGTTCTTATTTTTTTTTGTATTGTAGACTCACTACAGTAGACTTATGTGTTTTTTTCAGTTTTGTTTTTTTGTCTGTTTGAGATAGGTCTCGCTGTGTAGTTTAGACTGGCCTTGAGCTCACTTTGTAGCCCAGGCTGGTCTTGAACTCCCAACAATCCTCCTGCCTCAGCCTCCTCAGTGCTGGGATTACAGGTGTGCACCACCATGCCCGGCTACAGTAGACTTATTTAAAAAATAAGTCTGTGACAGATTCTGTCTCACTATTGTAAACAAGGAAAATGATATCATGGAATTGAATATCTTGTTGATCATGAGAAATTCATAGAGCTCATAACTAGAAACATGTACTGTATTCAAACTTTAGTAAGCTAATGTATTAACTTTTAAAGGTTTTAAGAAGTATTTGTTCAGAGGAGGTGGATATGGTAGGCCACTCTTATAGTCCCATCTCTCTGGGAGACCAAGGCAGGAGGATTGCAACTTTAAATTCTGTCTGAGCAATTTAATGATTTAGCAAGACCCTGTTTCAAAAAAATAAAAGTTTTTTTTCAAAGGTTAGGCATGTAGCTCAAGAAGTCTTTTGTTCAGCCATGGAATTAACTTGTATATTATTTGTGTGCTGTACACAGCAAATGTTTTATCATGTATCAAAAATGGTCTGTTGACCTGTAATTATATTTGTAATAATAAAACTTAGCTTCTAAACGAAGACACCAAATCCCTCATTGTTAATAGTAATTATCTTGGCAAGGCATATGTATGTGGTATATATATGTATCCATTTATTACAAGGTGTCATCATGTTTTTTGATGGCAGAAAAGGTAATTGCCTCTCTTGCCCCTGTTTTTGGTGTGAGGGATTGCACCCAGGTCTCTCATGTGCTAAGCTGTGCCCCACAGCTGAGCTGTACTCACAGGGGGCAGGATTACAAGTGGTCTTCCTTCTTCAGGATCACAAGCATGTCCTTCCTTCTTCTTTTACTGCCAGCATTAAAAAAAGCTCGTATAAAAAGTAGTGACATGTAGGAGCTGGGGATATAGCTCAGGGGCCTGACAAGCGTGAAGCCCTGGGTTTGATTCCCCGTACCAAAAAAAAAAAAAAAAAAAAAAACACGTAGTGACATATAAAAGGAAAATTTGAAGAAAATTGGGGAAATGAGCATGCTGGGTAGTGTAGCTTCAATCGATAGTTTTTAAAGTTGTGGCAATAGCCAGGCATGGTGGTGCATGCCTGTAATCCTAGCACGCAGGAGGCTGAGGCAGGAGGATTGTTGCAAGTTGGAGACCAGCCTGGGCTACAAAGTGAGCTCAAGGCCAGCCTGAACTGCATAGCAAGACCCTGCTTCAAAAAGACAACACAAAACAAAATAAGGTTGTGGCAATAGTGTTGTTCTGCTTTTCTAAAACATGTTCTTTTGGGCTGCGTGTGGAAATATGAGATATTTGCAGGTACATCCACTCACGTTGGCAGATAAGATCTGCGCTTTGCTTCAAAATGAGCCTGTGAGGGGGTAAAGAGGGAAGAGATTTCATTACTCGCCAGAGGCAAGGGTGTAATTAGCTTATTACCTCTGCCTCATCGAGCTTGGTGTTTCCCATGCTAAAGGTGTGAAAACTAGAGGTGACTGCTAACCGGAGCAGTCAGAGGACAGCTGTCCCCTGTGCCTGCCCTGCTTCCCTGGGGAGGGGCCGGCCTTAGTGTCCTGCAGTCCTGTGATCATCTTCCCAGACCCTGGGCTATCAAGCATTAGCAGGAGCCTGTTGGGGGCAGAGGGCTCAGCCCCTCCCCTGTTGTGATCATGGCTGCGGCTTCTCTGTCAAGGTCTGCAGTGGGCAGCTGTTGGGACCTTTCCTGGGAACACCTTCCCTCACCTGCACAGATTGGTGGCCGGGGAGAGGTGGACCATGTTGAAGGCATAGACTGTGTGAAGAGGCGCCTCATGATGTGGCCCTCTTTTTCAGGGGAGGAGTTTAAGTGATTGTGTCTCCTTGTGTTGCCCAGGTTAGCAAAGAGATGGGACTGAGTGATCCTCCTGCTTCGGCCTCCCCAGTAGCAGGAGCTACATGGTTATTTTGAAGGAAATTCTCCAAATTTTTGATCCTATACCCAGTTAGAGAAAAAAAAAATTCCTTTCGCGGATACCCCGTTCATTCAAATATCCCATGCATATCCTCCTTTACTACTGTACACCATAAAGCAGTTTTTCCAAAGAAGATGAAATGGCCATGTTTAAATTTCTTGCTAATAACTGCTACTTCATAGTATCACAGAGTCTCTTCTCTCAGACACAAACTACCGCACACTTCCCGTGGGATTTGTTGGAAGTGACAGTAGGGTGAGCCTGCTTCAGTTTTCCCGAGGATTTTGAGAGATTCTGGTCATCACCAGCAGCCGGGCCCAGATGGCTGTGTTTCTTGCGCCAGGACCGGCAGTAGGTGTGTGGCTCCTGCTTTGTGTCCCCTCCTGTCCAGCCACAACTGCCCCCAAGGTTCGCTCCGCTGAAAGTGTAATGCACACTCATGTACTCGGCCTTGCAGTATGCTGGGGGGTGAATGGGCCAGCACGGCGACTCTCCCGGTGGGCGTAGGTGTGGATGTGCATGTGTGGGTCACTGCCAGTTAGGAGGTAATGCAGACTGAGCCCGGGCCAAGCACTCCCTTCAGGAACAGCTATGATGAGGCCGAGTGGGCTGTGCTCCAGTGTCCCACGGCCCACTCGGTCCCTGTGTCGCGCCCAGCATGGCCGTGGAGGTCTCTAGGAGGCCTTGCCCTCTGGGTTCTCAGGGTGGACAGAGCGGCCACGCCCCTGTCTCTCTTGCCCCTGCGGCGCCCTCCTCTCACTGCTCACCTTTTTCCAGCTTTATTCCGTTGTTTTTCCTTTTGTCATTTCTTTCATTTCTTTCTTTATTTAGGTTTCTGAGGCCGGGGCCTCAATGTGAAGCCGGGCTAGCCTCGAACTCTCAGTGATCCTCCCACCCCAGCCTCCTGAGCGCTGAGAGTACAGGCGGGCCCCACCATGCCCTGCTCTTACTTCTTATCTTTCAAATACATAGCCCTAGAACTATAATGCATTATTTTCGTGGGTGGTATCTATGGAGTCAATATACATTTATTGAGTCCTCACTGTATACTAAGCCTCGGACGAGACACCGAGTAACCCATCAGAAGCCGCTGAGCTGGATTGCTGCTGGGATGGAATCGGAGGTTTCTGTCACCTTTACCGTCGCAGGGACCTTTGGCCCAGCTCAGAGACTCCACTTTTATAAGTGTATCACAATCTCAGGATGTCAGGTGATGCATGAACATACAGGGTTTATTGCTTCATTGTCTGCAGGGGCAGGATTGGCCTTAGCCTTTGTGTGTCTGTGCAGGGATTGGGCCTGGCCACCCTGGCCTGTTTCCCCAAGGTCAAGCAGGCAGGGTTTAAAGACAAGGGGTATGGAGGTACGTATTGTAAAAGTAAAAAATTAAGTTAAAACACATACATTTTTGTTGACACAAGATCTCAGTGTGCTGTGTAGTCTGGTCTCCTGGGCTCAAGTTGTCCTGCCTCAGCCTCACAAGCAGCTGGAAGTACAGGTGTGTACTATTGTGCCTTGCCAAAAGAAATACATTCTTGCTAGGAATGTTTAGAAAAGAAGAAATGATTTAAAATGAAAGTTACCCATAACAGCCAGGCGTGATAGCCTGTGCCTGTTATCCCATTACTTGATAAGTTTCTTTTTTTTTTTTTTTGCAGTACTGGGGATCGAACTCAGGACCCTGCGCTTGCTAGGCAAGCGCTTATTCCACTGAGCTATATCCCCCGCCCTATCCCATTACTTGAGAGAGGCTGAGGCAGGAGGGGCACCATGAGTTTGAGGCCAGTCTGGTCTACATAGTGATTTCAAGGTCAGCCTGATTTAAAAAAGATACAATGAAAGGTCACCTTATTTCATGTCCAAAACATGAATATTTTGGTGTCTTTCTCTGTACGAAGTCAATAAAAAACCATATTGCTTTCTACCCTGCCCACTAAAAGTAGCCTTCTTACCAAATTTCTGATTGTAAAGCTACATAATGCTGGGTGTGGTGGTGCACACCTGTAATCTCAGCACTGGGGAGATTGAGGCAGCAAGGTCAACCAAAGTTCAAGGCCAGCCTGAGCTACTACTTAGCAAGACCCTGTCCCAAATAAATAGACACATAAATGTAAAAAATAAGAAATAGTATGTTGAGTATAAAATGCATTAAACGAAAGTGAAAAAGGATGGCCACAGCGCTTTCCATGCTGTTGTGTGACTTCGGCTTTACATGCTGTGAATCACTGTCCTTTCCCATGAGTTTAGATCTGAATCAGCCTCTTCAGTGGCTTCAATTGTGGCTCATAACGGGCGCTCCCAGCCCTCCTGGCCACCCCTTGTGTGCCTTATGGTGTCCTGAGGTCACTGCCAGAGCACAGAGCACTGAGCACTGGGTCTCAGCCCTCGGTGCAGCAGCTCTGATTTTAGAAGCTCGAGGCTCGCGGTGGCGCCCGTTCTTCCCCCAGTGCGCATGCGGAGCTGGCGGGTCTTGGCCGGAGTGGTCTATGAACAGTGGGGAAGCTCCTCCCAGTGCTGTCGGGGAGGGGACTCATTTACAAAATGTGTTTTAATTTTTATATATTTGTGTTTAAAATGAAGCAGACAGTCTTTCTGAAGGACTTACACACTTTTGTGTAGAATAGCATGCTGGGCTAAGCATGGTGGTGCACCACAGTCCCAGTTACGGGGGAGGTGTATCGAGGAGGGTTGCAAGTTCAAGGCCAGCCAAGGGCAATTTAGTAATATTGTTTCTCAAACCCCCCACCCCAGAGCGGTTCACAATGTAGCCCAGGCTGGCCTTGAACTTGCAGTGATCCTTCTGCCTCAGCCTCTCAAGTGCTGGGATTACAGGAGTGTCCCAGCCGCGCCCGCCAATAAAAATGTTTAAAAAGGGCTGGCATGCAGCCCAGTGGGAGAGCTCTTAACTCACATGCTCAGGCCCTGGGTTCTATGTTCGTCCACAAGGGAAAAAAACAACAAAAATTCAGGGATAGCCCCGTATTTTCCATTGAATAGTCTTACTTTTCTACCTTGATCCTGTCAGGTATTATTATCTGTAATATTTCTAAAAGGCTGAAATTCACTTCTCAACTCTTGCTTTCTCCAGTCGCTGTGGTCTCACACCACATTTTGTTCTATATAAAACTAAGGGAGGGGCATGTGTGCACCAGTAATCCTAACCACCTGGGAGATAACTCAGTTGGTAAAGTGGAGGGCTGTAGCAGATGGACAGTGGCCAACTATTTGGGAGACTGAGGCAGGAAAATCCCTGGAGCAACCTGACCAGAATCTTGACAGAGCAGCCCCACCCTGGTCTCCAGCCCTCCGGGCAGGCTGAGGTGCTCCTTACTTCCTGGGTAGCTCTTGCCTGGGAGCTGGAGCTCTTGAGCAGTAGGGCGCTGGCAGTCCGAGAAGAGACAACCCCCTGCAGCACCGCTGTCCCCTGCCTCGCCCACTGCCAGCTGTGCCCCTCCAGCCGGGAGTCACAGGGCAGGGGGTGGTTCTCTCTCTCAATTTTTGGAGGCAGGGTCACACTATGTCCCCAGGGTGGCTTTGAACTTGCAGTGATCTTCCCGTCCCAGCCTCCTGAGTGCGGGGATTCCAGGGTGAGCACCTGCACGTCTGGGTCTGGCTTTGCTTTCTTGCAGGCCCGAGATCCTGGGTGACCTGGGCCCCGCGTGGTGGGGACCCCCTGCTCACTGGGCACTGCAGCCCTGGGCTCCTGGCTTCTGTCAGCCGGCTGGCACTGGACAGCGCCCCTCTGGGAGGAGGGAGCTAAGTGGACGAGCCCTGCGCAGGACTTTGCTGGCCAGAGGCCCCGGGCCTGTGCATCTGGCCCGGCGGCCACTCCTGCCCAGGCACTGGGGCTCGGCACTATTAATAGCCCAGTAATCCCTTCAGCCTGGGCTGGGAGGAGAGGGGAGGGGGCGCAGGCTGATCATGCAGGGTCTGCCCAGGTGCAGCTCCCCAGGCAGGGGTGGAGCCAGGGCCAGGCCCCAGGAGCCCGGCTTGGGGCGCTCCTTCTGTCTGACCCCCGGAGGCCCTGCGGACTTTGACACCCTGCTTGGGCAGTGCATTTCCTTATGGTCCTGGGGGGAGACTGTAAAAAAATTACGGGCGGGAGGAGGCCCTGGCACTCTGCCAAAACAAGCAGCCTCCGGCTGGGGCTGGGATCTCCTCTCCATGCCTGCCAGGATGCGGAACCAGGCCCAGTGATCCGGCAGGGCAGTGAGACCTTGCGGGCACCAGGGCAGTGGGGAGCGGAGGGCAGGTGTGGAGCAGATGACCGGGCAGGGCTGGCATGTGCCCTCTGGGCCCCCCGATTTGGTACCTGGTCCAGGTGGGGCTCCTGCCGAGGAGACACCCCCACCAGGTCAGCAAGGTGACGTGGGCAGGATGCTGCCAGCCCAGTGAGAATGGCAGACAGTGGGCCGCCTCCTGGGGTCTCCCTCCTCCACCTCGCTGTTAGAGCAGTGCGTGATCTTACAAAGGCTCAGGGCCCTGGGGTGTTTTAAAGAGTGACTTCAGTGTATATGTCTGTGTGGCTCTAACAGGAATATAGGTGATAAAGGAAAGTCTGGAATGTCTATATAAAAAAACATAAAAGAGAAAACAAAATCCATCCCCAGACCCTCAGTTACACCACAGGAAATTACAGGCTTTGGTCAAAAATAGTTTACTATCAGCAATTTCATATGGCTCAGCCAAATAGTAATATGTGCTGTATTTTCTCAGTTGTTTTTCCATGAATAGGACTACTTTGGGAAATGGGAGCCACGCATGGTGGTGCACACCTCTGATTCCAACACTTTGGGAGGCAGAAGGATCGAAAGTTTAAGCCCAACCTGGGCAACTAAGTGACTTAATGAGACCCTGTCTCAAAAAATTTAGAAAGAACTGATGTAGCTTGGTGCCAAAGCCCTGGGTTCAGTCCCCAGTCCTGGAGAGGGAAGAGCCAAAGGGGCTCCAGCTGCAGGGGCATTTACTTACTCTTCACGCCTCATTTCTCACATCCCCCCCACAACCCAGGTGATGCGATAATCAAATAAAGCAGCTAATTAAATTACAACTTTAGGTTGGAGTTTGAATGACAGGTGGCCCACACCCACAGTCCCAGCACGCTGGGAGTCTGAGTCAGGAAATGGCGAGTTCAAGCCCAGCCCGGGCAGGGACTTAGTGAGACCTTGTTTCAAAGTAAAAAATTAAAACAGGACCGAGGTCGTAGCTCAGTGTGAAGCCCGTGGGTTCAATCTCCAGACCTAAAAAATTCCAAATTCAAGTCCTAGGTCAACCTTTTTTTTTTTTTTTTTTTTGCCCGCGTGTGTATGTGCGCGCGCATATGCAAGTGCACGCACGCATGCTGCTAGGGCCCTCACCCACGGCCTTACTCCCGCGTGCCGGGCAAGTGCCCTGCGGCTGGACTGCACTGGCAGCCTGACCTCTGCATACAGGGGAGTAACTTGGGAAGTTTAGAAATCTCGGACATTTATCTAGTCTGCGCCCGTTTCTCCCTCTCCTCCCTGCTCCCTTCCTCTCCTTGAATTCCCAGCGTGAGGAGGCCGGGGAGCAGCCGCGCGGAGAGAGCCCTGGCGGCCGGGAGAAAGTTTCCGGAGGAGGGAGGAGGGAGGAGGGAGGAGGGAGGTGCCGCTCTGCAGGTCCCGCAGTCGAGATCCCTTCTCCCCCCTGGGCAGCAAACCAGAGCGAGGCAGGCAGCTCAGGAGCCCAGGTCTGCCTAGCAGAGGGTGACCGATTGGCCCCTGAGGCAGGGCCTTTGTGGGGCCCACTGCCCAGCCACCAGGAGCGCCAGCGCTTAGTGTGCTCCGCCAGGTAGTGGTGGTGGTGGTGGTGGTGTGCGCGGCGCTGCACGCCCACCGTGGTCACGCAGGCGGCCGCCACTAGAGGGCGCCCGCGCGGCGGCGACGCCCACGAACGCGGGGCCTGGGGCTGGGGCGGAAAGTTCAGTCTCCCGCCCTAGACTTCTAACTGCCTCCCTTTGGCGCCTTAGTTTTTCCTCATTTTCCAGTGCTGGGACGGAACCCAGGGCGTCCCACATGCTAGAAAAGCGCTCTGCCACCGAGCCACACCCAGCTGCTCAGGTTTCGGGTTTTTAAAAAATATGTTTTCGTTATTTAGAGAATCCTTTATTAGTTTCTGTAATCAGATCCACAGAGAGAAGACTGCGCCTATTTACTACAGTGCTTTTCCTCTGTACAAATGGAACAGAATGAAGTGTAATTTCTAGGCCAGCATGGCCCTTAATTTCTACACAGTGCCAGTTCAACACAGTAAATTAGGATACTTTATGAGAGTTGACTGCACAGCTAAAGTTTCATATATATGCCAACACACGAACATACATGACGGCAGCATGTTGATACATCAGTAGTAGCAACAGCTTTTCCTGGGTCTGCAGTCATCTGAACAAAATTGTAAAAATGTCCAGGACTTTTCTTTTTTTTTTTTTTTTTCCGGGACCGGGGATCGAACTCAGGGCCCTAGCGCTCAGCGGCAAGCACTTAGCCCACTGAGCTGTACCTCCAGCCCTCATTTTTTTTAAAAAACGGAGTCATGTATGGTGATGCACACCTGCAATTCCAGCAGGCAGGAGGCCGAGGCAGGAGGATCACTGTGTTTGGTGTCAGCCTACATAGTGAGTTCAGGGCCAGCCTGAACTACATAGTGAGACTATCTCTAGAAATTAATTAATTAATTACTTAATTTACTTTTTTAAAAAACCTAGAAAGCAGCAAAGTTAGCTAGATGTGGTCGAATGTGTCTGTTGTCCTGGCACTCCGAGAGGCTGAAGCAAGAAGATGATAAATTCAAACCCAGCCTGAGCAACTTAGTGAGGGTAATGGTTGATACATTGTGTCAACTTGAGAAGTCTAGAAGGTTAACTAAGTAACTCAGCAGTTCTACATGGCAGAGTGTAGAGGACGTGCCCCCACATGGGGGGATATAGAGGACGTGCCCCACATTGGGGGGTGGAGAGGACATGCCCCCACATTGGGGGGTGGAGAGGACATGCCCCTACCTCTAGGATATTGTTCCTTGTGTCAATTTGAGAAGTTTAGAAGTTTAACTGAGTGACTCAGCAGGCCAGTGGCCTCACTGTGTAAACATCCTGAGCCTGTAGAAGAGGAGGATGCCCAGATGTGAATGCTAAACCCACCTGAGGGTGGGGGGAGCCTGCATACAATACAAGGGAGGAAAAGAGGCTTGCTCCCTCCTGCTTATTTTAAAGAGAAAAGAAAAAAAAGATACATGATTTGAAAACAAGATAATAGGAAATTAACAATGGTTATTATATTACATATTATTATGTTCAAAGTAGTTGCTCAGATTACCAAATATAGGCATGCAAAACCGATCAAACAGTATAAGCACAAACCATACCTTTCAATAAACTAATAGAAATTAGTAGTGTAACTATCTTAGCTATTTTGTGTGTATACATATATTTTTTCTTCCCCCATCCCAGTTGTTCTTTCTTTTTGAGCAGTTTCTTTCCCTTTCACAATATCTGCTGTATATTTTGAATCTTATTTACTTTTAAGTTTCTTACTCAAGGGACATAACACAATGTGTACACATGGGAGTCTGGTATGGTCTCTAGGAGCTGGGGGTGTAGCTCAGTGACTGGTACCAAAAAAGCCTGGAGTTTATCTTTCTTTATAGCTGAGGAGTACTCTATTGTATAAATATACCACATCTTTTTTATCCATTCCTTGGTTGTTTCCCAAGATTTAGCTATTACAATTGAGCTGCAGTAAACATGGGTACACATATATCACTGTGCTATGATGTTTTTAATTCTTCTGGGAAAATACTCAGAAAGGGGAATAGCTGGATTGAATGGGACCTCTAATCCTAGTTTTTTGAGGAATCTCTACGCTAATTTCCAGAGTGGTTGCACCAGTCTATACTTGCACCAACACTGGAGAAGAGTTTTTTCCCCACAACCTTGCCAGCATTTGTTACTGATTTCTTGATGATAGGCATTCTCTCTGGGGTGAGATGGAATCTCAGTGTTGTTTTAATTTGCATTTCTCAAATGACCAATGTGGTGGATTGACAATTTGTGGTCAATTTATAATCCCGGCTGAACTGAACTAGGGTGGTGAGGCCCACCTGAGGACTGTTGCCAGCAGCATAAGAGGCAGAACTGGAGAAGTTGAGGCTGTTGGGAGCTGAGAGAAGCTGTTGGGTGCTGGTAGAAACTGTAAGGAGCTGTTGGTTCTCTTCAGGGAGCTCATCATGCTGGCTGTCCTGAGGAACTCGAATGTTCTCATTGTCTGAGGAGCTTGGGACCTTCTTGTTGCTGAGAATGGCTTTGGTTCACTTTGGGGGAGCTCTGGTCCTCACTTTGAGCACCCCTTCCTGGTGCTGGAGGGGAAGATGGTGCCCTGCTCAGTCTCCTGGAGAAGCTTGTCACGTTGGCTTTCCTCAACATTGGAGAAGCTCCAGACCTCACTGTTGGTGAGGATAGCTGTGGTACTTTACAGGGGAGCTCTGGTTCTTAGATTGAGCATCACTTCCTGGCTCCACTGCAGATTTCTCAGCCTGCTGGTGCAGACTTTCTAGATTCTACCATTGACCTTTGGGCCTTCCCAGCACAGGCCTGCATGAGACACTGGCATGGGCTCTAGTCCTCCAGTTGGACTCACGGAGGCATCGTCAAGGGCCGTAGGTCTTCATCTGAACTCAGGCAGGACATTATCGTGGGATCCAGACCCTCAACTGATTCTTCGGTTCTTAGTGTGTGGACAGATTTCCTGCACTGTTTTGTGTATCATTCTTTGGGTGACTGTTACAAAACATCTTATAAACATGTGTCCTGTATTATATTGTTGCCCTTGCAAAAATCCCAAATCACGACAACCAGTAATGTTGAACATTTTTTCATATGTTTATTTGCCGTTTATATTTCTTCATCTGAGAATCATGTTTTCATCTCAGATGCCCATTTTTGGATTGGGTCTTTGAATTTGGGGCGGGGACTGACTTTTTTTCAGTTCTTTGTATGTTCTATTATTAAAAGTCTTTTGTCTGAGGGACAGTCGGCTAAAAGTTTTTCACATTCTGTGAGTTTTCTTTTCACTCTATTGGTGAGTTCTTTTTATGTGCAAAAACTTTTTAATGAGATCCCAGTTGTTGATTCTTTGAAGTATTTCTCATGTAGTTTTTTTTTTTTTTCATGATCTCTCTACCTATCCCTATGTCTTCAAGATTTCTACTTACTTTTTCTTTCAGTAGATTTAGTGTTTCTGGGTTTGTTGTTGTTGTTGTTGTTGTTGTCTTTTTGAGACAGGGTCTCACTGTGCGGTTCAGGCTGGCCTTGAGTTCACTTTGTAGGCCAGGCTGGTCTTGAACTCACAACAATCCTCCTGCCTCAGCCTCCTGAGTGCTGGGCTTACAGGCGTGCACCACTATGCCCGGCTAGTGTTTTTGTTTTAATATTTAGATCTTTGATCAATTTTTACTTTAATTTAGTGCATGGTGATAGACATGGGTCTAGTTTTAGTCTTTGGCATGTGGAAAGACAGTTTTTCCAGCACCATTTATTAAAGAGACTATCTTTCTTCCAGTGAACATGTTTGGCCTCTTTGTCAAAGATAAGGTGGCTAAATGTGTTTGTGGTTGTGTCTGCATCTTCTAAGTTTTTCTGCTGATCCTCAGATTTTTTTTTTGCCAATACCATGCTGATTT
Source organism: Dinomys branickii (assembly GCA_004027595.1). Lineage (NCBI taxonomy): Eukaryota > Metazoa > Chordata > Mammalia > Rodentia > Dinomyidae > Dinomys > Dinomys branickii. The sequence goes on from PVLD010000068.1 coordinate 256,559, forward strand.
TATCACAGTAGCTTTGTAGTATAATTTCAAGTCAGAAATTGTGATGCCTCCTGCCTTGCCTTTGTTGCCCAGAATTGCCTTTGCTATTTTAGGTCTCTTCTGGTTCCAAATGAGTTTTAGGAGTGTTTTTTTTTCTAGATCTGTGAGGTATGGGGTAATGGTATCTTGATTGGGATTGCATTAATTATGTATAACAGTTTTGGGAGTATGGCCATTTTCATAATATTGGTTCTTCCTATCCACGAGCAAGGGCTGTCTATTTTCTGATCTCCTCTTCAATCTCCCTTTTCAGGGTACTGTAATTTTCAATGTATACATCTTTTATTTCCTTTGTTAATTTAACTCCTAAGTATTTCATTTATTGGATGCTATTATGCAACTGAATGTTTGTTTGTTTGTTTGGGTACTGGGAATCGATCTCAGGACCTTGTACTTGCCAGGCAGACATTTGTGCCACTAAGCTATATCCCTGGCCCTTGGATGCTATTATGAAGGGTGTTGTTTCCCTAATTTCTCTCTCAGTGAGTTTGTTGTTTGTATATAGGAGTGCTACTAATTTTTGAGTGTTGATGTATCCAGCTATGCTATTGAATTTGCTTATTAATTCTAGGAACCTTTTGGTGGAATTTTTGGAGTCTCTGTAAAGTATCATGTCATCTGTGAATATTGATAATTTAACTTCTTCCTTTCCTATCCTTATTCCTTTTTCTCTCCTTTCTTGTTTCATTGCTCTGGCTAATGTTTTCAGAACCATATTGAATAGTAAAAGGCGAAAGATTTATACGATCTGAAGAGAAACCAAAGTATAGAACCATATTGAATAGGAGTGGTGATAGTGGATATCCTTGTCCTGTTCCTGATTTTAGAGTGAAAGCTTTCAGTTTTTATCCATTTAGTGGGATATTGACTATTGGTTTCTCATAAATGGCTTTTATCAGACTGAGGTAAAGACTATCTATTCTGATTTTCTGTGGGATTTTTATCATAAATGAATGTTGAACTTTGTCAAAAGTTTTTTTTGCATCTATTGAGATGATCACATGATTTTTGTCTTTAGCTTTTTTGATGTAGTGTATTTTGTGTATTGATTTGCATATGTTGAACCATCTCTGTTTTCTTGGGATGAATCCCACTTGGTCATGGTATATAATTTTCTTGATGATTTGGTGCATTCTGTGTGCTAGTAATTTATTGAGGATTTTTGCATCTATGTTCATTAGGGAGATTGGCCTGTAATTTTCTTTTTTGTTGGTTCTTTTTCTCATTTTGATATCAGGGTAATACTTGCCTCCAAGACTGAGTTAGGGAGAATTGCTCCCCTTTCAATTTCATTAAAGAGTTTGAGGAGTGTTGGCATTAAATCTTCTCAAAATTTCTCGTAGAATTCAGCGATGAATCCATCAGTACCTGGGCTTTTTTATGTTGGTAAGTTTTTAAATTACATTTTCCATCTAGTTAACTGATAGTGGGTTATTCAGAATTTTTATATCTCCTTGATTCAGCTTTAATTCATATGTTTCTAGGAATCTATTTTTTCTGTGTTTTCCATCCTATTTGAGTAAAGATTTTCAAAGTAGGAATTGTGATCTTCTGAATTCCACAGGATCTGTGGTGATTTCACCCTTTTCATCCTTCATTGCATGAATTTGAGCTTTTTCTTTTATTTTTTCTGATAAGGTTGGCTAGGGGATTATCAATTTTATTCTTTCACAGAACTAACTTCAATTCATTAACTCTTTGTATTACTTTCTTAGTCGTAATTGCGTTAATTTCTGCTCTGATCTTTATAATTTCCTCCCTTGCATTGGCTTTGGGCTTGACTTGCTTTTCTTTTTCTAGAAGCTTGAGGTGCAAGTTATTTGTGCTCACTTTGTTTTACTTATGTGGGAGCTCACTGCTATAAATTTCCCTCTTAGCACTGCTTTCACTGTGCCCCACAGGTTCCAGTGAGTTGTATCTGAATTTTTGTTTGATTTTAGATATTGTTTAATTTATTTAATTTCATCTGTGACCCATTGGTTGTTCAGGAGGGTGTTATTTAATTTCCATGTTTTTATGGAGTTTTTATGGTTTCTTTTGGTATCAGTTTCCAATTTCATTGCATTGTGGTCAGATAATAAGCATGCGATAGTTTCAATTCCTTTGCATTTACTTAAACTATGGGCTAGTATATGGTCTATTTTAGAGAAGGTTCTGTGTGCAGCTAAGAAGAATGTGTATTCTGATGTTATTGGGTAGAACACTGTGTAAATGTCTACTATAAGTCCATTTATTCACAGGTTTGGTTCATTCTGTTATTTCTTTGCTGATTTTTTATCTAGTTGATCTATCTCTGTGACAGTGAGGTATTAAGGTTCCCCTTTATAATTGTGTTATTTGATTTTTCATGTCTATTAATATTTGTCTTACATAGTTGGATGCTCCTGAATTTGGTGCATATATATTTGATTATTATCTTTTCCTCTTGAATTTCACCCCTAACAAGTATGCAGTGGCCTTCTATATCTTTTTTGATCATTCTTGGTTTGACATTCACATTGTCTGCAAAGTGTAAAGCTATGCCTGCTTTTTTCTGGGTTCCTGTTGCATGGAGTATTGTTTTCCTTTGACTTTTAGTTTATGAGTTTCTTTTTGAGTTAAATGTGATTTTTGTATATAGCATATTGTTGGATCTTATTTCTTGATCTAGTCTGCTAATCTGTTTCTTTTGATTGGTGAATTGATGCCGTTTACATTGATGGTTATAACTGATATGTATTGGCTTATCTTTGTCATATTATTTTCCTGCTGTTGATTCTCTGCTTTCCCCCACTGTTTAGTTGCTTGTCTTGCCTGTTTTTTTTTTTTTTTCCTGATATTGTTCTTGGAATTGTGGTCATTTTTATCTCTATCTAGAATATCTTTTGGCTAGGCATGGTGGCTTGTGCCTGTAATCCCAGCACTCAGGAGGCTAAGGTAAGAGGATCATTGCAAGTTTGAGACCAGCCTGGGCTACAAAGTGAGCTCAAGGCCAGCCTGAGCTGCATAGCAAGACCCTATCTCCAACAGACAAAAAAGGAAAAAAAAGAATATTTTTCATTATTCTTTGTAGGGTTGGTTTAGTGGTCAAGAATTTCTTAAGTTGTTTTTGTCATGGAAGTATTTTATTTCTCCATTAATTTTGAAAGATAATTTTGCAGGGTACATCAATCTGGGTTGGAAGTTGTTTTTTCTCAGGACTTGAAATACTTCACTGCAAACTCTTCTTGATTTGAGGGTTTGTGTTAAGAAGTTGGCTGTGATTCTGATGGACTTTCCTTTACAGGTGATCTGTTTTTTTTTTCCCCCTCCAACAGTATACTCAGAAATTTGAAAAAAGAAAAAAATAGAAATTTGTGAGGTATCTGTTTTTGTCCTGAATTTCTGGGAACTTGATTATTATATGTCTGGGTGTAGATATATTTTGGCCATAGGTGTTTGAAGTTCTATATGCCTTACTTAGTTGTGTGTCAGATTCTGTTCCCTTGTGTGGGACATTTTCCATTATTACTTCTGCATAGTCTTTTTATGTCATTTGTGTTGACTTCTGCTCTTTCATTGACACCTATCAAGCTTATATTGTTTTTCTTTGCATCATCTTGCAGCTGTTGAATTGTTATTTCCTGGTTCTTTGTTGTTTTTAAGAGATCTTTCCTTTTATGATCACTAGCTGCTATTCTGTCTTTAAGGTCTGAAAGTCTATCTTCAGTTTTGTTCAAGTGGGTTTTGCCAGCTTTCAATGGAATTTTTAATTTCCTGGGTATCTCTTTGAATCTGTTTGATGCATTCTAATTCTTTTCTATATTGTCCATTCAAGGTTTCTATCATTTTCCTATGCTCCTCTGTTTTTTTGATCTATGTCTTTAGATATACTGAGCATTATGTTTGTCATTTGTTTTTTAACAGATTATTTCTGATCTGATTTCTTCTATAGCCTCATGGAGTTGTTTCTTTACTTCAGTTGCTATCATTTCAGAAATTTCAGCATGTCTTCCAATTCCTTCAAAAATTGTGTGTCTTCCAGTATCTTCTATGTCAATGTCTCCTGGACTTGTTCTGGGTGGGCTGGAGGTTTGAGATTGCATTTTACTTCTTCATCTAGTCATTTTCTATTTCAGAATTTTAAAAATTTTGTTTTCTGTGATGATCCTTGTGAGTTTTTGTACTAGTTAGCTATATCACTCATACCAAGGCCTCTCTAGGAAGAGACTATTTTTCAGGGATTTCTTCTTCTTCTTTTTTTCTTTTTGTCTTTTTGAGACAGGGTCTCGCTATGCAGCTCAGGCTGGCCTTTGTAGCCCAGGCTGGTCAAAGATCACTTTGTAGCCCAGGCTGGTCTCGAACTCACAATGATCCTCCTGCCTCAACCTCCCGAGTGCTGCGATTACAGGCGTGTGCCACCATGCCTGGCTCTTTTAGGGATTTCTTCTGTGTGTAGGAGATTCTTGGTTTGTGTCTGTCCCAAGATCCAACATTCCCAATTAATGGAGAGTGGGATGTGTGTATCTGTTTGGCTCATTCTCCAGTCTTTTGGTGTAGGTCTGTGGTGAGGTTATTACCCCAGAGGTTTCTAGTATTTTTACTGAAAGGAGAACTACTGATTACAACAGATATATTTTAGCTAAAGTTGTACAATTAGCAATAATGATTGCATCAAGCACAATTTAAAAATTGACAAACTGTGGTAACTATTGATTTTGTACTTTAGACCAAAGGAACAAAGTCTATAGTTGTGTAACAGAACCAATTGTAAATTAGGAATTTTCTGCACGGTGCTTTCCCATGGTAGTGTGGATTTGCCCTGTGGTGGGTGGATTTAGCCAGGATGGCATGTAAGATTAAGATGACTAGAAGGCAAAGCAGGAGGACAAAGGACGGCCCTGTGAGGTTTGGGAAAGTAGAGGGGGGCAGGAAGAAAACAGAGGTATACTGAAGGGATTATGTGAACTTGGTCTCTGGGTTTGAGGAATGGGGTTAAAACAGAAAAGGGAAAACAATTGAGAAAAGGGAAAAGGAGAGGAAAGCAAGGTAAAAACAAAGATAAAATAAAATGAAATTATACTGTATTAAAGAAAAGAACAAGGGCGGACCCTCCTACCTCTTTTCAGTCCATGTGTCTTTGTCCCTAGGCACAGCCCTGCTTTACCTGACTTAGCACCTCTTGGCTCGTATTTCAGACTTTCCATCTCGATAGTCCTGCCTGTCCATCATGTGCGTCCTAGTCCAGGTCCTACTGTGTGGTTGTCATCCCCTGGTGGCTGGATCCCGAGGGGGAGCAGGAGGGGCCAGGCCCCTGGGTTCCCCTGGCTGACCCAGTAGCCAAGTCCCAGGTGCTTCTCTCCCTTTTTTTCTCTTGCTGCTTCTGCTGTCTTCTGCCGCCTTGAACTGTTATGCTGTGCCCTGCCACCCTGCCTTGGAGCCAGCTGATTGTAGACTAGAAACCACCAGGAACTTCGAGCTAAATAAACCTTTCCTTCCTTAATTTTGGGCATTGGGTATTTTGTCTCAGCCTTGAGAAAAGTAACCAAGACAGTAAGACCTTCAGAATAAAAGAGAGGGCTGGAGATGTAGCTGGAAGTGAGACATGAGTTCAGTCCCTGGTGACACACACACACACACATGCACGCACATGCACACGCACACAGGCGATGCAACCTGCTGTGACTGTTGTGGTTCCTGGTAGTGCTTTCTAAAATTAGCTTATCAGTCACCACTGGGAGACACAGCTTTCTAGAGTAATGTGGTGAACCCTGGCTGGATAAAGCAGGGTTGCTACTCTGTAACAGAAACCAGGTGTACGATAGATTTGTAGTGATGAAGTTAAAATGTGGCCCTCAGCTAGAACAGAGAGCGTGGTCCTCAGCCTCGGCCACCCTGTCTGTGCTCACAGCTGTCTCTGGCTGGTTCTTCCCCACACCTTTGTTCCAATCACTTGCTCTTCCTGTGTGCACATCCAGCCCTCCCCCATCCCCCTACCAGGCCTCAGCCCAGTGGCTGTTGATCTGGGAAGTTTCTAGCTTGGGTTGTTAGAAAGGTTGCCTGGCCTAGACACAAAGTGAAACTCCTATCTCCAAAAAAAGAGGAAAAAGGTGGTTGTACCTTTGTATCTTTTCTTTTTTTCTTTCTTTTTTTTTTTTTAGGCAGAGGACAGGGCCTTGCTATGCAGTTCAAACTTGAAACAGTCCTTCTGCCTCAGCCTCCCATGTGCTGGGATTGCAGACATGACCACCACGCCCAGCCCTTGTGTCTTTGTAGTTTTGCAGTGGTTATGTAGGATAAATTCCTAGTAGAATTTCCAAGTCCTGGCTTGGCATGGTGGCACACACCTGTAATCATAGCACTCTGAGAGGCTGAGGCAGGAGGATCCATTGCAAGTTCAAACCCAGCCTACCTGAGCAATTTAGTGACTTTGCGAGACCTTGGCTCAAAGTAAAAAATAGTTTAAAAAGTGAGGGGCTAGAGTTGTAGCACAGTGCAAAGGCCTTGGGTTCAATTCCTCTCTCTCTCTCTCTCTCTCTCTCTCTCTCTCTCTCACACACACACACACACACACACTCAAAAGAATTTCCAAGTCTGATCTTAAGACACCCTGCACAGCTGGCTTCCTGACCTGTGCTTTCCCTGCCCACCTCCCAACATGGGCATCACCAAAAGGGTTTTTAGGGTGCCCCAGCCTGGAAGGTGCAGAAGCTGCCTTTTACTCCTTGTCTGCCTGGTGACAGCCCCCCCCCCCCCCGGCCATCTCTCTGAGGACACTTGTGTGTGGCAGACACCAGCAGGTGCAGTGGTACCTGTGTGTACTGCGGTGGCTGACACATGTGTAAATTACTTTCACAATCAGTCCTTGTCCTTTGCACGTGGGCTATGCGGTGGACAATTTTGTTTTTCTGCTAATATTCCCAGAAAGCATGCTCTTTCCTCCCTGGGGTCCTGAGGGTGGTGGCTCTGTGGCTGGAAGGACCTGCAAGACCACTCTCCCCAGAGAGTTTCAAATGAGCTCTGGACCTTAGCGCGATCCCTGAGCCTTACCTTGGGAAGGGGAAGCCATGCGGGAGACCCACTGTGACTGTTGCCACCCCCCAGGGCTTTTCCCCACGACCCCTTGTTCAGGGCACACCGTCTGGTCCATACCTGTTTGGCGTACCAGAGGCCCCCAGAGCAGGGGCCAAAGACAGCTTCTGCTGGGTCCTGGCCAGCCCTGCCTCCAGCTTTCCCTGGTGTCAGGGTGAGGGGCTCCTGTCGTTATGGACTCTGCCTGCAGCCTGACTCAGTGGGCTCATTTGCTAGGTGCCTTGGGCACTGAGAGCCCCTGGCTTGGGCAGTGTGGGACCCCTGCTGTGTGGGGAACTTGCTGTGTGAAGGGACTGAGCCACATGGCGCCTGAGGCCCTGGGATGCATGGCGCTGGGCCTTCTGTTCACCTGGCACACACAAAGGCTGGCCAGAAAACAAGCAAAAAGGATGTGTTTAAGTTTGAAAATGTATTACAGTAAAAGAGACATTACCGCCCGGCCCCCTCAGGATACTCCTGCTTACTTCAGGCCATCTTACCCCAGGGTTCTCGCCACTTTCTGAAGTGCCTCTGGAAGTCCTCTTTTCGTGAGGGGCTTTACAAGGTAAAATTAGAAATAAATACAGTGGATGCTGCTGCCCAGCGCCATCTGTTGAAAGGCAGCTTGTAAACACATCTGTGGTGTCCTCATCCACCTCCTCTATGAGACTGGGCACTGTGTGACCTCCAGCTCTTGCCCAAAGTCAAAGTGGCCACGAAAGGGAAGTACTTTGAATCAGTTCAGGACATCCAGGCAGCCGGCACAACTGAAGCCACTCATAAAAGAGGCCTTCCGGAAGTACTTTAGACAGTGGCACGAACGATGGGTCAGTTGTATCAGCGTGAGGGAGGGTTCTGAGGGGATTCGCAGCAGTGTGTCTTTTCCTGTAAGACATTTTTAAAAAGATGTAAACATGCATTTTTATGATCACACTTTGCACATATTCCAGACCCAGGGCCCCTGTGTCCTTGTACTGTGGGTCTGTCCCTCCCCAAAAGCCCTGGGGACCAGCACCCAGCAGGACCCTGCCATTCCATCCTCTTTAAACACGTGATTCCAGGGATACGCCTCTGAAAATACTTTGGGTCTCCTTTTGATAAAAGCAATCTGTTTTTATCAGAGGGTCTCCTTTGATAAAAAGGACTGGTCTCCCCGGTCCTCCTCTGACTCTGTGCATTGTCCCACAGGGAAGTCGCACCTGGCCATCGTGCAGAAGGTGAACAACGAGGGGGAGGGTGACCCCTTCTATGAGGTGCTGGGCCTGGTCACCCTGGAGGACGTCATCGAGGAGATCATCAAGTGCGAGATCCTGGACGAGTCGGACATGTACAGTGAGTTCTGCCCTCTCCCAGCCTGGATCCCTCTGCGGTGCCTGTCGGAAGTGCAGTGGCCCTGAATGCAGGAGAGGGAGGCGGGAAAGGAGGCTCCTGTTGTCCCATAATGCCCCTGGACAGAGCTGGGGGCAGCTTCCAGGCTGTCCCTCTCCTCAGGGACCGTGTCCTCAGGTCTAGCCCTTGCTCTTGCAGCTGACAACAGAAGCCGGAAACGGGTATCTGAGAAGAACAAGCGTGACTTCTCTGCCTTCAAGGATGCTGACAATGAACTCAAAGTCAAAATTTCCCCCCAGCTCCTCCTGGCTGCTCACCGCTTCCTATTCACGGGTAAGAGGCAGAGGGGGACCTGCTGGCACTGACCAGGAGGAGGAGGAGGCCAGGCCTCCAGTGCTCCTCCCAGGGAGAGGGTCCAGACACCTCTCTGGGCTCCCCTGGCTGTGTGATTGCTGTTGTGGGCTGCTGGTGTGAACTTCTGGGGGCGGTTCCTTTTTTGTTTGTTTGTTTTGGTACTGGGAATCGAACTCAGGACCTTGCACTTGCCAGGCAGGCGCTTATGCTGCTGGGCTATATTCCTGGCCCAAATAACCTTTCCAATACACTATTTTTTTTCAGTACCCGGAATTGAACTCATGACCTCAGACTTGCCAGGCAAGCACCTGGGGGCAGGCAGGCTGGTTTTGAAAACAATTGCTGCGAGGCTGGCTGTGGTGGTGCACATCTGTAATGGTAGCAGTCAGGAGGCTGAGGCAGGGTTGCTACAAGTTAAGGCCGTCCTGGTCTACACAGCCAGGTCCTGTCTCCATAACAGAAGGGAAGAGAGAAAGAAAAAGAAAGGCAGGCGGCACTAGGAACACAGTGGGGGGCTGTTTCTGAGCACCCCAGACCCATCCCCAGTGTGGACAAGTAGGGAGAAAGGGCTTGGGAGGCACAGCCTACCCCTCCCATCCTCAGCGGCCTGCAGAGCCCGGGTCCATGGAGTCACGGATGCCCCTGCCATCCTCCCCTCTGCGTGTGTCCTGCCTTTTGCAAGAATGGATCTCTGCATCAAAGACGTTTCTCTCTTCTCACCCCAGTTCCAAGCTCTCCCACAGTGAAACCTGAGTCACAGTTTAGAAAAACACCTACTGAGGCAGGCATGGTGGTGCACAGCTATAATCCCAGCACGCTGGAGGCTGAGGCAGGAGGATCACTGCGAGTTAGAGGCCAGTCTAGACTCCATAGTGAGTTCAAAGTCAGCCTACATAGTGAGACCTTATCTCAAAAAAAGAAAAAAGAGCCAGGCATGGTGGCACATGCCTATAATCCCAGCACTTGTGACCGGCTGAGGCAGGAAGATTGTTGTGAGTTTGAGACCAGTCTGGGCTACCAAGTGAGTTCAGGGCCAGCCTGAACTGCATATTGAGACCCTGTCTTGAAAAGACCAAAAGAAAAGAGAAAACAACCACAGTTGCCAATTCCTTCTTCTCCCCCAGGCCAGCTTCTGTCCCAGCCCTCACCTGCTGTAGGTGCGGCACTTGCAGTTGCTGACCTGCCGGGACCTCGATGTTGATGAGGTGCTGTGGTCATAATTATAGAGACATCTGCTGAGCACTTTCCACACACCTGGAACGCATCCTGCCACTAACCCACATCCACCCTGCGAAGTTCCCACCCCCTTTCACAAATGAGGGTCAAGCTGCTTGCCGGAGTTCACGGGGGCATAGAGCGCTGTGTTCCATGCCCAGGCTGGCATGCAGGCTGGCATGGACTTGGGTCTGTGGCCGGAGCTACCCTGGCAGGAGGCAGATGCCCCCTTAGGGACAGCTCCTGCAGCCTGGGGCCTGAGTGAAGTCTCCTCTCCCTCCTGCAGAGGTGCCCCAGTTCAGCCCCATGCTGATGTCAGAGAAGATCCTGCTGCGGCTGCTCAAGTACCCCGACGTCATTCAGGAACTGAAGGTCGACGAGCAAAACAAATACTGTGCACGCCATTACCTGTACACGAGGAACAAGCCAGCCGACTACTTCATCCTCATCCTGCAGGTGCCACCGGCCTCATGCCCTGCCCAGCCTCCCTGATCCCACAGGCTGCCACCTGCCCCTAACCCTGCCCATGTCCTTGCAGGGGTCGGTGGAGGTGGAAGCGGGGAAGGAGAACATGAAGTTTGAGACTGGCGCCTTCTCCTACTATGGTACCATGGCCCTGAACTCCGTGCCCCCGGGTGAGTGACGGGGGTCGGGTGTCGGGGGGGGGGCTGAGAGTCAGGAGTGGCCAGGCCTAGAGGAGGGGGCCTACTGGAGCATGGTCACAGCCCCACGACCCCGCAGCCATGGTGCAGAGGCCAGAGAGGATTTGAGTGAATCGTTGGCAGCAGAGGGGGGTCCTGAGGTGGGGCTGCCTCAGCCAGGTCCCGCACCAACTCGGGTCACTGGCTTTGGGCTGTGACAGAAAGTGGAAAGCAGACAGTGGTGCCAGGTGACATTAGGATGTCCCCAGCGCTGGGACAGGGCAGGAGGCTGGCGGGGCTAAGATAGGAGCCTGGCCACGGCCTGCCTGCCTGTCTGCCTGGGCGCGGTCCAGGTGACTTTGGATCAGGGGCTCAGCCACTTGCCTTGGGGCTGAGCTCCACCAAGGCCTATGGAAGGGACTGGGAGGGAGCCGCAGTGCCCTCTGCCCCTGCAGTGCGGGAGGCTCGGTGGCACAAGCTGGCCGTGCCCGCTGTGGGCCTGGCACCTGAGAGGGAGAACAGAACCTCCTTTGGTGCTCGCCCTGGGTTGGGCCTGTTGGCCTCAGGTCTTGGGCTTTCCCTGTGCCCAGCCTGTCTCTGTCCCTTGACCAGAAGGGCCCTGTGAGGGTGGCCAGAGCACCTTGAGCTTCCATACTGTGTGCTTCCTGCCTCTGCCTGGAAGGGCCTGGCGTGGGGTCGGATGTGGCTCCTGAGGGAACTCAGTGGGTGTTGCCCAGATTCCTCCTGCCAGGAAGGACTTGCTTGGCCCTCCAGAGAGCAGGAGGGCCCCGCTGTCCAGGCTGTCCAGGCTGTCCAGCTGGGGCATCTGGTGTGGAAGGGCTTTGGGGGAAAGATGTGTCCCAGTGCTGCTTTGGAGCTCTACCTAAGGCCTGGGCTCTGTCCCTGCACCCCAGGCCCTCAGATGCCCTTTGCAAGGATGGCTAGGAGGGGAGGTGATTGCACCTGTCCCACCCTGCATGAGGGTGGCTGTGTCCTATCCTGTGGCCAAGTCCTGCCTCGGACCCTGCCCAGGCCCCTGACATCTTCCTCTTCTGCTCCAGTGCCTTCCACCCAGGTCGGGTGTCCGCCTGGCAAGCGGAACTCCCTGCTGTCCTGGCTTGCAGGTAACAGGCATGCTGGGGAAGCTGACACTGCCACCTGTTGTCCGAGGCATGCACTGCAGCCACATTAACCTCGCCCCTCCCACTGGGCATGGTTGGGGGCTGGCATGATTGGTGCATTGGCCTGGCCTAGGGCCCAGTTTCCCGGTGGGTTCTGGAAGGGCTTACAGAGGTGCTTCAGTCCTGGAGGAGGTGTGGACATGTGCACCCCAAGGCAGGCAGGCAGGCAGATACCCAGAGGACAGGAGGGGAGTGCAGGAGCTGAAAGCCAGCTCCTTAGAACCCCTGGCCCAGCCACCTGCCAGCCCTGGCACGCGGATTTCATGGTGTCAGTGTCTGAGCCCCTTCCTGCCTACTCTCAGTGTGGCTGGGATCTGTCTGTCCCTGTGAAGCAGGGGGGGCATGGGGGGAGGTGCAGCCCCAGAGACATGGCCCGACTCCTGTCTCAGCCTCCTTCCCCGAGTCAACACTGGACCGACCTGCCTCACAGCACCATGGGGAGCAGCAAGTGACATAGCTGATGTTGCAGCAGTCGTTGGAGCTCAACTCTTACGATTTCATTTTTTCTCTATTACAAGTGCAGAGTGGCTTTCCAGGCACACGGCCTTGCTGTTTCTGGCCTGGGCTGGGTCCCACTCCTGTCACCTGTCCCAGGAGGCCAGGGAACAGTGCGGGCCGGACACATTCAGGTGGAGGCTGGCCGGGCTCCTGCGTGCTCCACAGTGCAGAGGGTCCCTTGTCACACTGTGGCCTGCACTGGTGTGCTCTGCCTTGGTCCAGAGTGTCTGAGCTCCTTGGGCTGACAGCTCTAAAACCCACCTCCTCTGTCAGTAGTACCCTAGTTCATCTTTTTTGTTTGTTTGTTTTGTTTGTTTTTTGAGACAGGGTCTTACTGTATAGTTTAGGTTGCCCCTGAACTCACCATGTAGCCCAGTCTGGCCTTGAACTTGAAGCAATCCTCCTGCCTCAGCCTCTCAGTGCTGGGATTATAGGCATGTGCCACCATGCCTGGCTCTTGCAGTTCACCTTTGCACAGTTGAATTTTTTTCTTTTTCCTCTGGTACAAGAGATTAAACCCAGGCCCAGAGCTCCTGACCCCTCAACTCCTTTTTGATTTTGAGACAGTTTTACCAAGTTGCCCAGGGTGGGCTCCAACTTGCGATCCTTCTGCCTCAGCCTCCTAGAGTGCTGTGTTTACAGGCCTGTGCAACTCTTCTTAATGTTGCAGATCACACTGTACTATTTTGACCGTTCTAAAAAATAATAAATAAAAAGTTAATTTAGAAGAATTCACACACTGCCCTTTTCAGACCCCACCAGTGTGACTGCACATTCTCTGCTTCTTGTTTCATGGGTGGTCAGGAGTCTGTGCATTCAGGGTTGATATGCTGGCGTTTTTACCCAATATGGGAACAGACATGCTTTCCATAAACTTCCTTGTTAGTGCACACAGTGTTCCACTTACTGATTCTCTGTTTTATGAGTATTCGTTGGAGGTGTCTTTATTATAGATAATGCCCTGACTTTGTAAAACTTTATGCAAAAATGTTTTTCTGTATTTAAGATTATGCCCTTGCCGGGCATGTTGGTGCATACCTGTATTCCCAGCACTTGGGAAGCTGATGCAGGAGCATCGCTGTGAGTTCAAAGCCAGCGTGGGCTACAAAGTGAGTTCAAGGACAGCCTGAACTGCATAGTGAAACTGTCTCTAAAAGAGGAAAGAAAGAAAAAAGAAAAAAGAAAAACATACCCTGTGGATGTTGTCAGAAATAAGGTCAAGTAAAATAACCCTACTTTTAAAATATTTATTCTTTGTTTTAATTGTAAAAGTAACAGGTTATTTGGAAAACTAGGGAAACAAAAAGTCTTGAGAAAATTAAAAGGCATCTTAATTTCATTACTCAAGACAATATTTTGCTATATCTTTTCCTAGGGCCTTCATTCAATAGGTCAGTGCAGGGGCTGGGGATATAGCTCAGTGGAATAAGCGCTTGCCTAGCAAGCGTAGGGTCCTGAGGTCAATCCCCAGCACCGCAAAAATAAATAAATAAATAAATAAATAAATAAATAAATAAATAGGCCAGTGCACTCATTGTGTCAGTTTTGTTTTTTGTTTTTATTTTTTTGGTATCAGGAATTGATCTCATAACCTCACACTTGCCGGGCAAGCACTGTGCCGCTGAGCTATATCCCTGGCCTGTTGTGTCAGTTTTAAATTCCAGTTCCCCAGAGTTGGGAGTGTGACTTAGCAGCCAGGCTCTTCCTCTGCACGTGTGAAGCCCTGGTTCCAGTCCCTAGCACTGCCCAACAAAACAAGTACACAAGTAAATGCATTTCCTACCCTAGAGTGTAAGCATTAACTACACGCATCCCATCCAAGCAGTTAATGTGAACTGCTATGTGACATCTTTAATATTTGTGGTTTTTTTGTTTTTATTTTTCGTTCTAGAGCCCAGTGAACCACTAAGTTAGCTACTTTCACCAACCTGTCTGATAATCCTGTACTTCTTCTTGGGGCACCCACAGCCTAGCCAGGGAACAGCCAGACTGTTTGCCAAATTTTATAAATGAAAGGAAAAGCATTAGTCAGGCACTAGATAAAGTTACTCAATTTAGTGTCCTGTGGCTAAAAGCTCCAGAGCTCACTGAGTCACTGGGGGCAGCACCTTGGCCTTCTCTGCAGGGTCGCCTGCTGGGAGAGCTAACTTAGCAGTTAGCTAGTCACTTCCGTGGTTCACCAAAACAAATGAGCCCCACACGCTTCCTGTAGGTGTAGACAAGCCCCGGGGCCACAGTTAACCTCTGTGTGCACTTCATTGTTCTGCATTCTCACAACTGAGCCGTGTTCAGTCCCCGGCCCCTTTGCTCCATCCTCTGAGCTTGAGTCACCATCCCGGTGAAGCCCAAGACAGGCTGTGCTGGCCCCATCCTGGTGGCTGCTGCATGATGGGACCCCTGGGGTGCTGTGAGAGGGCCTGTTGCAGATCCAGCAGCAGAGGCTGAGCTCCTCACCCTTGGACATTGTAGGGTGCGACAGGTGTGTGTGGGCACCCACAGGCGATGGTGCAGACAGTACACTCTTATTTCAGGGAGGTTTTTTTAAGTGTACAGTGTATGTCCCTTGAGACCAGGAGAGGCTTGTGTGTCATGTGATGGTAATCACAGTGTCAGCCCATGACTGATGACTTGTTGGGGTTAAATGAGGGGTTTATAGCCAGGAGGTCTGTGCCTTTTTTTTTTTTTTTTGCGGGACTGGGGATCAAACTCAGGACCCTGCACTTGCTAGGCAGGCACTTATTCCACTGAGCTATATCCCCAGCCCAAGGTCTGTGTCTTTGGTTTATCTTTCTGGTTGTTTGGTTCATTTTGGTGACAGTTTAATCCTTGTCGTGCGACACTTAAACATACTAATCATTGGCTCTGAGGAGGTGAGACCATATGCTTCTCTGTGTCCCTGAGAACCATGCCCTGCTTCTGGGAGGGATGCCACACGCAGGGCGGAGGCCAGGCAGGAGGCTGGCATGGGCACCAGCGGGCTTCCAGCCTGAAGGACTCCGCTATCCCCACAGACCGCTCCCCGGCCCATCCCACTTCGCTCAGTCGCTCAGCCTCCCTCAGCTATCCGGACCACGGCACTGACACGTCCCCCACTACTGTGCTGACGGGCAGCAGCAACCAGCAGACTCCCAGTGTCCCGGGCCAGTATGTCTCTGACTTCAGTGTCCGGGCCCTCAAAGACCTGCAGTACGTCAAGGTGAGCCCCCGCAGCCTCCCTCAAGCCAGCGGCTCCTTGCTCTCTCGCTCTCTTTTTTTTTTTTTTTGAGACAGGCTCTCACTGTATAGTTCAGGCCGGCTTCAAACTCACCATGGAGCCCAGGCTGGCCTTGAGCTCGTAGCAGTCCTCCTGCCTCAGCCTCCTGAGTGCTGGGATTACAGGTGTGCCTGGTTTACCATGCTCTCTGTAAGGTTTCTGGGGGCCCCACCTGTCAGGCTGCACAGCAGGCTGGGTGTGAGGCGCCCCCACATACTCATCACTGCCCCCTGCAGATCACCCGGCAGCAGTACCAGAATGGGCTGCTGGCCTCCCGCATGGAGAACAGCCCTCAGTTTCCCCTGGACGGCTGCACCAAGTGCGTGGAGAACTCCTCCGAGAAGCCTGAGCTGGCCTTGGTGGATGAGACCACAACTCTCCTCAATGAACGCAACTCCTTGCTGCACAGAGCCTCCCCGGACAACGCTGTCTGACAGGAGGGCCCGGGGTCCCCTGCCAGCCCCGCGGGGGCCTCCCAGTGGGCCCACATTAAGAGGGAACTTGTCAGGCTAGAAGGGGTGCAGCTAGATGGCCTGTGACGGCCCCTGCAGGAACCTCCAGATAGCTTGGAGGTAGTGGCTGCCCAGCCCCGGGCTATTGTGGCCGTGGGACAGCTCCGTGAGCAAAGGCTGTTTTTCAGAGACAATTTCTAAACTAGGCGCATTGCTCCTCTTTTTCAGTATCATTTTGGGAAGGGAAGACAGGGTTAAGGAACTTTATGTAAAATAATTTTTTTCCAAAACAAACTTCAGAAGGGGGAGCATTCCTCACCCCAGGAAGCAACAGCCATAATTTGCTCTCAGCTATGACCCTGCAGCCTGCATCCCTGCCTGGGGAGCCCACCCTTCTCCTGTGGCAGGGCCCGGTGCCCGGGCGAAGGCTGGCTCTTGGGAGGAGGCCAGGGACCAAGTGGCATCACCAAGGCCTGGGCAGCTCAGGGACCGGGAACCCTGTAGACCTAAGAAGCTCCCGGAACCCCTACACTGACCCCCTGGGGAGCCCCTACCCGTTGCCCTGTGGACTCACATGTCAGGCAGGGTCTTCTGGTTACCTTCTCCCCATGCCCGGCCCTCACTGTACCAAAGCCGTCCCCCTGCATGGGGAGGGTGTCGGGATCAGAGGTGACCTGTTTGGGGTTTCTGGGATGGATTTGGTTGTAGGTGTCTGCATTGTTAGCAGCTGCTGCTGCCCGCTTCACCCCCCTCAAATAGGTGAGGCTCGATGGAGCCTGCATTCAGACCCCCTAGTCCTTACCCCAAACCCCAGGCCCTCCTGAGGGCTGGGTAGGAGAGGACGTGTTAGACGCCACCTCAGCCCACCCCTCACCACTTTTCCTCGGTGGTGGCCAGAAGCACAGCTGAGCTCCTAACCCTCTTCATGGAGCCCAGGAAAGGAGGGTTCCAGACAAAGGGGTGCAACTGGTGTGCTGTGACCCCAGGGTAAAGCCGGGTGGAAAACGCACCCCACCCTTCCTGTGTAAAATCTTCTCCAGGTACCTTTTTCTGGGCTCATGGAGGCCCACTGTGGAGCACCAGGCTTCTGCTGTGGGGGCGCTGGGGTGCAACCCAGGCAAGGGGGTCCCCGTGGGCTTCTGCCAGAGTGGCTCCTTTCCTCAGCCAGGGTAGTCCTATCACCCTGAGAGCTCTGCTGCCCAGGAGCCCAGAGAACCCTAACTCTGGGGACAGGGGACGCCTGAATACGCCTACGCCTGCCCCGGGCCAGACTGAGGACCCCCAGCCCATAGCCTGGAGAGCAGGGGATAGTACTGTGCGTTCATGCATCAGGAAGCAACAGCAGCCCGGATCCCTCAGGAAGCCTTTGCTTTCCACAAGAGCAGCTTCCTCCTGAGTCCCACAGGAGCTGGCAGGGCTGTGGTCCTGAGAGTCCTGAGTGCCTGGTGGAAACCACGCCAGTCCAAACCTGGTGGGTGTGTAAGGCAAAGGAGCAGGCACACACACTCCCACAGCTACCTCTTTGCACACGCATTCACTACCAACGGACAGTCCCGCCTCCTCTCTCCCCCACTTAGAATCACTTCTTCCAGAGGGTCATGATTATTTCCAAATATTACTGGTCCGATGACTTCCTCCTCTCAGTACAGTTCACTTCCTGTTCCAGCCTTGGGTTCCTGGGCTGAGCCGTACCCTGGAGCTGGCCCGCTGCTCGTGTCTTCCTGGCTAAGGGGGACCTTTGTAAATGGCATCCAAATGGGTAGGCAAGTCACAGCCACCGTAGCAAATGACTCCTATTTATTTTGCATAAGATTTTAATTTGTATATTTTTGTGATTTATTTTGGCATTGTTATGAGTTTGACTCTCGGGGAGTTTTCTTGTTATGACTCTTGTGTCTTTTGTCACAAAACAATGAAAATATTTGCTAAACAATACATGGAATTTATTTTTGATTGGTAATAAACAATGAAATATGTATAAATTTTGGTGAGTGCAGTTTGCGTGTTTGAGTTCTGTCCATACTGTCTGTGGTTGAGATAGATGTGACTGTGGCTGGCTGTCATTTTGTGACAGGACAGGGTAATGAAGTATTCTGAGACCATTTAGCAGTGAAATGCAAGCAGAACCACCATTGACAAAATATATATAATCAAGATTGTTGCAGGAGTTGGGAAATAGCGGCCACGGGCCTCAGCACACGTGTTTTGCTGCCACCCACAGGAGACCTGGAAACAGTGCTATAAGTTTTGGCTGGCAGGGGCCTGAGGGCAAGGTAGCCCCTTCCTCTCTTGGGCTGAGGGATGAACAGATATGATGCTACAGTCAGACCCCATTGCTTGGCAGCACGTGGTTGCCTTCTGTCTGTACTCCAGCACTGCTGTGGTTTCATATCTGGCCATTTCTCGATTGCACTTATTGCTAGATACTAAAATACAGACTTGTGTATTTTCTGTTGTCTCAGCACTAGAATCTAAGCAAGGACTTTATCTCCTTTCCAACACAGTGCCCACACTGGAACAGCAGCAGGTACATGGCAGGCAGACCATTCAAGGAGTGCCTGTTCAGGCATTGGGTGCTAAGTTATGTTCCCATGACCTTGACCCAACCTAGTCAACATGCTAAGGAAGATCACTTGGAAGAGGCACCTAGGGATAAGCAGGAGTGGGAGCACAGCCAGTAGCTCAGAAATAAATATTTAAATGGAAACTGGTGGTGCACAAGTTTCCTAGTATTTGGGAGGCTGAGGCAGGAGGAAGGTCATTGTGAGTTTGAGGCCAGCCTAGGATACATTGTGAGTTCAAGGCCAACTTGGAATACATAGCAAGATCCTGTCTCAAAACAACATGAAGACACCTGTGAAAGGTGGGAGCCCTGCCTCTAAATCGGTGGTGAGCCTGTGCTTCCTGTTCTTGTTTGCTGGCCTGTGACTTTTCAGGTACATGGCTCATTTTGAGCACATTATCCCTTCTGTATCATCCTCAGCATTTTACTTAGGCTCAGGGACAAAGGCATGAACTGAACCAAAGGGGCAGAGTCCAGTATAAAGCTTGCACATTTTTTCCTTCAAAGGAGGTGCGCCAATCCAATGAAGAGGCTGGTCTCTCTTCCGGGTTCCTTTATTCTGTAATTTTCTGAAGGGAGGCAGTATCCAGATAAAATCTGAAGAGCATGGGGGTGCCCTTAACCTCATTGCTGCCCAAGTTTATAAGGTAGTAAGGTAGAAAAGACCAGATTATCACCTTTTAAAGAGTTTTTCACATTTTTCCCTTTGGTCATTTGCCAAGGGGTTACCTATTTTTGCACATCATCTTCCACAAGTTCTACTTGTGAACACAACGCTCTTGGGTTTTTTTGTTGTTGTTGTTGTATTGGGGGTTGAACCCAGGGCCTTCACACCAAGCTGTATGAAAAAAAATTGGGGGACGGTGTTGAGACAAGATCTGTCTGTGCAGTTAAGGGTGGCCTCGAGGCTGGGGATATAGCTCAGTGGAATAAGCGCTTGCCTAGCAAGTGCAGGGTCCTGAGTTCGATCCCCAGTACCGCAAAAAAAAAAAAGGGTGGCCTCGAACTGGTGGCAATCTTCCTGCCTCAGTCTCCCGAATGCTTGGATTTACTGACGTGCGCTACCACCTCTGACACAAATATTTTGTTTTTAAAACAGACCTCCTACGGTAGCCAGGCTGCGCTAAATTTGTGATCTTTCTGCTTCAGTCTCCCAGAGTGCTGGGATTAAATATCCTTTTGAATGACATGTATATGAAGTCTTAAAGTCTGCGCTGGATGTTTGGAAGACATTAAAAATGTAGAGAAAAATACCAAAAGCATGTGATTCAGACACCTTCAGAAAAGCCTTGTTAGCAGTTGGCCTATCTCCTTCCAATCACAGATCACACTCAACAGTCAGAACACCTCACACAGTTCTAAAATAACCACAGGGAGAGCCCTCCTGAATAGCTCCGGTTGGTCCTGAGGAATCCTCCTCCCAAGGAGGAGTTAGCACATCCAAAAATCCCGGACAGGTGTTTGTGTGGTTCGGTCGGTCGCAACCCAGGAGCCTCACGGAGGCTGAGCTGCACTCCTCTCCCGGAAAATATTAATTACACGATGCAAAACGAGGGTCCAGCCAGCTATGTGTGCCTTGTGCGTGTGCTGAGGTGTCCCCGTCCGGACCCCAGTTCCTCCAAGGCAGAAGCTGGTCTCGACGTCCCAGACGTGAACTTAGTTTTGGGACGCCCAGTCACTCCAGGGATCTAATTCCGCCCTTTTGACTCTGCAGGTCAGTGGGCCAAAACCTCTCCGGCTCCCGTCGCCCTTTCCCATGAAACCGGCAGCCTTCCCATGTCCCTGCACTTCCATGCGCCACTTT
Organism: Dinomys branickii; assembly: GCA_004027595.1. Classification (NCBI taxonomy): domain Eukaryota; kingdom Metazoa; phylum Chordata; class Mammalia; order Rodentia; family Dinomyidae; genus Dinomys; species Dinomys branickii. The sequence goes on from PVLD010000068.1 coordinate 276,917, forward strand.
GAGGACGCGGGACACTGGACCTTCGCTGCTGCGGCCGACCCGACCACAGTCCCACGCCCCAGCGCCGCGCCGCTTGTTTACTCCCCGGTGCAGCCTAGTGCGACCCCGTGCCCGCCTCCGCCCGCTGCCTATTGGCCGAACGCACGCAAAGGCCGACAACGATTGGCTGGGGCGTCGGGCCGCGCGGGCGAGCGGGATAGGTTGCACGGGAGGCTGAGAGGGGGCAGCGGGCCATGGCGGCGGCGGCGGCGGCGGGTCGGCTGGGCTGGGTGCTCGCGGCTCTCTGTCTCGGGAGCGCCGCGGGGGAGGCGGCGCCGGGCCCGCGAGTGCTGGGCTTGTGCCTGGAGGAGGACGAAGCAGATGGCGAGGGGTGGGCCGCGCCGGAGGCCGCTTTGTGCCTGCGCCTCTTGGGTTCGGGCTTCGCCAACAGCTCCTGGACTTGGGTGGCCCCCGAGGGCGCAGGATGCCCCAGGGGCGGGCGGGCCGCGGCGCCCGCGGGCGAGTGGCGCGCGCTGCTGTGCCTCGAGCCGGGAGGGGCGGCGGCCGAGGAGGAGGAGGCGGCGCCGCCCTGGGCGCTGGGCCTGGGGGCAGCCGGGCTGCTGGCGCTCGCGGCGCTGACGCGGGGCCTGCAGCTGAGCGCGCTGGCGCTCGCGCCGGCCGAGGTGCAGGTGCTGCGCGAGAGCGGCTCGGAGGCGGAGCGAGCGGCGGCGCGGCGCCTGGAGCCCGCGCGGCGCTGGGCCGGCTGCGCCCTGGGCGCGCTGCTACTCCTGGCCAGCCTGGCGCAGGCAGCGCTCGCCGTGCTGCTGTACCGCGCGGCGGGGCAGCGCGCCGTGCCCGCCGTGCTGGGCTGCGCGGGGCTTGTGTTCCTGGTGGGCGAGGTGCTGCCGGCCGCCGTGAGCGGGCGCTGGGCGCTGGCGCTGGCGCCGCGCGCGCTCAGCCTCAGCCGCCTGGCCGTGCTTCTCACGCTGCCCGTGGCGCTGCCGGTGGGGCAGCTGCTGGAGCTGGCGGCGCGGCCCGGGCGGCTGCGCGAGCGCGTGCTAGAACTGGCGCGGGGCGGTGGCGACCCCTACGGAGACCTGAGCAAGGGCGTGCTGCGCTACCGCACTGTGGAGGACGTGCTCACGCCGCTCGAGGACTGCTTCATGCTGGACGCCAGCGCCGTGCTGGACTTCGGGGTCCTGGCCAGCATCATGCAGAGCGGCTACACGCGCATCCCCGTGTACGAGGAGGAGCGCTCCAACATCGTGGACATGCTCTACCTCAAAGACTTGGCCTTCGTGGACCCCGAGGACTGCACGCCGCTCAGCACCATTACCCGCTTCTACAATCACCCACTCCACTTTGTCTTCAACGACACCAGGCTGGACGCCGTTCTGGAGGAGTTCAAGCGAGGTAAGGGCAGGGCGATGCCTGTGCCGGTCCCCGAAAAGAGGCGGGGAAACGGAACCCTTCGGAGAAGGGCGGTGAGACCTGCCCTTTCCCCCCAAGGTGATGCACCTGGGAACGAGGTTTGAAATATTTAGAGACTGTTCTTCCCAGAGTGTCAGAGGCAGTGCCATTGGAAGAAACACCTACCCCCGCCTTTGGCGTAGCCCCTCGGGGAGGGACCTCTGCTTCGGAGGGACCTCTGCTTGGCCAGGCCCTCCAGCCTTCCCTCTCTGGGCCACTTCTGAGCACCTAGGCCTAGAAGGATAAAAATGTAGTCTGGGGACAGCCAGCCACCATTACCTGTGCACTTCTGTTCGCGAATTAGTTGGTCTTGAGGTCCCCGAGTGGTTGTTGCCTTCTGACTGCTCACGAGGGGGTGACTCATAAAGAGACAAGACTTTCACTTTGGTTTTGCCAAAGACAACTTTATGGATCCTGGTTCAATTTCCCTTTTCCTTTCTTTTTCTTTTTCATCACCTCAGTAAGGTCTCCCAGGTTCACCCTTAACTCTGCATGTTTGCCTGGTCCTTTTGCCCTATTGTCTGAGCCACTCTGCCCTGTCTCTGCTGGCAGACCTGGAGGCTGGGTTCCTCTAAGTTTTCCTCCTCAGGGGTGTGACCCCTGCCTGTAGGCTCCTAGACCCACAGCTTGCTGCACAGCCCTGAGCTGCAGGGTGCTGTGTGGATCAACCCCAACAGCTGCAGAATGGGAAACAGAGAATTGGGAAGTGTGCTGGCTCCAGGTCCGAATGGGGCTGCCCTGTGAGGCCCTGGACGGAGCAGGCAGGGAGCTTTCTGGTCTTGTCCTCGCAGCTCTTGTGTTGAGTGCAGCCCTAGCCATGCCCATCTTTTATTTCATGAAGCCAGGGGTGGTTCTGCTGAGGCCAGACCAGTCTGTTGGAGACATCTCAGGTGTGCCTGGCCACTTCTCCAGGATGTGGCCCTGCAGCCCCTCTGTGGAGAGGGAGCCCTAACAGAGTCTCCTGGTGCTAAGTGTAGCATCTGGTTCGCCTCCGACCCCAAACCTCATAGCCCTTGGAGTGGCAGCCAGCACTGTGGCCCTGGAGTCACCTAGTTGAGTTCTGTCCCGCCCCTGCCTTCTCTAGGCTCCTAGACTCTGGGTCAGCTGCACCGCTCCTCTTGCTCAACACCTTGGCTGCTGGTGTGGAGATGACCCAAGAGCTGGTGAAAGGAGGTAGGGGAGGTGGTGTGGGAGAGAAGCAGGGGCTTCGGTCCTGGGTAGTAGAGCAGTCTTTGACCTGCACTGCGGTACATGCTGTCTGCTTACTGTGGAGTGACCCTGAAGTGCAGGTTCCACATCGTCCAGAATGGACACCAGAGTTACTCCTCCTCAGGAGAATAATACGAAGACCACTGGGGTCCCTGTGGTGCTCTGAGCCCACCTAGTTTTGGGTTCCTTAGGAAAATGTTGCCTCTGATGTCTAGTTCAGTTGGCTCTTGTGTTCTTTGCCTGCGGGCGATCACTGCCTGTGATTCCAGGCGGCAGTGGTGGAAGGGCTGCCCCGTCTGGACCTGAGCTTCAGGAGTTGGTCAGGATGTCTAGGGTGAGGCTGGCAAAGGGGTTTTGTGTTTTCCATACTGCATGGCAGGTCTTCAAATGTGGCAGGTGAGCTTGGGTCCAGGATAGTAAGGATCCCACGCCAGAAGCATTAAGATGCTCACAGTGACAAGATGGGTCAGGGGACAGGACAGTGGGACTTGAGGGCTGCGTGTGGGACTACAACTCAGTCACCAGGGCTATGGGCAGCGTGGCACCAGCCAGGTTATTTCTGCAACCAGTGGCTGGTATAGACAGTGGTGAGGCCACAGCTGAGAGCTGGCCAGGTCACACAGTGGTCTGGGGAGAGACTTGGGGGCCAACAACTGCTGGTTGGCTGGGGGCTGTGGTAGGAGAGGGAGGAGCTGAGGGTGAGGCCCAGCTTTTTGCCTTTCCTGAGAGCCAAGACAGGGAGCAGCCCAGGATCCTAGGAGGCAGATTCCTAGCAGGCAGCTGGTATGACTTGCAAGCCCCTGAAGTCCCGGGAGTGGAACAGAGCCCGACGCCCTCCTGGCCGCCCAGCACAAGTGTGTGAGGTGCAGCCAGGATCCCGGAGAAGCTGCAAGAAGAGGCAGGGTGCCCTGGGAGCTGAGGGAAGAGACCACTTCCCAAAGGGAGGCGAGGGACCTGCAGGGCAGGCAACTGCCAGGATGCCCTTGACTTTCCCAGGGCAGATGTGGCTTGGTGGCTGGACAGGACAGCAGGACATGGCAATGGAGGGGAGCTGCTGTGGGCAGGCGTTTGACAAGTGTGGCAGGGAGGTACCCCCTGTTCTTAGGTTGTAGGGTAGGCACGGAGCAGGACTGGGTTGACTTGTTGACAGAGACAGTGTCATAGAGAGGGAAGGCTGCTGTGTGGGGCGCTCCTGCTGCTGAATGTTGGCCTCTGAGCAGCTGAGAATAAGCGGGTATGGGCTGCCTGGTGCCGGAGGGCATTCAGCGATTGAGTGCCCAGAAGCTGTCTGACTGCCCTCATTTCTGTACCTGGATGTCCAGTGGCGGTCCCATTAGTGGCCCTGAATTTCCTCATCCCCGGGTACAGAGAGCCCGTGCCTTTCTGAGGACATCCTGGAGCTTTCACATCTCTCTGCAGCCTTTGGCAGATCTCTGCATTTTTCCTGGTGTGAGTCTTGTGCCTTTTGGTTTGGTTTGGTTTTTTGAGACAAGACCTTGCTATGTTCGTGCTGACTTTGAACTCACTCTGTAGTCCAGGCTGGCCTCAGACTGCCTCACAGTCCTCCTGCCTCAGCTTCCCAGGTGCTGGTATTACAGGTGTGCTCCCCCATGCCTGGCTTCTGTGAGTCTTGCTGTCCTGACCCTTTTTATACAGTATGGTCCTCATGTGTAAATGGTTAATTGCAATCTTCTTGGCACAGAACTCTTAAACTCAGTCCCCTGCCCATCTCTTTGCCAAGTATCTGAGGCCATGGTGCCCACAAACTTCGGGAGTCTGTCATTCAGGGCTCTGCTCCTTTGTGACCTGGGGAGAGGTGCCCCTTGGTGCAGACACAAGATGACACAGCAGTTATTTCTCGAACACATCAGAAGGAAGAGCGTTTCGGAGTGCTGGGTGACTTGTATTTTCTGTAGAGCTGTGGACCGAAGTGCCACCTCTTCAACCCCTGGCGAGACTCTCCGAGCAAAGAAAGGTTTGGGCTGAGGGTGGGGCGTTTCAGAGTCTGCTGTGGACCAGCTGAGTTCCTGCTCATTGCCTTATCAGGAGCCAGGTGACTTGCTGAGCAGAAGTAGAGCTGCTCAGACCGGTGGGAGGAGTGTAGCCTGGAACATCGGCACTCATGCACACAGCAGATGACAAAATGCGCTGAGCATGCAGCTCCATGGTAGCGCTCTTACCTGTTATGCATGAGGCCCTGGCATCCATCCACAGCACTACAGAAAAACAGAAGCAAAAATAACAGGGAAGCCAGGCATGGTGGTGCACCCCTGTAATCCCAGCACTGGGGAGGATGAGGCAGGAAGGTCACCCTGAGTTTTGAGGCCAGCCTGGGCTACATAGTGAACTCAAGGCCAGCCTGAACTACACGTTGAGACCCTGTCTGGGAGAAAAGAAAAAGAAAAATAGAGCAGACAGAATAAAACTAAAGATAACATAAATCCAGACGTGGTGTTGCATGTCTATAATCCCACCACTCCCAGAGGCTAAGGCAGGAGGGTGGCAAGTTCGAGCCCAGACTGGGCAGCTTAGCAGCTTGTCTCCACAAAAGGGCTGGGGGTGTAACTCCACATGAGGGCACTGGTTCAGTGCCCAGTACTGCCACCAAAACCAGAACTACAAAGGGGTCTCCCTCCACATATAACTGGAGTACCCTGGAGCCTGCTGGGCAGAACCCAATCTCTGGAGCTTTTCCAGGCCTTCTGGTCACATCACCAGGTTGTGCCTTTCACACGTGCTCACAGCCTGTGGGGCTGCCATGCCTGTAGGCAGGCCAGTCCTGTCAGGGTCGGCTGGTCTGGCCACACTCCTCTCTGTCCGCTCTGCCTTGTCCTGGTCACCCTGTGGAACCCTCAGATACCATGTACTGAGGTCATCACCTGGCCGCTGGTCAAGGGGTTCTGCTAGGAGCCCTGCTGCCTTCCACTCCTCACTGGGCCAGCCCCATGTGATGGTCCCAGGGGACATGTGTGCCTGTCTCACAGCAGTTTGAGACAAAGAGAGAAGTCAGTACCTTCTGGTAGGTAACCTGCCAAAGGGGCAGCTTCCCAGGAAGGAGCTGAGGCGAGGCCTCTCTGGACGGAGGTGGCCATTCGGAAGCTGGGCTTCGGTTTCGGGAACCATAGGCTGCTGACGAGAACTGTGTGTGTCACACCCTTGTCCTTCCTGGGCTGGCCTGACAGGTTTGGGTTCTGTGATGGAGCAGCCATGGCCCTTGTGGACATGGCGCCTGCGTGCCGTTCACAGCATGGTCTCCGAGGGTTGGGAGGATCTAGGGATGTCTCAGCCAATGACCCTACTCGGCATGTCTGAGACAAGCGCTCCAGGGACCCCTGGCCTTTTCCTCTGCAATGGGGAGGCAACTTAATGTGCTTGTTTCTCCCTTTAATATTTGTCCAAGGCAGTTCCAGTGCCCTGAAAAATGCTGCTTTCACTAAACTGGTGAAGTAACGATTTGCACAGAAACAGGACTTGATTTGTTTGCTTTCCCTAGAGATTCTTGGAGCAGCTGCCATTCATGTGCAGGTCGGGGGACTACCTGCCACCCTCACTTCATCACTGGTGACAGGAGAGTTGTCTTGGTGCCCTGTCCCAGGCCCGCCAGCCCAGCCCAGCAGCCTGTCCGCCCCACGTGGCTGGGAGCACTTGGTGGGGTACTTGTCTGAGTTGGGGTAACAGTAAGTGGCCAGCACACCCCAGATTTTGGAGACTTGGTACAAGAGGGTGAGATGCTTATTACTATTTCCTTATGATTACTTGTTGAAATGAGATCTGGGCTTTATTGCATTGCTTAGGATCAGTTGCTAAACTTAATTTCACCTGTTTCTTTTGATGTTTTTAATGTAGCTACTTAAAGGTTATAAATTACAAGCAGGCATGCTGTTTCATTCAGAGACTTGTACAGTGTGGTGGCTGAAAAGCATTTCCATCTGCAGCATAAACTCCTACTAAAGTTTGCCCAGCACATGGCCCTGGGCGCTGCATCATGTCTTCATGTCGCTTGTCCCCACTAAAACTAGACGGAAGGATGGCAGGAGGGAGACCCAGGAGCAAGGGGGTGGTGCCAATCTGCGGCTCCTCCTCCTTGCACAGTGGAGACCTTCATGGCCAATTTCCACTTACCCATCCCCTGGATGAGCCCCAGAAGGGCGGCCGTAGGAATTGGGAAAGCCCCGCACAGAGAGTCAGGCTGGGACTGTCCCCAGAGCCTGCATTCCTAGAGTTTGCCCACAGCTCAGAGTCACACAGACGGGTTCACATCCCAGTTTACTGTGGCCTGGGCGAAGATCTCGTGTGAGGGCCGCGTTGGATGCACCTGGGCTCTGAGGCCTTGCTCAGTGTGCTGAAGTCAGACCCCAGGGAAAGGGTTGGACTTAGTTCCTGGATTTTTGTTTCTTTGTTTTTGTTTTTGTTTTGATACTGAGAATCAAACTCAGGACCTTGTGCTTGCTAGGCAGGCAACTGTGCCCTTGAACTATATCCCCAGCCCCTGGACTTAGTTCCTGGCACAACTGTTAGCCTTTGTCCTTATGACTGGCTTGTCTCGGACAGCCTGAAAAGCAGGGTGCCCTGAAAGCTATAAATGAGTGTTCCCTCTCCACAGGGAAGTCGCACCTGGCCATCGTGCAGAAGGTGAACAACGAGGGGGAGGGTGACCCCTTCTACGAGGTGCTGGGCTTGGTCACCCTGGAGGACGTCATTGAGGAGATCATCAAGTCCGAGATCCTGGACGAGTCTGAAGACTACCGTGAGTGCAGATGGAGGCCTGGCTTCTGGGGCCCATGGTCCCCGCATGTCTCAGCTACTTTTCTTTCGTTGCTGAGACAAAATACCTGACATCCAAAATTAGGGAAGGAAAGGTTTATGTAGCTCACAGTGTGTGGAGGTTTTGGTCTACTTGGCTGGTTCCAAGGCAGGGTGGCGCATGGCAGAGGGCAGCAGTTCATGGCGGTAGAAGACAGCAACAACACCCAGAGCAAAAGGGAGGAGCAGCGGGTGGGCAGCCTCTTTCTCTCCCTCACATATCTATCCGCTCCGGGGTAGGTGTAGCACTCCCAGCATTGGATCATGGATCAACCATAAACTCTAGAAGCCTGCCCCATGAGTGCATGGTGCTTTGGGGGGGACATCCAGACATAAACCACAGCACCTGGGGTTCTGTTAGTGGCTGCTCTGTATTTTCTTTTACTCGGGGCTCTGCTCTTCCTGGACCGTTCCCCGCTGTCTCCCTGGTGCCTGCTGTGGCTGAGGTTCCTCTGTGCCTTGCCAAAGTGTCCTTCAAGGACGCACTCCTTGGGCCGGGTTGTAGCCCAGCAGTAGAGCATTTGCAGGCACAGGCCCTGGCTTCTTTTCTCAGCACGCAAACACAAAAGCATCCTGTTGAGGGTGTCCCCAGCAGACAGTCCTGGGGTCCTGGAGCCTGGCTTCCTGCTCTCAGTGCTGTCCTGGGCGCCAGGATTGCCATGGACCAGTCATGGCACCCAGGCACCGTGGAGAGAGCTGGGCCAAGCATGTGTCCCTGGGGCCCTAGCAGTGTCTCCACAGAAACCCTGCTAGGGCTTGGGAGGAGGAGCTGGCAGCAGGGCCCTCCCTCATTGGGTGTGTTTGGGCACTGATGCCTGCATACCCTCCTCTTAGGAGACACCACGGTGAGGAAGAAAGCCGCGTCCCTGACTGTCCCTCCCAAGCGCAAGGAGGAGTTCTCCCTGTTCAAGGTGTCCGATGAGGAGTACAAAGCAAAAATTTCACCCCAGCTGCTCCTGGCCACCCAGCGCTTCCTGTCTCGAGGTAAGGGTAAAGGGTAGTCCTTGCGCTCTCACTGTTGCCTGGGTCCGGAGCCCGACCCTGGCACATGTGGACTTTGGTCCCTGTTCCTGGTAGGAGAAGCATGTGTTTCCCTGTGACCGCGTCAGCAGCATCTTGGTCATCTGAGGGGCAGCTAGGCATCCTCAGTGGCCCTGGTGCGCCCCATGTGGCTCTCACGTGTGGAGGTGTGGTGGTGCTAGGGCCACGGGGAGAGCCCACAAGGGTGACAGGAGCTGGGTTGGTGACTGAGAGCACGCAGGCCCCAGAGGACACTGTCCTTTCTGCCGCGAGGCAGAGGTAGATGTGTTCAGCCCGGTGCGCGTCTCCGAGAAGGTCCTGCTACACCTGTTGAAGCACCCGAGCGTCAACCAGGAGGTGAAGTTTGATGAGAGCAACCGCCTGGCCGCACACCACTACCTGTACCAGCGCAGCCAGCCGGTGGACTACTTCATCCTCATTTTGCAGGTACTGGGGCCAGAGTCTGGGGAGAGGTGGGAACAGGGATAGCCTGGCTCCTGGCCCTGAGGAACCGGGGTTGCCGGTCTCTCCTTGGGTTTCTCTTCCCCAGAAAAAATGACTTCCGCTTGTTTCTCCCAGGGCAGGGTTGAGGTAGAGATTGGGAAGGAGGGCCTAAAGTTCGAGAATGGGGCCTTTACCTACTATGGTGTGTCCGCCCTGACGGCACCATCCTCAGGTAAGCCCGCCCTGCAGTGCTGCTCCACCCTGTCCTCTGAGGCTCCCATGTGGGAGAGGCGGGCAGATTTCTCACTTGCTGGCTCTGCCCCCCCCATCCCTACTGGGACTCCGACCCCCCTCCCACCATGCCCTTGCCCTTTCCCAGGTCCCGTCCCACCCCCCACAGGGTGGCTTGGACAGACCTCAGCGGCTATGCCAATGTCCTTCTGGCCTGCCCAATCGCTGGTTCTGCCTTTCAATAGCTCCCCAATCCCCGGGTTCCTCGCGCCAGCCTGCTTGCCATGACCTGCCAGCGGAGCCTGCTGATGGCACCCGGTCCTCCATGTACTGTCCGGACTACACCGTGAGGGCCCTCTCAGACCTGCAGCTGGTGAAGGTGACCACTGGGCTGCTTCCTGGTGTCCACTAGGTGGTGTGGGTAGAGCGTGACACCGAGCGGCACCTGAGGCTGCAAGAGCAAGGCCTGCCCTGCTCGGCCCTGTGGGATGCGCCCAGGTGTCTCCCTGCATCTGGCCAGTTCGAGTCCTGCCTGCTGGGTGACTCACCTCTGTCCCCAGGTCACGCGGCTGCAGTACCTCAATGCACTCCTCGCTTCCCGGGCCCAGAGCCTGCCACCATCCCCTGAGAACACCAACTTCCAGGTCCTTCCGGGCAGCCAGACCAGGCTACTTGGTGACAAGACGGCTGCGGCAACAGGTGAGCCCTGTGTGGTACATCTGGAGTGTCGGGACCCAGAGGCCGTGTGCCCTGCCCCTCATGTTGCTTGCACACAGCATGCTCTGCTCTCGCCCTGCCCTGCACCTTTCTCTGTTTTTCTCTTCTGCTTTCTATCTTGCTGGTGGCATCAATCTCTAAACCAGTGGCCCTTAATGCATAGCATAGAAAGCCAGCACTTTCTCTAGAGTGCCCTAGGATGGATTGATTTCATTGGATAACAGATGGTAAGGGGTCCAGACTCTGTCCTGGCCCCTGAGTATTAGGGTTAGGTACTTAGGGAAGGAAGCTTGGGGTTACCTGCAAGCCCAGCTCAGAAGGCGGGAACTAGCACGTGCTAGCAGAGCAGGCCTGGCCCATCAGGGGCTTCCATGCTGGGGGACAGCTCTGCACAGTGAGCTGGAGTGGGCACTGTGGTGGGACAGTGGGGGACTGGGTCAGGGCTCTACTGTAGTTTCCTGCTGGTCAGGTCCTAGGGTGGGGCTGATGATGCCAGGCTCTAGAGAGGCTGTGGGCCCTGCCCACCTGCTGTGGAGGGACGAGCTCTTCCTGGGCACTTTTCTCTGTGGGCGGTGCATTCAGAGCCTTCCATGTCCTCCCTCGGCAAGTGCCCCTGCACTTGCCTGGGACACTGTCCTGGCCCTTGGCCAAGACATGAGCATGCCGACATGTATCTGTGACAGAAAGGTCCTTTCTGAATTGTGAGGGGACACGCGTGTGCCAGAGACAGCCCTAGCCCAGGGCACAGTGACAGCCCCTCCGGCTACCGGCTGAGGGGGCTGGAGAGGGGATGGCAGGTGTGGCCGGACTCAGTGCTATCTCTGGGCTCAGGATGGGGTGGGGATTCCGCCCTCTCGAAAGGGACACGTTCCCAGATGGGGCTACACCTCTTACAGTTGGCAAAACTCCCCACTTGGGATGTTACTGTGTGGAGCATCCTGTGCAGTTCACACCAGCACATGGGACTTGGGCTTCAGAAGCTAAGACTGAGGAGAAAGTGAGCCCTTCGGGTTGGCTTTCCTGCACCTCAGAGCCTGCACGGTACTGTCCAGGGTCCAGACCTGCCCAGGGACAGGCGTCCAGGACAGCAGAGCTGAGATGGAACCCAGGGCCTCCCCCGTGCTAGGTGGGTGCTGTGCCACCGAGTCACATTCCAGCCACTCACAGGCCAGAGAGTCATTTGTAGCAGAGTTGTGAGGGGCTTCCTCTTTGTAACCTGTTAATCTGCTACTCTTTTGACGTCACATTGATAGTTCTACCCACGAGCACCTGACACTCGCCCTGGTGAGCTTGCCTGCAGTCTCTCCCCTTCTCTGAACTGGCTAGTGTCCGCCCATGCCTGTCCCTGGCAGCTTGGCACTTCAGTGTTGCCACACACACTTAGTGGCTTAGTCATGCCCTGGAGACTTCGTCACTGGGTCCCTGGCAGAGAAGGGCTTCACTGAAGGGCTCGGAAGGCACAGGAATTTTCACCTGCTCTGGCAGGGCTGGGGAAACTGCAGTGTGAGGGCCAGATCCAGCTGGCTGCCCATGTCTACAAATAAGGTTTCGTTGGCACCTGGATTGATTGGTGGCTTGTCCAGTGGCCTCTTAAGCACAGTGGAGTTGAGTAGTTCTGACAGAGTCCAGTGACATGCAGAACCTAAAACACTGGCCCTTTGCTGAAACCTTTCAGACCCTGACCTCCCAGTAGGCTAAACGGCCCTCCATGCCACCCTGTCGCCAGTGTGTTTTCCAGGCACAGTCCCGGGTCGGGGTGCTGCCCTGTGCCCTCCCTCTGGCGCGCGCTGCCTGCCCTTGCAGGGCCGCAACAGCGCGTCGTCTCCTCTCTCTCTCTTTCTGCTCCTTCAGCCTTCCCCGTAGACCTTTCACTCTTTGGCACATTTGGAAACTGCAGTTGATAATTGACTGTGGACTAGTGCGTGTTTTTTGTTTTAAGAAAACACCAAGGTAAATATGTCCCTTCCCTTCTGTCTTTGCTTGCTTCCTCCTCTCACTCACTCAGTTGGTACTGGGGCTCCTGACAGCTCTGCCAGGCAGCATTTGTCTTGGGGTGGGGGGTGGGGGCCGCTGCCCATCTTTCCGGAGGGCACGCAGGGTCGGCGGCACCTGCTCAGCCTTGGGACACAGCTTCCCTCCAGCACAGGGCGCATGACCGTCCAGGGCAGGGCCCTCTCACCTGGGGCCCCTTGGGGTCCTGTCTTTCTTGGATGGCGTCTGTCCTCAGAGTGGCTTCCTCTTGTGAGGGTGAGTCAGGCTGCCCATGTCCCTAACCAGCCCCTCCCGGCTCTGCCTGGATGTCTCCCTTGGAGTCCTGGGGCCTGGCTACCTTGTCTGCCACCCTGGTCCTGCAGCTCCCGCGCTCGGTCAGTGACAGGCCCTCCCTCTCATCAGCGTGGCCCTTCATGCTCCTTCTCTTCTCTCCTGCAGGGTCCAACCCCAGCAGGCCCAGTGTCCCAGTGGAGGACAGCCCTGGGCGGAACCCAGGGCTTTAACGGCTTGTTGGGCACCCAAGCTGGAACGGACAAGCACCCAGGGAGCTGGAGGGGGCCGAGCAGGAGCTTCGCGCCGCCTTGTCCCCACCCCTCTGGGTCATGCTTTGGATGGCCTGTGCAGACGGGGCCTGGGCCACCTCAGTGCCAGGAGCCTCTCGGGAGCTGTGGGAGAGGGGTTGCCGAGACCAGCACTCCAGGCCGTTCTGGAGGGAGCAACAGGAATAGCATCATCTCTGGTCCCTGGGCCCAGCCCCTGCTCCTCCAATGCTGTGAACCGCAGTGAATTGATACCTCTGCACCAGGCTCCGTGCATGTGCAGTCACTGCCTCCCATGGCTGCGACCCGTGCACACCTGGCTCCGAGTCAGCCAAGTCCTGCTGCTGGCAGCACCTTCCCAGCCCACAGAGAGCACCGGTGTTGACCTGGGTTCCAGGGCATAGCCTTGTCCACAGTGTTTTCTCTGGCTTCCCTTATAGTACCCTTTGCCAAAGCCAGAAGCACAATCTCCACAAGTCTGTCCCTGGTCTCGTTCCCTTCTACCAGCAACAGGCCACCCCAGTGGCTTGGAGGAGCTCTGAGTGGCCAGCACACTCCCCCTTGCTGGGTTTGGTTGCCACTCAGTATTGTGAGCATTCGTTGTACGCTGAGAGATTTCTCGTGGGAGGAGAGCTCTTCCTGGCTGCATCTGTCAGTCATCTGCCCCTGAGGCAGAGTCAGTTGTAGCTCTCCTGACCCCCTCCTGTGGGTCTCTGCAGAGGAAGCAGGGCAGTGGCTGGGCTGTGACCAGAGCATCTGCACAGCTGTCCTTTTAAAAGGAAAAGCTGGGCCAGGGATGTAGCTCAGTGGCATGAGCGCCTGTCTGGCAAGCACAAGGTCCTGAGTTCAATTTCCCATATGAAAAAAAATTAAAAAGGAAAAGCCAAGGTTTTTCTTACCTCTTAGACAGGTCCCGTTCTATGCCCTTCCTTGTTCCTACCAGTGCTGTTTTAGAGATGTGGGAATGAGGGGGCATCAGTCTTGTTTTTGTAATTTATCTGTATTTTTCCTCGTAATTAAGTTGGAAATCCGGGCCTCCCAGAGCCTAGAGTCACAGGTTGAGGAGGGAAGGAGGAGTAGTTCTGGAGTCTTTCTTGACGGAATTCGGGTCCTCCTATATGGGACCAAAGGCCAAATGAACAGTGAGGCACTTGCTTAGAAATTGTCCTCCAAAAAAAAAAGAAACTGTCCTCCAGAACTGAGAACCATCCCAGGGGAAACAAACTTTCCCTTCATCTCTGTCCAGAACAGTGGTTCGAGACTGTGGCTGTACCTTGGGATCACCTGGAAAATGAAACACAGGGCTCCCTGGGCCCACTCCTGGAACTTGATAATTCTGGGCATGAGGGCTTAATTTTTTAAATAGTTGTAGACTCTTAGAAGAATTCTGTGTGCCCTTCACCCAGCTTCCCCAGATGGTAACATTTACATTACCTTGGTACATGTATCTGAACTAAAAGTATAATGTCCGTGCAATACTCCTAACTGCAGACTTTGGGTCTTTTTCCATTTTGCCCAGTAATGCCCTTTTTCTGTTGCAGGAGCCAATCTAAAATACCAAGTTGCACTTCCAGCTATTTTTTCCTAACTCTTTAGTTTGAAATTAGGACAGATTCATAGGAAGTTGCAGGGCTAGAGGCCTCCCAGGCCAGTGTGCCTTGACGGTTACGTTTGACACGGTGATGATAGTGTCGGAGCCTGGACTTGGCCTGGGGGTTGTGGTCAGGGAGTTCTGCATAGGTCGCAGATGCGTAGTTTGTAACTGCCAGCACTGTCCCGTATGACCTGTCTCGTCGCCATCACTGAGGTTTTCCCCCTCGACTGTCCTGTTGGGGCTGCCCCCAGCCCTAACTGTGCGACCACTAATCTGTTCTTCATCTCTGTTACTTTTTCATTTAGAGAAAGTTGTATAAATGGAATCACACTGTGTAACCATTTGAGATTGCCTTCCACTCTGTTCTCTGGAGCTCATCCAGGTCACTGTGTGTGTGTGACAGCGGTTAGTCCCTTTCTGTTGCCAAATGGTCTCGCATGGAGTACTTGTCATGCCCTCCAAGGACACCAGTTGTTTCCAGCGTGGGGCTGTTCAAAATAAAGCTGCTGTGAATGTCCACTGGAGGTGTGTGTGGAAAGAGGGGCTTGCTTCCTCTGGGGTAAATGCTGGGAGCACCATTGCTGGGTTGTGCAGTCGTGACATACTCCAGTGAAAAAGAAACTGCCAGGCTGGCACGGCTGTACCATCTTTCATTCTTCCCTGCACCGTAGGATGATCAGATTTCAGGTCCTCACGGCCACTTGCTGGTGTCACTGCTGTCCATTTCACTGTCTGATAGGTGCACAGGGATTCTCCTGTAGCTTTTTTTCACCTTGGTGGTGTGCTGTCCGTCCATGTTCTTTACCTACTTGCTAATTACTTGACCTTTTACTTTTTTTTTTTGAGACAGTGTCTCACTGTGCAGTTCTGGCTGGCCTTGAACTCATGATCATCCTGCCTCAGCCTCCCAGGTGCTGGGGTTACAGGCGTGTGCCAACACTGGGCTAGGTTTTTTACTGATTGGAGAATTCCTGCTATATTACAAACACTCAGGTCTTCGGGTTTTTGGCTTGCAAACATTGTATTGTCTTCAGTAGCTTCAGGGTTTCTATTTGAAACACCCTTGAAGACTCTGGTAAAGCTTGGACCCTGTCCTGTGGCAGGGACCTGGCCTTGGTGGCGACTGGTGGAGGGAGGTTAGGCCAGGGGCTATCCTGGGGGAATGCTGGGACCTGTGTATCTTGTGCTTCTGCCATGATGCGTGTGGCCCAGAGCAACAGGGCCACAATGGACATGAATCCAAACCTGTGAAATCACGAGCCCGAATGCGCCGTTGCTCCTGTGAATCGACAATCACGGCAACTTCGTCACAGCGACAGAAGCTGACTCTCACAGGCAGCCAGTTACTCCTCCTCTCTACAGGGCCTTTTGTTTTGAAAAGTTACCAAATTTTCTTTTATGCATTGTGCTTTTACCATCACATGTAAAAGCCCTTTACCTACTCCTAGATCCTGGATGTTACCTATATTTTTCCTAAAGGATTGAACCCAGGGACCACTGAACTATATCCTGAGCCCTTTTTTTTTATTTTCAGGAAGGATCTCATGAAATTGCTCAAGTCAGCTTTGAACTTGGGATTCTCCTGCTTCAGCCTCCTGATTAGCTGGGATTAAAATGTGCGTCACTGTGCCTGGTACCGGGGATCAAACTCATGACCTTAGGCTTGCCAGGCAACTTGGCCAAAAGTTTCATGTTTCACAATTAAGCTTGTGACTCTTGAATTAACTTTGGTTATAAATGGGGAGACTTAGGTCAGTGCTCACATTGTGGTTTTTAAAGCCTACAGGTGCCCAGCACTGTTTATTCAAAAGGCAGCCCACCCTCCCCACCCCGCAACCCAGTTGCCATGCACCTTTGCCACGCATGGTGGTGGATACCTGTCAGCCGTGCTACTCAGAAGGCTGAGTGGAAGATCTCCAGTTTGAGGCCAGCCTGGGCCACCTAATCCCTGTCTCATAATTGAAAGGGCTGGGCACGTAGCTCAGTGGTGATGCACTTGCCCAGCATGTGTGAGGCTGAGGTTCAGACTGCAGTACTAAACAAAACAAAAACCCGGCATTTTTGTATGGTTTTTCTGTGTCCCTGTCATACCATAGTCCCTTGCTCATTGTACCTGTATGGGAAGTCTGCAAACCAGCAGACTGATTTCCTATTTCTATTTTCAAAATTGTTCTCATTATAATTTTTTTTTTTTTACAAACTTTAGAATGACCTTATCTATTCTAATGATTTTGCTGAGATCTCAGTAGTTGTGGCACTGGGTATATCGTTTCTAACTTGTCTTTAAACCCATGAGTATGGTCTTGTCTCCATTCATATAAATTTGAATTTCATTTTGGTTTGGAGACTTCATCTTTTTAAAATAATTTAAGCCTGAGTAAGCAGGTGTACATGCTGTCACCTTTTTTGTTATATGTATGTTATAATCCGAGATCCTGCTGGACGCTCTCTGTCTAGGTGGGTGGATTTCCTAGTGTACGCAGATGTGCATGTTGCCCTCTCACCCAATGCCCTGGACAGCAGGACTTTGCAAACAGCCCCTGGAGACTCTGACAAGCAGCTGAGGCTGCAGAGTGCTGCCCTCTGAACTTGCCCATCTGTGAGCAAGGACACCCAGAGCAAAATCGCCAGGTGCCAGGTCCCGCACTGAGGCAGCCATGCTGGTGGCCTTTCCATCAGGCACTGGTAAAAGGCTTGAGCTTTACACTGAGGATGTCGGCCCTGGGCTGTCCCTGGTGACCAATGATGCACTGGCTTCTCCCAGCCCAAAAAAGATGACTAGGCCATGATGGGTCATCAACCAATTTAATGAACAAAATAGTGCTTTGTATAAAAAGGTGCTTTTGTCTGTTGCTTGTGCCCTCATTTCTGGAGGACTTGTCATCTCCATAGGCAGAAGTGCCTCTTTGGCCCATGGCACCTGCATCAAGGCACACACTGGCCATATCACCACAGCTGGAGCTGAGGTGAACAGGTGTGTGGCTCAGAGTGGGTGCTCACTGGCCTTTTCATGTAGTACAGTAGACTTCTTGTGGCCTGAGGCGGCCACCGTGGTCACACTAGGAATAACTGCTGCTGAACAGATACTACCCGGGTGCCGTGTCTAACCCAGGACCGTGTGAGGGAGGCTGAGCCTCTGCTGTCGTGCCTGCGTGGAGCGCAGGGCTCGTCATGGGCCACTTTCTGGCATTTGAGGAGCCAGCCCTGCCCGGGTATAGGTCTATACCCAGAGGAGTGGACGGGAAGGAGAAAGCATGGAGGCCAGGCCAGGGTGGGAGGGTGTCTGGGGGCTCCTCCTGCCCTGCTGCCCGCTGGGCGCAGAGCTCCTCCGTGTGCTGCGTGGGAGGGGGAGGGAGGGGAAGGGAGCAGAGGAGCGGGCAGCTGCAGGGCTCCGCCACCAGGGGGCAGAAGAGGCACAGGGAAGCCAGGGTTGCGGGCCGCCTCCCCAGAAATTGGGTGGGCCACAAGCAACCCCAGTGCGGGGCCCATACCCCTGGAGGAGAGCCCTGTGAGCGACCATGCGGCAGGACTATCCGACTGAAGCAGGTTGGGTACAGACCCCCAAACAGGCGCTGCCCTAGCTCATTGGTCCTAGGCCTCGGAGGCAACCGTAAGGTTCTGGCATGTCCTGTGGGCCTCTGGCCTGCTGAGGACCCTGCAGACCCCAGAACCCACCCCAGTGCCTAGGACCAGAGCCACTCCAGACCCATCAGGGTTGCTGCCAACGGGTCTGGAGGGAGACCCGCCTGGGGCAGCAGTGGCCACCAGTGCTGGTGCCAGCCTGGCCTGCCGCCATCTCCTCATGCGTCTGGGATGCAGCTGCTGGCCACCTCTGTGTCACCATGTAGGAGACCAGACCTTGCTCTGCACAAGAGCAGTGTGAGGCTGAGGAGAAACTGAGGTCGGGCCCTTGGCCCCAGCTGCTTCTACTCCAGCCCTGTTTCTGCTTTGTGCCCTGGCTCTGTCTGGACCCACTTTGCCACCCACTGCCTGTGGTCCTTGCATCAGCCCATCCCAGCCCTGGCCAAGCATGGATAGCAGTGCCCCACACATCAGGCGCCTGCCCTCCACCCACTGGCCCTTGCAGGGCTGCCTTGGGCCGAAAGGAACAGGACTGAGGCCAGGGACCTCGGGGTGTGGTGCAGAGAGCCCTGGGGGCGCAAAGGGCAAATGAGTGATCCCACTGGTCCACCTTGTCAGCAGCGGGTGCGAGGGTGCCTGACGTGGGCTTGCAGTGCTTCCTGGATGCCCCGTTGCCAGTCTCGGGCCAGCTGCACAGGGGTCAGGGAGGCCTGGAATAAGGAGGCTGGGTCAGTCCTTCCTGTTCTCACAGCCCTCGTGCCACCCTGGGCCTTGCCAGACACACGTACCGTGTTCTGCACGCCCAACTTGGCACCGTACAGCAGCAGCAGCTTCATGGCCTTGTAGTGGCCATGGCGCACAGCATCGTGCAGAGCTGTGTCCCCCTCCTGTGGAGAAAGGACATCACCTCCTGTCCACATGGTGGGCCCTGGGTGGGAGGTCGGGCAGCCCCTTTGTCCCATGTCCTGAGGAGACCCAGTGCCAACCTTGTCCTGTGCGTTGATGTGGGCACCACACTCCACGAGGTGCTCAAGGCAGTTAGAGTGGCCCGTGCGCACAGCCACGTGGAGGGGGGTGCTCCAGATCTAGGAGGAGGTGGGGTCAGCGTGGGGTCTAGGCTGGCGCCCCTCCCCTGACCGAAGGGCTACCTGTTCTGACAGCCATCGGCGCAGGTGGCTGCTCCCTCCCTCACCTTGTCCCGGGCGTTGACCTGGGCTCCCTGGTTAAGCAGCTGCTTGAGGATGTCCAGGTGTCCTCCCCGGCAGGCCCAGAACACAGGCGTTCTGTCCAGCTGTAACACAGGAGCAGCGCTCAGCAAGCGGACACTGGGCAGGGCTGGGCCAGGGCAGGGCCTTCCTGGTGCTCACCAGGTCACGCGCATCCACCGCAGCGCCGGCTGCCAGCAACTTGCTCACCAGCTGGCTGTGACCCTTCAGGCAGGCCCAGTGCAAGGCCGTGCGGTGCAGCTAAGGTGAGACAGAGAGGAAGTTAGGCAGAGGGAGCAGGGCCCCGAATGTCACCCATCCCACCACCAGGTCAGGGGCCTCCCCTCCCTGCTCACACCCTGCCACCACATCTGTGTCCACGAAAAGCTTGCCATGTCTTGGCCAGGACCAGGTTGTACACAATGGCACACGTCACCTGACCACGCTACCTTGTCATGAGCGCTGGAGTCCCCTCCATCTGCCAGGTACTTGTCCACCAGGGACTCCTGGTTCTCAGCAGCTGCTTTCAGGAAGGTCTCCAGGTCCACAGGTCCCAGTTGAGCCTGGGGCTGTGGCTGGGTGAGCAGAAGGACAAGACCACCACGTCACTCCCCAGGCTGGCAGACAGCCACGATGACAATGTCCCCAGCCCAGCCCAGGGACTCCAGGCACGGACAGGATCAACACACGGTGGGACTGGGCAGGTGTTCTGATGTCAGCTCCTGCCCAGGAGACTCGATAGGCAGCGGGATGTGTATTGTGCAGATTTGTGCCCCCAAGTTCACATGCTGAAGTCCTAGCCCTGACCTTAGGGAGGTGACCTTACTTAGATTGTTTTTTTTTTTTTTTTGACCGGGAGTCGAACTCAGGACCTTGCACTTGCCAGGCAGGCACTTGTGCCATTAAGCTATATCCTCAGCATGTAGGGAATAGACCAAGGTGCTTTTTAGACCTGTTATGTTTATACTTTTTTTTTTTTTTTTGGTACCGGGAATTGAACTTAGGACCTCAGGCTTGCCGGGCAAGCGCTTATACCACTGAGCTATATCCCCAGCCTGACCTTATTTGGAAATGTGGCCCTGGCGGATGAGATTTGCTGAGGTTGCAGTGGAGTGGAGTGGTCTCTTTCCAGTATGGCAGTGCCAAAGGGAGCTCTACTGCTGTGGGACCGGTGTCCTGGCCACAAGGGACATGGGAGACCATCTTGGAATAAGAAGGCAGAAGTGGGTGAGGCACCTACCAGCTGGGGACTACAGGGACCTGGGGGGCTGCTGGTGTTTCCTCATTCTGTGCTTTGGGGAAAGCGACCAGCCTGCTGCCTGGGCCTGTAGCCCTCAGCACCATGAGATGGCTGGGTGTTCTCTCTGGCCGTCCCACAGATGCCAAGGGGCCCGGGCAGTGGCTGTGCAACGTGGTTTCTGCATTGCCTCCTCCCTGAGGCCTTGGGGAGAGCAGGCGCTGCCCCTGGAACTGAGCCCTGGGTGTGTCCCCCCCCTCCCCGCCCCTTGACCTCACCTCAGCCACGGGCTCCGGTTCCCTGGGGGGGGCTCTGCGTCTTAGTCGCTTTTCTCTCCGTCTTTGAACCAAGTTTTCTAAGTCTGCCAGTTTCTCCAGATTCGTTCTGGAGCTGTTGAATTTTTCCAGCTAGGGTATAAAGTGGGCAAAGACAAGAGCAGGCCAGCATCAGCCATCGGGGCGGGGCCTCAGCGACAGGCCCTCGGCCAGTCTGATCCTGGCTACACCTGGGCTCAGGACATGCACATGGGACCCGCTTCCCAACACCGCCGGCGTCACTCGCCCTCTTCTTCCTCTCTTCTTCCTGCTTCAGCTTCTCCCGGGCCCGCGCCTCGCGGGGGCCCGGCCTCCAGTCGTGAGGCCGGCCTCCGGGATCGGGAGCCGCGTGTCCGCGCCCCAGCTCTTCCTCTCCACCTCCTTCTCCACTCGCCTGTGGGGCAGGACGTGGGCAGAGAATCAGGAAAACTGCGGAAACCCTTAGAAAACAGTCTTGAGGCTGAGGCAGGACTGAAAGCTCAGGCCCAGGGCGGGCGATTTGACAAGACCTTGTTTTAAAATTAAAAAGGCTGCATGTAGCCAAACGCGCCCGGGTTCAGTCCCCACCGCTGAGCTTAAAAAAGAGAGAGAAAGGGGAAATGGGGCTGTGAGCGGCTCCTGGGGGCCGAGCCGGGTCACGGACGGGGCCTGGTGCTGGCGAGCGCTGGCACCTGTGCCCGCCCTCACCCGCTCCGCGACGACCAGGGCCCGGCGGGGGCCAGGGGCCGCGACTTGCTCCCATCAGCAGAACTGCAGGGCCAGGCCAGGGGACCTAGGCTATTTATATTGCTGGGCCTGTGCCTGGGAGCCTAGGGGCAGACGACACCCAGCCTCCCTCCTGGGCTGCTATCCCCGCATTCCTGGCAGATCATG
This sequence comes from Dinomys branickii, assembly GCA_004027595.1. Taxonomy (NCBI): domain Eukaryota; kingdom Metazoa; phylum Chordata; class Mammalia; order Rodentia; family Dinomyidae; genus Dinomys; species Dinomys branickii. The sequence continues at coordinate 298,126 of PVLD010000068.1, forward strand.
CCACGCTGTCACCTGACCCCAAGCCCAGAGACAGAGGAGATGCCCCTGGGGACAATTCTGGGTCCCACTCGGGTTCAGGAAGCTGTGTTTTCACGTCTGTGAAATGGGTTCATGCTAGCAATTTCTAAGAGCACTGTAAAAACCACAGGAACTTCTGGCACTTGCGTGGCCAAGAGCCAGACCCCCAGCTACTTGGGAAAGAGAAGGGTTGCGACTGTGTGCTCGCACCACCTAGGGCCCCCAGCCGAGACTGAATTCCCCCTAAAGCAGCAGCTCTGGCTACCTGATGCTCCCTGCTTTGGGGGCTGCAGCAAAGTTGGGCCAATACTGGACCTCCCAAGCTCAGCCTCACCCCTATACACCCCAGAGCATCAGAGCCACTGCTGTTTCTCACTGCCCAGGGCACCCAAGGGCACTCTTCCTTGGCCACCAAAGCAGCCAGACCCTCGGTTGCCTCCACAGCTGTCATGGGGCTGGGATAAAGGGACACCCAGCCACACCAGAGCTTCAGAAGCAGTCCCCACCCCACTCCCGTCCTCTCAGTCCAGGACAAAGTGGGACGCACCTGGCTGCGGTGTGGCCAACAGCATGGCCCAGTGAGAGAGGCACTGCTTTTCCCCACTCCCACAAGTATCAGGCTGCACCCCACTTCTTCCCATTCGGCTCCCTCTTGCTCCCCAGCCCCTCGTCACCCCACAGACCCAGCTTTCAGGCCACCAAGAGCCAAAAGCCTGTCCTCACCAACTGCCGAATGCTGATGAAGTCCATGGTCCCCCCCTGCTCTCCACGCCTCTGTGAGCAGAGCAGAACACGGCCCTTTTATAGGGAGCTGACTTGCGGGGGAGGTTGGAAGGGCTGCCCCTGCCAAGGCCGGATGGCTCTGGGGGCCTGTCACACCAACCAAAATACCCAGCCGGGAATGTGGCCTGCTGAAGGCAGGGAGCAGAGCTGTTGGAGCTGAGCCTGCTGCCTCCCTGCCTGCCACCTCCCCCACCGTGAGCCACTAGACCCACCCCATGGGGACACTTCCTGCTCTGCCGGGTTCTAAGCCCCTGGGAGGGGTCCTGCCCCCACCTCCATGGCACAGCTGTACCATCAAGACCTTGCTCAGTTGTCCAGAGGACAAGGACAAGGAGGCCGAGTCCCCCCTAAGGGACAGAAGAGGCTGACCTATGGCCTCAGGAATCTGCACCCAGGCCACAGCTGATGTCCAGCGGCCCCCCTCTCCCCTGTACCAAAGCCACCACGAATGCTGCTCACCCTCAAGAGCTGGGCCTGGCTGCTCTCAGTGCTCAGGCTCTGGAGACGTCTTCTGTGCCCCACACAGCTGCGCACACGTGCTCCCTAGGCACATGGATGCCCTTCTCAGGGACAGGGCTGAGCTGCAACAGCTCCTCCTAGGGAATAACTACAAGCTGGGCCTGGTGGCACACACCTGTAACCCTGGCACTCAGAGGCTGAGGCAGGAGGATCAATGTGAGTTGGAGACCAGCCTTGGCTACAAAGTAAGTTTAAGGCCAGCCTGAGCTACATGGTGACACCCTGTTTCAAAAAAAAAAAAGAAAAAAGAAAAGCAATAAAATCACTCCAGTGACAATAAACACAGCTGTTAGGTAATCTGTCTTCAGCCACGTAATCAAATTCCCTCATTCTCCTTCAGAAGCCACACACGCCCTTGACCCAGCAGGGCTTTGAACTCTGCTTGACTTTAAAGGAATCAACCTTCTAGCGCAGCTCCATGGCCACTAACACCCTTATCAGCAGGCTGTTTTCCTTGGCAGGGACTGTTTTTTGTAGACTGTTTTTTTTTTTCTGCCATGGAGCTACAGCCACAGCCCTAGACCTTTTACAGCGCCCTGTTCCTGGTGCTCTCTCTCTGCCAGTCTGGTTCGGAGGGAAGGGGTTAAGCAGACCTAAAGGAGAGCAGAGAAGAAGGCTGGGCTTTGGCTCTGCGCCCCCATGCCAGCCAACTCTTAACTCTTCCCCTTGACATTTGGCAAGGGCACTTGGCATCAATGGGCTTCATCTGAAATTCTTAGCAGAAAGCCAGTGTGTCCCACGTGAAACTGTTAACTGACTTTAAAAAATATATTATTAATTCCTAGCTTGGTCCTCCTGTACATCTGTAATCCCAGCTACTCAGGAGGCTGAGTCAGGAGGATGGCAATTTCAAGCCCAGCATGAGTAACTTAGCCCTTGTCTCAAAATAAAAAATAAATGGTGAGGGGTGTAGCTTAGCAGTAGAGCACCTGGGGTTTAAACCTCAGTACCACAAAATATTTTAAAAATTCCTTTTTTAGGGGAAGCACTGGGAATTGAACTCAGGACTTCTCACTTTCCAGGCAGTCACTGCCACTGAGCTATATCCCCAGCAAGAAAATATTCCTAACAAAAAAATCTAAGCACATGGGGTAACCCACTTGGGTCTCCCTTCTGTCCCTCTCTTGGACAGAAGCTTTCTTTCTCTCAATAAATATATTCTGCTATTAAAAAAAAAAAAACCTAAGCACAAAGCTCAAGCTCTTATCCAACTGCTCACAGTGGCCTGGGGAAACCATGGTGGGTTTCATCCGGCCCTACTGTCTCTTTGTCTGTGTATTCTGCATCTGCGGAAGCCTTTCTCTTTGGACAGCTGAATACTCTTCCCCAAAGCACGAAGGACCTCCCTGCTGGGGGAGCAGACTTCTTCCCCAGCACTGGGGACTGAACCCAGGGCCTTCACACTGAGCTCCAGCCCCAGCCCTGTTCCTTTTCCTCTGACACAGGGTCTGGCTGTTGCCTGCAGGCTGCTGGGTTCACAGGACTGTGCAAAGGCCGAGTGGCCAAGTGGGACCCACACACGCTTGTACTGTGCCCTCCCCAAGTCCCCAGAGCCACTGTGTGGTGACCACCCCCACCTCCCAGATGAGCACTCGAGGGATGAAGGCCATAGCACCCTGTGTCACGGTGGCTCAGCCAGTCACACAGCCCACACCTCCGCTCCTCAGCCTTGTGCTTTCACACCAAGGTGCTCCAGCTCAACATTCACCCCATGCATGGCATGAGGTCAGGGGATAACTTTATTGTTTCCAAGCACGTAGATGTTTCCACAGGAAAACTCAAAATGGGACTGTCTGTCCCAGCTTAGATGCTGCCACCTCTGCCTGGCTGCCATCCTGGCTGGAGGTGGCTCTTGGTGTTCTGGGAGTGCTGTCCGCCTGTGTGGATGCAGAGCAGGTGGGGCAGGCCGTGCTGGTGTCTGTGCTCCCAACCTGGTGCTGTCACCTCAGCTGGCCAGCAGGTCCCGCAGGGCGCTGTTGCCTGGCAGCAGGTCACAGGCGAGCCGTGCCTTCCGGTCCCGGACAGCCTTTAAGGCTGGACTATGCTGCAGCAGCAGGGAGCAGATGTCCCCATGTCCCCTCTCGGCAGCCTATGGAGAGAGAGGCTCTGTCAGCAGGTGGCACTGGGGTCCCTGCAGGGCCCGCTCTGCTCAGCAACTTCCTCTCCTGAAGCAGAGGTGTGCGGGCAGCAGAGATGGGGCAGACATCTAATCCCGCTGCATCCTAGGGGCTGTGGGCACAGACTGCAAAGCCCCTGTGCCAGCCTGGCACTCAGCAGGACCTCTCTTCCTCATGCCCTCTGCCCAGCGGCCCTGCTTGTCTCCAGCCAGATCCACAGTGATCAAGTCTATACCTGGACCTCACGCCCTCAGCACCCCTGGCCCCCACCAGGCACTGGCAGGCACAGGGGCATCGGGCATGGTTCCCACCCTTGGGGCACAAGGCTGCGCAGGGCAGGCCTGGGCGTTTCTGGCCCCGCCTGGCTCTCTTCTGTGAGAACGCTTCCCAGACCCCGAGTTCTGGCTCCCTCTGCCAAAACAGGAGTCTGGTGAGTTCTGCGGAAAGCCCCATTTCTCCCATGTCCCCACTGACACAGGAGGCCTGGACTGCAATGAATAGCCCCGCCAGGCCCCAGGGCAGCCCAGGCGGCTACGCCAGACCTGTGGGCTCTGGGTAACTCTGTCACCTGCTGTTGCCTCTTCCTCCCAGTGAGAGGGACTGCAGGGGCATCTGAGAGGAGGCAGCTACTGCACTGCAAGCCCGAACCCAGGTCCTGTGCAGAGCTTCTCAGAGTTGGGACTGGCGATTCCCAACTTTGCTGCCTGCATCAGGGAGAGGGCCCTGCAGGAAGCTGGGGGACTCATTCATCCCGAGTAATGTTTTCACAAAAAGTAAAGCGCCAGCTGGGCACGGTGGACATGCATGTAATCTTAGCACCAGGAAGCTGACGCAGGAGGACTGCCGAGAGCGAGGCCAGCCTGGGCTACTTAGCGAGACCTTGTCTCAATCCTCTCAAAAAATAATAAACCACCAATGTTTGCAAATAATCTAGTTATAAAAAAAAGAGGAACAGTTGTATACATCCTTCACACATCTGTACTGTCTAGGTGGGAGGAAGAGAGCTGTATCCAAAGTCAGCAAGCTGTGGCACCACCAGCCCAGCAAGTTCCTATGTGGTGGTGGCAGTGTCTCCTGTGAACGCCCCTTCTGCCAACTGTGGCAGAAAGCTCTGGAGAAACAGCAGCCTGAACCATGAAGCCTCAGGCAGTCTGCCTCTCCCATAGGCAAGGCTTTAACAAAACCCAACATCCAGCCAGGTGTGGTGGTACATGCTTGAAATCAGTACTCGGGAGGCTGAGGCAGGAGGATTGCTGTGACATTGAGGCCAGCTAAACTACATAGTGAGACCCGGTTCTAACAAAAAAAAAAAAACCAAGAAAATGAAAAGACAGAAGTACAGGACACAAGGGCAGGAGGTCAAGGCTGGAGAGGTGGGTGGGAGGTGACCCCAGATCTTGCAGATGGCTCCAGACCTGAGGCGAGAGAGCGGGAGTCTGAGGGAGGGTAGGGCTCATCAGATTCTTTAAAATCACTGCTCTGGGAGGAATCAAAGTAGGGGTAAGAGAGGGATATATTCACACACATAACCATACATGAGTGTAAGCCACCTCCCAGCCTGGCACACCTGTAATTCTAGCACTCTGGCAGGCTGAGGCAGGAGGATCGCAAGTTTGAGCCCAGCCTGGGCCACTTAGACCCTATCTCAAAAATAAAAAGTGGAAAGGGCTGGGGATGCAGGTCAGTGTGAAGGTCCTAGGGATCATACACTCACTCTCTCTCTCTCTCTCTCTCTCTCTGTAGATGCCTGGAAGGAGGAGCTAGGAGTGCTCATTTCCCCAGTGTGCCATGCTGAGCGTGTGGACGTCTCTAGCCAGAAAGGTTAATGCAGTGTTGGATCACTCTGGCTCTGACGGGGAGGAGGGGCACAGCTGTGAGAGGCAGTTACACAGGAAGTCTCCAGACACGCAGCTCCCAGACATGAGCTGAGGACACCATGCACTCTTGCTTGCCTGCACAGGGACGAGGCTGAAAGATTATGCATTCATCACCTTTTATTTTCTTCCCTACACCTTTCTGTTTCCTCCATGTTTTCTACAATGAATATGTTATAACTCTTTTTTTTGTTGGTTTTTTTTTTTGTTTTATGAGACAGGGTCTCACTATGTAGTTCAGTTATGCCTTGAACTCACCGTGTAGCCCAAGATGCCCTTGAACTTGTGGTGATCCTCCTGTCTCAGCCTCTTAAGTGTTGGGATTACAGGTGTGTGCCACCAGACTTGGCTTTTTTTTTTTTTTGGAGACAGGGTCTCACGCTATAGTCTAGGCTGGCCTCAAACTTTCGATCCTCCTGCCTCGGCCTCCCAGGTGCTGGGATTATAAGCACGCACCCTCCCAAGCACACCCCACCATGTTATATTTTAGAAGAAGAAAGTTTGGGGGCTGGGTGTGGTGGCAGCTGAGGCAGGAAGATTGCTGTAAGTTTGAAGCCAGCCTGGGCTACACAGAACCCTGCCTCAAAACACCAAAAAAATAAAAGAAAATTTGGTGGTTTGGAGAGGGACCAACCTTATGGAGACTGGTCATGCCGTCGTCATCCACCAGCCGGGGGTCAGAGCCGTGCAAGAGCAGCAGCCGCGCGATCTCTGTGTGGCCGCAGTAACTGGCACGGTGCAGGGCCGTGGAGCCCCCGTGGGTCTGGGCGTCACACTTCGCCCCGCTTTCCAGCAGGAGCTGGCACACGGCATAGTGCCCATTACGGCTGGCGTAGTGCTATAGGGGCAAAGAGCCCGGTCAGGTGGTAGGGCCCAGGCAGTAGGGCGGTGAGGGCCACCGGGCAGCGGGGGACCACTGGGCAAGCTGCTCTGTCCACACTGCCAGCTTCCACCCAGGAAGAAGCTCCCCAACCTCTGGCCAATGCAGGCAGGAAGCAGCGTTAATGGTGATAACCCGCAGGCAGGGTGCTGCCTTCCTAGAGAGAGAGGCTTGCTGGAAGAGAGCAAGTCACAGGCACAGGGGCTGCCTTCCGGCCAGGACTCCAATACCACAGGGAACAAACGACAATTTCAGATGGGACACAGACTCAATGGCGTCCACACAGTGAGGGGACGAGCAGGGTGAGGGGGCGGCCTGCAGGGTGTGGTGCTCTGGCTGCAGGGAAAACAGCCCAGTCATCTCGGGCAGAGAATCCAACAGAGGACTCGCAAAGTGGTGTGGATGGTCAGTAAGTACATAAAAAACAACTACCACATTAGCCCCTAGGAAAATGCAAATCAAAACTACACCAAGCCGGGCACAGCGGCGCATACCTATAATCCCAGCACTCTAAAGGCCGAGGCAGGAGGATTGCTGTGAATTCGAGGCTAATTTGATTTACATAGCAAGACCTTGTCTCAACATAAATAAAAATAGACTGAGAGCACACGCCTCACCCCAGTCAGAATGGCTATCATCAACAGCCCAGAAAACAGCAACGTTGGCGTGGCTGTGGGGGTGTAAAACAGTACAGCCACTATGCAACTCCGCAGCAGGGGTCCTCAAAACCTACAGAGCTATCACCTGATCGAGCTGTGCATCTCCTTTGCACCTACCTGAGGCATTAAAGTCAGAACACTCCAGGGCCCTGCAGAGCCAGTTATTGCAGCACAGGTCACAGTAGCCAAGGTGTGCTGCCCATCAACAGATAAACGTCACACATGCACAATGGAGTACCATTCAGCCATAAAAAATAAAATTTATTTGCAGGAAGACAAATGGGTCCAGTGGTCATCTCACTAAATGGAATAGGCCACAGCCAGACAAGTTTCACGTTTCCTTAATATGCGGAAATTTAAAAAGCAATCAGGAGGCTGAGGCAGGAACGCTGAGTTTGAGGCCAGCCTGGACTACAGAACAAGTTCAAGACCAGCCTAGACCACATGACAAGACCCTCTTTTGGGGGCAAATAATAGGCATGGTAGTGCATGCTACTCTGGAAGGCTGAGGCAGGAGGACTGCACATTAAAACCAGCCTGGGCAACTTGGCAAGATCCTGTCTCAGAGTACAAAATAAAAATTGGGCTGGGGGAATGTAGCTCACTGGAAAACCCCTAGGTTCAGTTCCTGATAGTGCCAGAAAAAAAGAGAGAGAGAGAGAAACTGTTGGGCTAGGGATGTAGCTCTTGGTAGAGTGCCAGGCTGTAGTTCGAGCCCAACACTACACATGAAAGGAATGGGGAGGTCCATCTGGCCTCTGGCCTTGCAATGCTGGTTCCATTCATGCTTCTGGGACTGTGGGGCATCCACGTGTCACTCACTTCGTGGCAGCCGGGGGCCAGAGTCCCAGTGTCCCCTCCCAGGCCCCTGCTGAGGTTCCACCGTCCCTGATGGTTCTGAGACCGGGCTTGGGCACACGGGCCTCTGGGGGACACAACACCAAACCATGGCACAGAAGACACCGGCGTGCACCAACCCCCATGGAGGGCTGCCCGCACGGGTTACAGCGACCCTCTCCCAGCCTCACCAGGGCGGTGTAGCCGGCCGAGTCGGGCTGGCTGGGGTCTGTGGGCTTCTGGATGAAAGACTTCACGCGGCCCAGGTCTCCATCCAGGGCTGCCGACCAGATGCCTGCAGAAAGCCAAGCAAAGACTTACATGGCCCGGGCCGCTCGGTGTTTCCGCCACCTCGGGACCCTAGTCTCCATGTCTATAAACACAAGAACATCTGGTCATTCAACAACTATTAACAGAGCCAAGCCTAGTGGCCCTGCCTGTAATCCCAGCTCTTGGAGGCTGAGGCAGGAGGGCTCTCTGGGGTACAGAGGAGACACTTGTCTCAAAACACCAACCGAATACAGTGAAGACCAAAGCCACTGTGGGGAGGGCCCCGCCCTGAAGCCACACAGCCCAGGGGTACTTGGTGTTGGACACACGCCTCAAGGCTCTGGTGCCGGTGCCCAAGCAGGAGGGGGGTGAAGGGGAGCAGCTCCAGGCCTCTTGGGTGGCAGGGAGCCGCAGGAAGGCTCTGTGAGCGAAGCTGGGAGGCGGGGGTTCCATCCTAGCGACCAACTGCTCCCAAGGGCCTCCCCGCTCCTCACTGTGGGGAGCAAGTGAGCTGCACCCTGGCAGCTCATTCATTCCATGCCAAGTGGCCCCACTAAGCCTGCAATTTGAACCCTTAGACAGGATATAAGGGGAAAAGCTGCACCTGCTTTCATTTGGTGAGGACACACATACCCAGCACCCCTTCAGGCTATGTGCACAGCACAGACAAAACAGGAACTGGGCTTAGAACTGGGCCCTATTCCCACAAGATCTTGGTACGCGCAAATATCCCCAAATCTGAAAAAAAATCCCAAACCCTTCTGTTCCCAAGCATTGGAGGTAGGGATAGTTGACCTGTACGTGGCAGTGTTGTAGGCATTCGGGGTCAGTCAAGGATAAACAAAACTCAAAAATTTGGTTTAATGATGCTTATATTTCATTTAAAGAAGAAAAACAAGAAATATGTACACATGTTTATATATACACATTATATGTAAATGTAATTACCTATGTATATAAACTATCTTTTTTTTTTTTTGCGGTACTGGGGATCAAACTCAGGACCCTGCGCTTGCTAGGCAAGCGCTTATTCCACTGAGCTATATCCCCAGCCCCTAAACTATCTTATATGTAATTACATATATACACATATTACATTTTTCTACATGTATATTCAACATTTTTTTAAAAAATGAGACAGGGTCTCACTATGCAGTTCAGGCTGGCCTTGAACTTGCAATGATCCTCCTGCCTCAGCCTCTCGGAGTGCTGGGATTACAGGCGTGCACCACCATGCCCAGCTGTTCAATATATTTATAAGAGTGAGATGGTACAAAGTTCTCTGAAAAATAAGCAGAGAACCAGAAACATGGGCGCATGCTGTAATTCCACACACTCAGGACACCAAAGCAGAAGGATCACAAGTTCAAGGCCACCCTGGGGAACTTTCCAAGAACCTGTCTAAAAATTAATGGCCTGGTATGTAACTCAGTGGTAGAGTACTTGGTTAGCATGTGTGAGGCCCTTGGTTCAATACCAAGTGATCGCTGCTCCCTCTAAAAAAAAAAAATCCCAGAATGAGACCAGTGTGGCTGATGCTTAGAGGTGATTGCACACAACCAAGGAGAACTGAAATGAGGGTAGAGAAATAGAGCAGGAATATGGTCCAAGAAGCCTTGGAGGCCATGACGGGAGTTTGGATTTATTCTAAAAGCAATGACAGCAGGCAGGGAGGTGCACACCTGTAATCTCAGCATTCTGATTGTTTGAGGAAGGAGAATTGAAAGTCTGAGCCCAGCCTGGGGAATTTAGGGACTTAGTGAGATCTCATCTCAAAATTAAAAAAAAAAAAAAAACAGCCGGGACTGGTGGTGCACGCTTGTAATCCCAGCACTCGGGAGGCTGAGGCAGGAGGATCCTTGCAAGTTGAAGGCCAGCCTGGGCTACAAATTGAGCTCAAGGCCAGCCTGAACTGCATAGTGAGACCCTGTCTCAAAAAGGAAAAAAGAAAAAAGAAAAAGAAAAAGAGGGCTGGGGACTAGCTCAGTGTGAAGGCCCTGTGTTCAATCCCCAGGGCCATAAAAACAAAACACAGTGGGAAGCCTGTGTGCCAGCACACTTCTGTAATCCCAGTGCTCAGGAGGCCGAGGCAGGAGGATCATGAGTTTAAGGCCTGATTACACCGTGAGACCTTGTCTCAAAAAATAAAAGCCTCAGAAATTGCAATAATCTGATTTGGTATTTTCCAAAGCCTTCTCTGGCTGCTGGGTGGGGACCCGGAAAACGGGGTGGGGGGGCGGCGAGCCCCAAAGCACAAGTCTGGCTCAGGAGAGGTGAAGGAGGTGGGCAGGTGCAGACCCCTCGCTCTGCGGTAATGGTGCAGTGGGAGTGCATTGGCGGCCAGCAGCATTTAGCCAGGGATAACACTGTCTCTATGACTGCACAGCTGCCCCTGCGGGACAGGGGACAGCTAGGTAGCGCTGACACAGAGACCAGGACACTGGTTCCCAGCCTTCCTGACAGGACGCAGGATCCAGCTCTGCATAAGCTGGGACGAAAGCTACCTCTCTGGGCCTCCTGGGTGGAGCCCTGTCACCTGTCACCCGCCGAGTTCGTGGCCACTTCTCAGGCGTGTGCACCGCCCAGCAGCCTGGACCCGCAGCGGCACCGCGAAGCCCCAAGCCTGGTGCCCCTGTCCTCTCGGCAGCGCGAAGCCCCGGCTGCAGAGTCGGCTTCCGGCCCCATTCCCATCCGAGCAGCCTCGGGTCTCCCGGGTGCGGTCGTCATCAGGTGAGGACCCAGGCTCGGCCTCATCACTTGGGCAGCTTACGGAAACGACGGTTCGGTATCCCTGCCCGCACAATGTGTGGTCTCACCTCTCTCGAAGTCCATCTCTTCCAGGGTCTGTTGCACTCCGGGCACCGCACCAGGGCACGAGCAGCACGGCCTGTCCCCACACGGGTGCGACGCCGCCATCCTGGCCTCGGTCGCCTGGAGAGAGGTGGAAGCCGCGCCCGCCCCACCGTCACAATCTGACCACTCGGCACCCGTGGTTGTCTTCCGGTCCCGCCCCTCACCCGGGTTAACCAACCCAGCGCCTAGGCCTTACCTGGAGAGCCAATCGCACGATGAGGCGGGGCTTAGCCACCGCCTCGAAACGTGTCACGACGCCGCCAGGCGAGGGCGCGCTAGGCTAAACGAGGACGGTGGGATTGGCGGCCCTGGGACCGAGCTGCCGCGGGGGCGGGGCACCGCGCCCTGCAGTTGAGGGGGAGGGACCAGGCGGCTGGGCGTGGTCTGACCGTGTCTTGTTGGCCAGCCGTGGGAGCTCTTCCAGTCCCCACCCTCGTCCCGACCCCACCCCACCGCACCCTACTCCTGCGGTACCGCAGATCCAGCCCACCAAGGGTGACAAGGGACCACTTGCAAAGGAGGCTGCCCTGCGACCCCGACACCCTCTGCATTCTTTCACAGTCCTATAGGGAGTCGGGCGTGGTGGCGCCCGCTGGTAATCCCAGCACTCTCAGAGGGTGAAGCAAAAGGATTGCAAGTTCGAGCCCAGCGCTGGCAATTTAGTGAGACTGTCTCAAAAAAGCGCTGGGAATGTAGCTCAGTCCTGATTCACTCTCCAGTATCACAATGAATAAAATAAAAATAGAGAGCAAGTGGCCAACCACAGTCCCTAGAAGCACCCCAAGGGTAGAACCAGGGCCTCCCAACCATGACAAGCCCCCACTTGCTTTACTGAATCCAGCTCCAGGTTTCCCAAAATGTCCTCAGGGCTGATGGCTGTGGACAGCCGATGGCCGTGGACAGTTTCCAAGGACAGCAGACCCAGCTGCTCCACCCCTCGGGAGCTCAGGCCTCCGTGCCTCGGCATGGGGTGGCCGCTTCTAACCCGTCCTTGGCACCCAGCAGCGCATCCAGGCTGGGGCCTGTTGTTTGTTTCAGGAACATCTGGGCGCTGTACCTCTTCCCAGCCAGCGCAGGGCTGGGAACTCTGGGTGGCTCCTTCCCTACATGGTCAGGACAACGAGACTCCAGCACTCTCCAGGCCAGCAGCCTAGTTCTCTTTCCCAGAGTCCAGACTCATGCAAACCTCGACTCCCTCTTGTGTTGCTTCAGAGGCTTCTAGGAAGTCCCCTCACTCCCACTCGCCCTCTGCAGAGTTCTGGGGGTGCAGCCCTACCCCCCCGCCTCGTCTCTCTGGCCCCAAGCCAGGCTGGCTCCCAAGGGCTGTGGCCCTGGTCTGGTTCCCAGCCCCATAGGCACGACTGTGGGAAAACACTGGAGTCGGAGCTGTCCCCACCCCCACCCCAGAGGGGCACCAGCAGCCAGGGACCACAGCAGGGGAGGCTGCCCTGGGACCACAGCCAGGAGCATGGGGGGAACCAGCCTCCCTCACGACCCAAGGGACCTTCTCCTCTCCATACCCAGAGAGATAAGGTTTAGCCCAGAATGCTTGACCTCATCCCAATTGTTTCATTTTCTTCGTTTTATTTGTCAATATAAAAATACTCAAACATTTACAACAAATAAATACGCAGGGACACAATAAGTTACACTGTTAGGAGCCCTCTTCCTGGGCTGGGAGAGGGTATGCTACCCTCTCCCCACAGGACCTTTCCCAGCCCCGTATAAAATACCACCAAACTGGGGCCCAGAGGGAGGCCCCGCCCACCCTACCTCCAAACACACAGGAGGCGCCATCTCCCTCCCCCCACCCTGAAAACATTCACAGCCCAGGACAGGGCTAGGCCCACCCCTGGGCCCTGCGCTCCTCCCCACACCCCAGAGGAGTCCAGCACCCTGCCCACCCCACCCCCATATGTACATAGGTGCCCCGAATTTGGGACAGATGGGGGTAAGAGAGACAAAGTGATCCGGCCCTTTCCCCTTCATAGCTCCAAAGACTCACCAGGAGGACCCTAGGCCAAGGGAAGACTCCACAGAAACGGGACGGCCATGCCATACACACATACAGGCACACACACACACACACACACACACACACACATGCAGACACGCTCACATCTTGTAACTTCTGCCTCATAAGTTTTGGCTGCTGGGGTCCCATGTGTCCGAGATTCACAGAGGAGGAAGGCTGGTGCCCTGGTGAGCCACTCCAAGTGGCAGTGCCCATGCTGAGCAGGTCTTCATGGCCAGGCGGGTGCTGGGCAGTGCCAGTCCCAGGCAGAGCAGGTGCCCGAGCCATGTCCCTGAGGTAGCTGGTGCCTGTGCAAAAGTAGGAGCCGCACTTCCCGCATGCCCCGCCGATGCGGTGGGTCCCCTCATACCGAGGACTCCTCTGGGTTGGAGTCGGGCAGCGGCTGGCGCTGCTGCAGCTTGCGTCTCAGTTCGTCGGCGAGCTCGGGCAGGGGATGCCCGCCCCGGTCCTCTCCTCCTAACTGTAAGCGCACATAGCCATTGGCATTGGAGTTCCGCCCGCCCCCCAGGTGGAGCCGGGTTGGAGAAGGCAGGGGCTGGCCGGGGATGCCGGGAGGGGGCGAGGGGGGCCCGCCCCCAGGCTGGCACCTTGCGTGTCCAGGCACGATCTTGAGCGAGCCATCGGAGTAGTAGTAGCCAACCGGATCCCAAAGTTTCTCCTCTGTTTCTGGGCCAGGCCGGAAGGGCGGACTGGTGGGCTCCTTGGGCAGCTCCAGCGGGTACACTAGGGTCCTCTCGGCTGCCTTGGCACCTTTCTCCAACTCTTCCCGGAGCCGCCGGCGCAGCGACAGAACCAGCAGCAGCAAAACCAGGCATACGGCTCCCAGGGCCACCACAGCCAGCCATACCAGCCCCAGGTTTTCCAAGGGCGCCCGGGCCTCCAAGGTCACTGATGGGCCAGCCACAACAGCCACAAGGTAGCCTTCTGCGGCCAGCCGGGCTCCCTGCTCCTCTGAAAAGCAGTGGTAGGTGCCCGCGTGGCGGGGCTGGGCGGCCATCACCACCAGGGCCTGCAGCCGGGTGTCGTAGAGGAAGGAGCCGGGCTGTTCTGCGGGCAGATCCCGGTCCCTGAAGGTCCAGCGGGCACGGGCCAGGTTGGAGGAGAGGCGGCAGGGCAGCACCAGGTCTGTGCCCGCCACCACTGTGATGTTTTTGGCTGTGAGCCTGACTGTAGTGGCAGAGACAAGAGCAGAATTATTGAAGGGAACTCGGGGCCAGGGACACAGGGTCTCTAACTGTAACCCAGGGGTTCAAAGGCAGGGGTACGAAATGGACAGCTCACCTTTCTTACTGCCACGCAGGTTACAGATGCTTGACGTGTCTAAGATGGTCACGTGCTGGACCAGCAGGGATCTGGAGGGGAACCGGGGATGTCAGCACCCTGGCTCCAGCTCATCTGCCCTGCTATGCCCAGACTGCCATCCTCAGAGCCCAACTCACCCAGAGTGGCCACCCACGGCCACACAGCGGCTGGTGTTGACATTCCAGGCACAGTAGGGGTCCCGGGCTAGGACGCAGTCTGCGCAGGAGCGGTACTTGCTACAGGTGGCCAGGGGCAGCTGTACGAGCTGAGAGCGGGAGCCAGCAAAGAGCAGCTTCTGCGGGAAAATCAGGGACAGGAGGGTCAGTGGTGTTGGGGTCACAGCTGGGGACAGCTTAGCCTCCCACAGGGAGCACAGCCCCAAGAGGCAGCCCCGGGAGAGAAGGCAGAGGTGAGTCCAAAGCCTACCGAACTCACCGAGGGCTTACTACAAGCCGGCCCAATCTTAAGCACCTTATGACTGTGACCTTATTAAACAGAGACAACAGATGCACCCCCACACTCTCACACAAATGGTGTGGGAAACAGTACCCACTAGCAATGGCAGCGGCGTAGGATAAGGTGTCTTTCTGTTTGAACGGTGGCTGCCAACCTGTGTGTGTTTATTCAACCCTACACTTTCTTTCTGCCATTATTCCATGTTCCAGGGAAACAATTTTGAGTCACAATAGCTGGTAAAAGGCAAGCCAATCAAAGTACACAGCGTGCTGGAAATATGCCCAAAAGAGTTTTGCATGAGGTTAAAAAAAAAATGCCAACGCATCAGGGAAACGGTCAAGGAAGCGAGGAAGCAGAAGGCTGGGCCCAGAGGGCCCCTGGGGAGTGGGAGGAACCAATGTTGCGGGGACACTGTAAGCATCCCGCAGCCCAGGAGGTCTGGCCAGCAGGGGTGTGATCGGAAGAGGCTGGAGGAAGAGGGGCCTGAGGAAGGAACATGTGAGTGGTTGCCAGGCCCCGTTCTGGGAACGCAGTCCCAGGGGACCTGGCTATATATAAAGGCGCTGTGGGTTCCGTTGGCTACTGTGATCACTTCCCGCAGCTCAGACTGTGCTCTATGGACTGTGCTGCCCTGGCGGAGGAGCAGGACAGATGGCACTGGGGACAGCAGTGCAGGGCCAGACACCCTACCTTGCTCTGAGACAGTACCAGGCTCTCCACGGGCTCCCGGTCAAACACCTGCAGCTCCTCGATCAGGTGCACCCAGGCGCCGAGGCTCACAGCCTTGAGCAGCCAGCCGTCCCCTGGAGGTGCAGGGAGAGGTAAGCAAGCTGGCACTGGGCTCTGGTCATCCCCAGCCACCCTGCCCCGCCCCATCCCGCCTGGGGTACAGCCATGCCTACCTGTACCAATGAACAGCACCGTGTAGGTGGCTCCATCGAGCGCCGTGATCCGGTCAGCCACCAAATGGGTGAAGTTGGCCTCCTTCTTTACCAGCAGAGGCCGGCCCCAGCGGGGTGCCACCTGCTCCTCCATCAGTGGGTGCTTCTTGATGAAGTTGAGGGTGTTGTCGGGCAGCTCCAGGGAGCTGCTGTAGCCGTGGCGCCGGTGCCAGTTGTTGATGCACTACATGGGGCAGGCGGGGGACAGGAGGGCACCGTGAGCCCTCAGGGACAGGCACTGAGCAGACAGACAGCAGGCACAGGCCCCGTCCCAGAGGACTCACCGAGCCGGGCCGAGGGGTGGGTACCGTGTCTGTGTAGCGGGCCCACTTCTGGGCTTGCTCTCGGTACTCCTTGTAGGGACCCTCGAACACCCGCTGGATCTCCTCTAGCTGGTACTCACAGACCGCTGATAAGTCCACATCTCCCCTGCCACAGAAACAGACCTCAAGGGTCACAGCTGGTATTCACCTAAGCCCATCTCAGTTCCAGGGCCAGAGCACAAGGGGGGGCTGAGCACAAGGTGGTCACAGGCACAAGAATGTACTGGAATGGCAGGTCTAAGGTACCACCCAAGAGCTTTAAAATGGGGCAGATAGAATGCATGTAGCGGCACATAGAGGCAGGAGGACTGCCACAATTTGAAGCCAGCCTGGGCTGTATACTGACTTCGAGGCCAGCCTGAGCTATATAAGGAGTCCCTATCTGAAAGCACCAAGGTAAATAAAACAAGGCAGCAGATGCCTGGTGTTCTTGATGTCTTGACGCTGGTTACCTGGAAGCCCTTCAGAGGCCCACTCAGCCCCACACACCCACCCACACCCCTACCCCAAACACTCGCCCTCTCCTACCTCCAGGGGCCCCCCCGGCCGACTCACCATCGAGCTCGGAAGACCCCAAAAAAGGTGGTGTTGTGCCAGGATGCGCCTCGCAGGGTGTGAACTGCTCGCAGCTGGTTGAAGTAAAGCTGCCAGTCAGGGGCCGAGCATACCAGCCGCGCCTTCAGGAACGTGGTCCACTTCCGCTGCAGCGTACGCGCCCCGCCCATGTCTCCCTGGCAGATGGCAAAGGGACAGGGTCGGTCAGCCCCTGCCAGGCCGGCAGGGCTCCCAGGATGCCCACTGCAGGACTCAGTACCTTACAGACGCGGGCGACGCGCGCCACCACCTGCTCGGCGTAGCAGTCATACTCCACCGCCCGCTCACTGAAGAAGAAGTAGATCTTGTCGTCATCCCCAGTGAAGCTCCCCACGCTCTCAGGGACGTAGGCAGAGCCTACAAAGTGGGGTTCTGCAGCAGGGCAAGGGGGGTCAGCGGCAGGGCGCCAGGGATCTCACAGCACCCCCCCCGCCGCCTCAGCGCCCCCAGCTCCATGTCAGCGCTCACCATTGAGCCAAAAGGCCAGGTACTCAGTCTTCATGGCATGGTGGGGGCCCATGTTTCGCAGGATGACAGGCTCTGTGCCCAGGAAGTTGTTGAGCGTGGCTGAATACAGCTCTCCGTCTGTGGGTGATGGAAGTTCAGCCAGGGCTGCAGTGGGGTACAGACCCACTCTGACAGTGAAGGGACTCGTCCAGCCTACCCTGGGGATAGCCACTTACCCACGAGGAGGCCGGTGTGGCCTTTAGCCGGGTCATAGGGACACTTCCCTTTCCCATCCTCAAAGTCGCCTCGCTCCAAAGTGAAAGTGAGCATATCCTAGGGACAGAGAGACCGTGAGGAGAGGCCGCAGCAGGGACGAGAGCAGGCCGGGTCCCCGGGGAGTGGACAGCACTCACAATGTAGGTGCACTTGGGCTGGAAGGCATACGTCCCGCATGCGTACAGGTGAGAGGTGTTGTAAGGCTGCAGGAAGCGGATGAAGTTGAAGCATTCTGTCTGCAGAGAGAGAGGCGTCCAGTCAGGGAGGGCAGGAGGGCTAGAGACATGGGCCTCCAGGCTACAAATGCAACAGGCCCGCTCTGGGTCACCTATGGGCAGTGCCCGGGTGCCCACCTGGTTGCTCTTCCCTTTCTGGATGCACTCAGTTTTCTTCTCAGCTGGTGCCTCCCAGGAGATCTGAGGACAGAGAGGGGCCCCATCAGCGACGTCACAGCTGCAGCGAGGGGCACATGCAGTGTGGACTCCGTCCCTGTTCTGTGCACAGGCACTTCTTCCAGGAGAGGACAGAAGGCCCAAGCCACTCCGTCAAGGCAGAACCCAGAAGTGCCACCCCCGAGCAGAGCGGAACAGACCCACTCAGGACTTCTGCGCCCACCTCACCCGCCTGGCGCCGCCCACCGCCCCACCTCTCACCACTCCTTGTAGCTCCAGAGCCTCCACACTGAAGGCGAACAGGGCCTCGCGGGCCCCCACGTACAGCAGCCCAGACTGCTCGGTCAGGGTCAGGGTCAGGAAGTCCTGGATACCAGTCTGGGAGAACCGCCGCGCCACAGTCGCCAGCTCTGCGAGAATAAGGACAGGGCAGGAGTGAGGAGGGTGCAGGTAGGCAGGCCTCCCTGGGGTTCCTGGCACCCCCAGCATCAGCTGTCCTTGGATCAGTGGTCCCTGAGCCCCATCACCCTGGTTGCCCACTTGGGAGCCTGTGATGTCAGCCAAACCCCTGCCTGGCAACAATGGGCATTTTCTGAATAGGCCTTGGTCCTGGGAGCTCCACCCAGGCCTCCATGGCCTTCCTCTGCCCGGGAGGAGGCTGGTCTGGGCTGGTGAGGAGGAAGGAAGGATATCTCAGCCACAGCTTCCGGCCAGAGGAAGCCATCAGACTGATGGTCTCGCGCTCAGGGTCAGCAGCACCTCCGGCCACAGCCAGGCACTTCCCCACCCCCACTTCCCCGCTGCCATTTCCTACAGGGTCCAGCCAGGCCTGCCCGTAGACCTGGCAGGGGGACAGAAGACTGGCAAGTGCTTCTAGCTTGGGAAAACCCTTTACTCCAGAAAGATGCAAGTCCGGGCAGCTGGTGATGCACACACAGCTGACACAGCTGGATGGGGGCAGCGCAGGTGGCAAGAGGGTCAGGGGGAGGAGATGGGAGGCAGAGGTAGCACCGCAGCCTGGGGCAGCCTCACATGACTCTCACACAGTCTCGGGAACCCTTCGTCAGCCCCCTCACAACCACCAGCCTGTCCTCAGGGTCCCCGCAAGCCAGCCTCGGTCTTCGGAGGCAGGGAAGGGCCCAATCTCCGGCAAGCACTGCAGGGCTTCATTAGTGTCTGTGCACAGCCTGTGGGAGGTGAGCTCAGCCCGGGTCCCCAGAGTGTAGGGACGACACAAACACCTGACATCACCTCTTTGCACAGGTGTGTGCACAGCCAGGAGGCTGGGTCCGCTCTGGTCCCTCAGCCAGAGCTCCTGCACTTGGGCACACCCCCTACCCAGGGCCTCGGCTGGAGCAGGAGCCCGGGGGGGGGGGCAACAGGAGGCCTGTAGGGTAGATGCGGGGACTTCTGGGAACACGGCTAGAAAGGCTGGAGGCGGAGGCTTTGGTTCACACTTCCTGGCTCGAGTTTCTCTCTAGGTTTCCAAGCACCAGCACAGGAGAACACGCAGCCGCTCTCCCTTACCCGAGGGCGGCCAGGTCTGGGCTGGCAAGATGAAGAGGTCCCCCCAAACCATGATAGGTATCACAAGGGGGTAAGACCCAGGTCCTGACCTGAACTACCAGGCCTGGGTCCCCGGCCAGATATATTTTTGAGAAAGTAGCTCCACACAGGTCACCAGGAGCCAGTGACACTTGGGGAAATTGCTCTGTAGCTAAAACCTGTCTCCCCCACAAGCCTCTCTCTGTCCCTCTGCCCCTCCTGCCCCCCAACCTCAGGCACTCACCCCCAGAAGATACTGTCTTCCGGGGCACAAGGTTCCACCACACCTCGGCCCCAATGCCCAGGCTACACAGCCCTGCTGCCAGCAGCCAGACGGCCCAGTATGGGGCCATGGCACTCGCCCCAGCTTTCAGCTCCAGGCCAGCAGCCCTGGCGAGGGAAAGAAGCGGTCAGCAAACAACCCGGATGGGGGCCACGCGGAGACAGAACAGAGAACACCGAATCAGGCTCTGGGGGAACCCCCACTGGCCCTGCCCCTCTCTGGCAGTGAACCCAGCTCCCCAGACCTGGCCTCAGCCCCACAAGACCGGGGAGTCTCCTGGGCACTGGGAGAGGCGCTGAGCCAGTTGGAGGCCTGGACAGACATCAAGACCTCTAAGGCCTCAAGGCCACCCCACACCCTCTCCTCTACAGGAAGCTGTTCGGAAAAATAAAAGAGGGACAGCCCTCTCCCACGCACAGGCCTTAGACAGAGGTACAGGACTTTCTTAAAATAATCTCAAGAAGCAAGACCTGCAACCACTGGGGGTGAGCAGCCCCAAGATCTAATTCTGCCAGGTCCAGAACTAGGGATGCGGGGGTGTGAGGTGGGGTGTGAGTTGGCAAAGCCCCCCACGGGGGCGCAGCGCAGCAGGTCCTGGTCCCCGCTGGTCCCCTCCCCCCAGGGCAGACAATGGGCGGCAGAGCCCCAAACCCTGTTCCACATCAGCAGGACTGGGGCGGGAGCGGGGCCGGGAGCCCGAGGGGCCCGGTTTCCCGAGGCCCCTTTGTTGCCCAGGAGGGAGGCAGGAAGTGGGTGGGATGGGCCTGGAAATGACCAGGGCCTCATCCTGTCCCTCCACAGCCTTCTAGGAGACACTCGCCCTCGGGCTGTGGGCGGCGGGACAGTGGGCAGGCTAGGGTCTCAGAGTGCCCCCCACGACGCTGGGCGGTGGCAGGCGGTGCACGGGGAGGGTGGAGAAGGGATGGGGTGCCCGAGGGGGTCCTCGCGGGCCGCACGCGCTGGGCCAGCGCCCCTGCACTCCCCCAGGAACCTCTTCAACTAGGCGACTGCGGCCGGCAACCCTGGCCTGGGCAGGCCATCGAGATTTATTTCTACTGCTCCAGCCCCCCCACCTCGGGCAGGGCAGACAGAAACGGGGAACCTGCTCACTCCAAAACAAAGGGTCCCCGCCAAGACCCCATCCCGGGTGCCCCGGTTCTCCCCTCCCCCAGCCCCGGGATTTGAATGCAAACAAAGCGGCAGCGCCGGGAGCGTGGCGAGCCCGGCTGCGGACGCCCTCTGCCGGCGCGGAACCCCAGCACTTGCAAGGCGGCGGGGGGCGGGCGGGGGGGGGGTGCTGGGGCGCACTGGTCCCCGATAGTTCCCCCAACACTTCCCCGCCTCGAGGCCGTCACACCAGCTCCGGCCGGACCCCGCGGCGTGCTCTGAGGACTCGCAGGCTCCTCCAGCTCCCTCCCCCAGCTCCCCTAGAGCAAGGTACTCGGCGGCGAGGAGGTGGCGGGGTACGGGGTCCAGGCAGGGCGCGCTCTGCACCCTCGCCCACCCCGAACGGCCGGCTACGGACGGCGACAGGGCCCGGGCCGTGGGGGACCTGGCTTCCTGGGCCAGCACGCCCCCTCCAGCAGGAGAACGGGAGGGCGGAGGGGCGCGGGAGGGAAATCCGATTCCATAACATCGGCCTCCGTCCAAGCCCGCCCCAAACTTTCCGTCGGGGGTGGAGGAGCTGGGGACAGCTCGCGAGCCTGGCAAGGATCCCGGCCGCTCGCCGGACAGACAGCACGGGGCTCCCCGCGCCCCCAGACCCGCCCGTATCCCGGGTCCTGGGGCTGCAAGCACGGCTCGCCCCGCTCTCGAGCGCCCGCGGTAGGGTCTTCCGCGGACCGCGCTCCCGGCCGCTGCCCCCGCGCCCCAGACACGGTCCCCTGCGCGCGGCAGTGCCTGCCCGAGCGCGCGGACAAAGCGGCGGCGGCGGGGCCCTGCGGCTCCGGCCCCGCGCGATCCCGGCCTCACTCACCTCCTGCGCGCAGCTCGGATCCCGGGCGCCGTCCGCGCGCTCGGCTTCGGCCGCGCTCCGCCCCGGCCGCGCTCCGCCCCGGTCCCGCACGCCGCCCGCCTCCGCGGCCCCCGCCACCGCCCCTCGGCCCCGCTCGGCTGCGCGCCCCGGGCGGCTCGGGCTCCGCGCTGCTCCGCGCCGGCTCTTTCACCGCTCTCCGCCCCCTCTCCCTTGACGTCAGGCGGCGGAGGGGGGGTTCGGCGGTGGCCGGGGTCGGGACGCGACGGCCCGCCCAGGAGGGGGCTGCGACCCGCCTGTCCGCCGCCTGCTGTGTGCCCGGGGGTCGGGCGCGCGTCCCTCCCCGTGCCCGGCCACCCCGCGCTCTGGACTCGCGGGCTGCGCCACGGCGCCCGGGAGGTGGTGGGGCGGGGGAGGTGCCCTGGGCAGTGCCACCCGGGAATCGGACTCACCTGGTCGCTCTGAAGTGTCCCCCGGAGACCTGCGGCGGGCCGGGCTCAGGAATAGGGCTCAGCGGCTCCCCACGCCTCTCTTACAGGAACGGAGATGGGGGTCTTAGAACAGGAATTCCAGGCTTCTCTTGGGGCACTGATTTGGTTTCTTGGCCCCTAATTCTGCCTCCTTTCTTGGTCCCAGAGGCCTTAGGCTGGAGCAAGCCTTGCAGGCCGGCCAGACTCCCAAGTCTCTGACAGTCAATTCCTTGTTTCTCGGGCTCCAGGCAGAGCCTGCCCCCAGGAAATGACTCCTCTGGTGCCACAGGCTGGCTGGTTAACAAGTGGCACGAGCCTGCTGTTCAGATGAAAGGGGCTGAAAGAGCCACGCTGCGATCGCCACCACCGCCACCTTCCGAACCGCCAGCCTCCGCCCACAGCTTCTCCTAGAGTAACTTGGAGCCAGGGCCTGGGCGGTGCTGCCTGGCGAGCCCTACTTCCGGCCAGCTGGTCCTTGGAGCCAGGCAGGTGGACAAAGGGACCGTAAGGAAGTCACCCAAGGGCACCTGGAGCCAGATGCTTCCCCCGCTCCAGGCAAACGGGACTGGCGAGTACCGGAGGCCCCGAAGCTCCCACGAGACTTTAAGCCAGGGCAGTCCTGGAGGGCACACTTCAGGCCCTGTCAGCAGATCTGGGGTATAAATCAGCGCGACAGCAGCTTTTGTTCTGGGTTAAAACTTGGCATCCAAAAAAGTGGAGACCAAAAAAGCAGTGCAGATAATTGAGAAAAGCAGCCCAGTTGGGCTTTAGTAACAATCAAGTCTTTGCTGGTGCGCATAAAGGCTCCTTCTCCCTCCCTGGCTGAGCCACAGTGCCCAGCTCCTTTCCACCAGGAAAAAGGTTGTGGCCCTGGAGATGCTGAGAGAGGGGTAAGCCGATGACCACTGGGTGGGGTGGGCAGGACAACCTCCCGCTGTGCCTGCCAGGAATGAGAAGATATAGGACCCCTGCCCTCATCAGGACTGGCCCCACATCCATTAAAGTAGGGGTGCATGGCCTGGCAGCTGCCCCCACATTCTTCCTTCCGAGTATTTTTTTTAAAATAGGGTTTCACTATGTAGCCCAGGCTGGCCTCAAACACAACAATCTTCCTGCCTCAGCCTTCTGAGTGCTTGGATTATAGCCTTACACCACCACCTCTGGGTTTGATTTTACAACCTGCTTTTGCATTCTCTCATTCTATCCTTTAAAAAATTGGTATTATTTCTCTCATTTATTTTCTCAAGAAGATGAAGCTACTGGTTCAAATTCACATAGTCAGAAAGGTCAGAAATTTTAAACTAGGTTTTAGGCTAGGTACAGTGGTGCACACCTATGATCCCAGTACTTAGGAAGCTGAGGCAGGAGGATTGCCAGGAGTTAAGGACAGTCTGAAGGGAACTACATACTGAGACCTTATCTCAAAACCCTAAATAATAGTAGTAGTAACCTAGGTCTTGGAAGTTGGGTGCTGAGGTAGACAACTGCAGTCCTAGTTCTAGTTACTGGGGAGGCTGAGGCAGGAGAGTTGCTTTGTTGGTTGCTTGAGTCTGTGAGTTTGAGCCTGGCCTGGGCAACATAGCGAAACCCCTTTGTTTGTGTTTTTCTGAGACAGGGTTTCACCCAGTAGCCCAGGGTAGCTTCAAACTCATGGCAATCCTCTTGCCTCAGCCTCCCGAGTGCTGGATCACAGGCATGTGCCACCGACA
The DNA here is from genome assembly GCA_004027595.1 of Dinomys branickii. NCBI lineage: Eukaryota > Metazoa > Chordata > Mammalia > Rodentia > Dinomyidae > Dinomys > Dinomys branickii. The sequence continues at coordinate 321,681 of PVLD010000068.1, forward strand.
CCTGACTCCAAAACTTTTGTGTTATTTTTGGTCTTTTTGAGACAGGATCTCTCTCTGCAGTTCAGGCTGGCCTTGAGCTCACTTTGTAGCCCAGGCTAATCTCAAACTCACAATGATCCTCCTGCCTCAGCCTCCCAAGTGCTGCGATTACAGGCACGCACCACCACAATCCAAAACATTTTTTAAAAAGGTAAAATAGACTTCCAATCTGCCTTTTCCATAAGCAGACATATATCCTGACAATAACCCACTTCCTCTTTCCCTCACCCTCAAGCCGCCCCCAGCCTCCAGAGTGAGGGACACCAGCGAGAGACCTGAGCTCCCTGGCTTGCCTGCCCTCCAAGGTGGCCCCAGTGGAAAGTTTCAAAGGCGGTTTGGTTTCACTGGCAGGGACAGGCTTTTTCTGTTCCTCAGTGGCAGGCGCCAGGGTCCCCCAAGCCAAAGGTGTGGGCAGAAAGGAGCAGCATGGGGGTGTCCCATCCCTCCCACCCCGACTTCCTGCTGTGTGCTCTGTATTCCCCAGCCCAGGCCGTGGGCGGCTGGGCAGAGGATAAGGTTGCCTTGCATGACTGTTTGTTCATGATTCATTCTTTCTAAATAAAAGAACAACTGGTAGAAAAGTGATTCCTGGGTCTTCCAGGAAAAATGAAAACATGACCGCCAGGCAGGGGTGTGGCACACACCTGTGATCGCAGCACGCAAGAGGCAGGAGCAGGACTGGGTTACAAGTTTGTCAGTTTGAGCCTCATAGTGAGCTCAAAGCCTATGTACATATCAAGACCCTGTCTCAAAAAACAAACAAAAATTACTAATAGCGGGCAGAGGCTCACGGACCCGTCTGGCTTCCCTGGAGCCTCCTGGCACCTGCTATGGAGGGAACCCACCGTCAGGTGCTAACAGATGCCCTGTTCTCATTTTCTCAAATGCTGGTGGCCAAGTAGGAGAAATGCAGGGATGTGCTGAAGGCCTCAGGGAGAAGCCGGTCCTCGAGCCCGCCCTCCCATCACCTGACCTACTCACCTGCCACTCTTACTAGCGGCACTCTAGCAGGAGGGAGGGGGGCCCCACTGTGCATACTGGGGTCTCCAGTGATGGCCACCTGGCCCATTTCCAGAGCTGCTGTCCATCCACTGCTGGGGACATGGAAAAGCCTGGGTCACCCACCCTTTGGGGAGCTTTCTGTGAGCTGGGGACCCAGGCAAAGCACTTCCTCTACTTTGGGAGAATTATCGAGGCCATCCACCTGGACAGCCTTTCCCTTCCCACCCCTCCTGGCCACTGGCCACAAACAGACGCAGGAAAACATCCGTCAGCACAGCCCCGGACGCTGTTGATTCAGTGGCTTCCATTGGGATGGCCCCGCCTGTCCCCAGGGGCTTGAGGGCCCAAGACCTGGACAGCAAGGGGTGAAGCCACTGGCGGTGTCACTGTGGGACTCTCAGGCTTGAGGGGGCAAGGTCCCAAGCTGGTCCTGCCTTTTAGGTCTGGTCAGTTCCCAGCTGGCCCCAGAGAGGGCCCGTTACAGGCCCAGGAGACAGCACGCGCCCTTGGGTGACCCTACAGCGCACACCTCCGTTCAGGTTACAGCCAGGTCCCTGGAGGCTCCAAACTGTCACCCATACCTCCTCTGTCCTTGGTGTCTGTTTCTCTCTTGGGGATGAGCATGTTTGGGGAGCAAGGAGCCAGGCGGGGGAGAAGGGCCCCAGGTGTCTGCACTGATGGATTGCTCATCCCCTTCTCTGAGCCAGCTAGGGGCGGCCTCAAGACCTGGAAACTCCCTGATCAGCCTCTCGGGCCTCCCTGCTCGATCTCTGCCCCTGGCAGTAAGAACAAAGCAGGGAAATTTCAAAGGTGATTTCCAGGTTTCCAGAATAAATCGAGTAATTTAACATTAACTGTCAGGATGTACGTGTTGGTGTCAGACCAGGGAAGGGTGCAGAAAGCGGGGTCCCCAGATCCAGGAGGACCTGCAGCCGACCTGGTACCTCTGCCTGCAGTGGAACCTGGCCAAGCGGGCAAGGGATGCAGCCAGGGAGAGAAACCAGAACTAACAGCAGTGCTGCCCGGAGTCTAAGCCACCCTGGCCCTGGAACTGTTTCTTCCACCTCTCATTTGGCAAATGAGGCAGAAAAGATGTCCAGTATGGTACCCGGCACTGGACCCTGCCTATGCCTGTGCTCTCTGAATCATAGATGCCCCCGCTCCTGCCATCCTAGGGAGCTAGAAAGGGAAGCAGCTGTACTTCCTGCATGTACACAGGGCCTTGGGCCTCAAGGTCCTTTTACATAAAAGACAGCAAAGGAAGCTGGGTGTGGTGACACACACCTGTCATTCCAGCACTTGGGAGGCTGAAGCAGGAGGATCTCCAGCAGACCCTGCCTCAAAAAATAAAAATACAAAAATAAATAACAAAAGCTGTACACATCAGCCACAGGAAGCTCCAAGGTGGGCACCCAGGGTGGAGCAGAGGCGTGGCACAGGCCACTTTGGCAGGGGGAATCCTCTGCCACTTTTCAACTTCCTTGTATGCTCCCTGTAAAGCCCCATCCCAACCAGGAGTCAGGAGGGAACAGAGACCAGCCTGCTTTCAGGGTCAGAGGAGGGGACACACGCAGGGGCTTCCTGGGTCACAGAGGGCATGCAGGTCTCAAGGGCTTCGTGTGGGAAACACCTGGCACCTGTCAGGGATGGGGCGTGCAGAACTGAGCTGAGGCCCGGCTGATGGAACCACTAGCAGGGCTCAGAACTGTCTTCCTGCTGCGACATGGCACTGATGTCGGGAGGTTGACAATAAAGTGAATCCAGCGTAATTATAGCCCTATCCACCAGCTCACTGGGAAGCCTCCTCAGCAGGGGCAGGAAGGGCCCAGAAAATGTCCCTGTCCCTGTTCCCCCAGTCTGACAGCTCTTGGGCCACCGGGTGAAGGCTCCTGCCTGGGCTTTGCAGGGAGCCCTCTGGTGCTGGGCAGTGACCATCAGGTGAGGACGTGCAGGCCCCAGGCCCTGGGCTGCACATGAGCCCTGGGGACAGGGACTGCAGGAAGTCTCCCAGACCACTGAGGCTGAAATAAGACTTTAATATGCACAAAGGAACCTCACATTCACAACCAGGAGAGAGGAAAGGGGTGGGGAGAGGGCGGCTGGGAGGCTCGGGAGCCCCAGGAGCCAGTGTGGAGACAGAGGCCTTGGGGGAACAGAGCCATGGGAGGACGCGGCAGGGCCCAGTGAGTCCAGGCCAGGTGGGGGTAGGGCAGCGGCACGGCGAGGTCCTCATTTCCTCAGGCTGCTCATGTGTGGGTGTCCCTAGGCTTCCCTCACTGTCTGCTGCAGCTTCCCGCTCAAGTCAGGAGCCAGGGCTGCTCTGCCCTTGTCCCTCAGAGGTCCTCCCAGGGGCTGAAGTACGCGGCCTGTGGTGAGAACACAAATGGGCCACCATGGCGGGGCCAGGGCTGCCCACCGCCCGAGGCCCAGGATGGGCAGCACCACTACAGGCCTGCTCTGTGCCAGGCACTGGGTGAGGGAGGCTGCTAAGGCTTCAGGCCGCGTGGTGCCAGGAGGCCTCTGCGGGTTCCACATCCCTGGCCAGAGGGTGCTTTCTCCACACACAGTCACGCTTCCCAGCAGAGACTGGTGTGATCCGGTCCCTGGGAGACCCAGCTGTGCTCCAGCTTTCCCAGGGACTTGCGAAATCTGAGCCCCAAGCCACCACAGCCTGTGGCCAGTGTATTAGCCCAAGTCAGAGGTTAGGGGCAAGGAGAAGGGGGTGCAAGGAGGGGTACCCAGGAGCCCTCGAGCTGCGAGGGAGGGAGGGACCTTCCCACAAGGGCTGGAGGCTCAGACCTAGGACATCAAGGAAGCCCTCAGGTGCTGCTGGCAGACTCGGTCGCCAGCGGGGAGGCTGTTTGCACTCCAGGTCAGGCTGGCTCTGGGCCCAGATTGTGACATTCACTGGAGCTGTCTGTGTGACAGGTCACGCTATTTAACTTGGTTAGTTTGCTTTTCTGCACATGAGCTCCCGACATCAACTGCCTCATGACAATTATGTGGATCTATACAGAAACAGGTCTCATTTGCAAATTTTAGCTGGGCGCGTGGTTGTACATGCCTTTAACTCCAGCACTCAGAAGGCTGAGGCAGGAGGATCCAGCCTGGGCTACCTCATGAGTTAAAGGCTAGCCTGAACTATATAGTGAAACCGTCTATAAAGCAGAACAACTCAAATTCACTAACTTGGGGTGTGGTAGTTAGAGTTGGCCTGGAATCCTAGCACTTGGCAGGCTGAGGCAGGAGGACTGCCAGGAGCTCAAGGGCAGCTTGGGCTACATAGTTCAAGGCCAGCTTGAACTACAGAGTAAACCATTTCAAAAAAGATTTTAAAAAAATTTTTTTTAGCTGTGTTGCCACTGACAGGGTCTGAGAAATGTGGGAGATAGAAAATGTTGCTCCAGAAATCAGAGGGGAGCACAGCAGCCTGGAGCGTTCCTCCGAACTGAGCAGGAGGCCAGCCCGAAGCCTGCAGGACTCCCCATGTCCCCACCCTGGGCACTGGATTCTTGCTAAGAATCCCAACACCCTTCCCAGGAACCCCCCTTGCAGCCACTCATTCTGGCCAGGGGTGCAGCAGCTGTCACTGGTGGGGGGACATGCTGCGGGCCCTGGTCAGCCCACCTGACTTCTTCTCTCACTGCCCGAGGCTGGGGTTGCAGGGCACCTTGGGCTGGCAGCGGGCCAACAGCTCCTGCCAGCGGATGTAGGTCTGGGTGGCCAGGTCCTTGAGCTGGGTGCGGTGCATGGCTTGGGGGCTCTCCCGGATGTGGGTATTGATGTAGCGGTCCAGCTGCATGCACAGCAGCTGCAGCTCACCCTGCCAGGGCGGAGGCAGAGGTCAAAGACGCGCGCGAGAGAGACAGAGACAGACAGAGACAGAGAGACTGATTGACAGCTCCGGAATAGGGACAGCTGATGGGCACAGGGGTGAGGACCCCTTGGGAACAGCTGTAGGACACAATGGCAGATGGTGGCCCCTCCTTACCCCTTGGGACACTTACCCAGTGCTCCGGAGTGACATCCTGACTGCTGACCACCACACCAGCCAGGGTCAGGAGGCTGTGGCACAGGTAGCAGACCTAAGGAGGACACAAAGACGGGCATCCCTCGCTCAGCGCTTGCCTTGCCCTCCCAGCTCCTTGCTCTGGATTTTCTGGGGTGCAGCCCTGCCCGACTGCTGAACCCCCGGTTTGTGTCACTGTGGCAGGTACTTGAGGTGCATCAAGTCTGTTTTTTGTTTTTGTTTTTTTTTTGCGGTACTGGGGATCGAACTCAGGACCCTGCACTTGCTAGGCAGGCGCTTATTCCACTGAGCTATATCCCCAGCCCCAGAGGTGCATCAACTCTGAAGAGGCAGATGTTGGGGCCCATGGCTTCGGGGACGTGAGTCCATGCCGAGCTGGCCCCGATGCTTTGATCCTGGTACATCGTGGCTGGTGGGAGGGGTCATGTGACAGAGGATGCCTGCTTGACTACAGAGTCCCAGAAGCAAAGAGAGAGAGGAAGGGGTAGATTCTACCGTCCCATTCATGGCACCTGCTCAGGGACCTAACTTCCCGCACAGGCTGATGACAGCATTTGCACATTTGTATGCCCTCAGCACCAACTCCACTCTGTTTTTTTCTCTGTACTGGGGACTGAACCCAGGGCCTTTGTGCTGAGCTATATCCCCAGTTCTTTTTAAATTTTTTATTTTGAAACAGGAGGGTCTTGCTAAAGCAATAAGTTGTCCAAGCTGGGACTGAACTTTTTTTTTTTTTTGTCTTTTTGAGACAGGGTTTTGCTCTGCAGTTTAGGCTGGCCTTCAACTCACTTTTTAGCCCAAACTGGCCTCAAACTTGCAGCAATCCTCCTGCCTCAGACTCCAGAGTGCTGGGATTACAGGTGTGTATCACCATGGCCAGTTTGGGTTTGAACTTTTGATCCTCCTGCCTCAGCCTCCTAGAGTGCTGGGATGACACCTAGGTGTGTATGCCATGAGACCCGGCTTCTGCTCTCATTCTTGCTACAGAACCCTGGGGAGGTGAAAACGGGACAAAGGCAATTCTATGTGGTCAGAGAAGGGACCAGGCCTGGGGCACCTTCGGCTCTGCTGGGCCCCCTTCATTTACCGGACGTTAGCTCCCCGCACACAGAAACGAGAAGCAGGCAGTGCCCTGGCATCCGAACTCCCGTAGCAGGCACAGGCCCCCACCCAGGGCTCCTGATGCCTGCTCCCCTTTGGGTTCCGCGGCTGCAGATAAAGAGGGCAGCTGCAACCCTGTGCCCACAGCAGATAAGCAGCCCCCGGGACGAGGGGGGTGGGAGGGGCTCTGGGAGGCTGGAGCTCAGAGCCAGGCCAGGCCCAGCGCCGACATCCCCCCGCCTGACGCTCAGCCCTCTGGGAGGGCCAGGTGGCACCCCAGGAACAGCAGCTGCCTCTCTGTGCCTCCCCCAGGAGCCTCTCTAGGCCAGAATGACAGCCACTTCCAAGGGTACTGACTTGGGCCCTGTGAATATTTTAAGCTTTGCTCTTTTGCTATGCTGGGGATTGAACGCAGGGCACTCTGCCACTGAGCTACTTGCCCGACTCTTTTTGATGGAGAAGTTTCTTTCTTTTTTTTTTGCGGTACCAAGGATCAAACTCAGGACCTTATGCTTGCCAGGCAGGCGCTTATTCTACTGAGCTATATCCCTAGCCCTGTCCAACCCTTTTTTGAAACAGGGTTTCACTAAATTGCCTAGGCTGGGCTCAAACTGGGTATCTGCCTGCCTCAGCCTCCCAGATTGCTGGGATCCCAGGCACGTGCCAAGAGACCCAGCTGTCCTTGCACCTTTGTGCAGCAGGCCTTGAGTCTATGCTGTCCCTTGACTGAGAAGCAACCTCCCCACTGGGAGGGAGGGAGCAGCTTCAGGAAGGCGAACACTTGGCCACTGACACAGAGTCAGTCCCCTTAGAACAGAGGGAGAAAGGGCCTTCTAGGTTTTCCGTGGGGGTGGGGAGTGCACAATTAGGGGCTCAGCTAGAAGCTCTGGGGAGGAAGTGACTCAGTTGAAGTGGGCTTCGAAGAACTGGGATTTGGGACAAATATGGCACCGTGGGGGTGGAGGTGGGCAGATGACAACACCAGATGGACAGGCCCTGAGCACTGGCCTGGGGACAAGGCAGCGAGCGTGGTGGTGCACGCCTGTCCCGGCACTGGGAGGCTGAGGCAGGAGAATAACCATGAGTTTGAGACCAGCCTGGGGTACACAGCAGGACCCTGGCCCAAACAAGCAAGCAAGCAGAGGCAGGATATGTCAGGGGACCGGACTAGATGACACCTATGAGGCTGGCCCTCCATGGCCGGGTCTCACCTCCCCACACCATGCTCTTCCCCTCTCTGCACAATGCGTGGTTTGCCCTTGGCATCCGAACACAGTGGAAACTGCAGGTTGCAGGGCACTGAACCAGACACTGCTGCGAACTCTGGGTGAAGCCAGCTGGGTGAGGGGAGGTGGATGTGGCCCGACCTTGGCGGGAAGCCCGGGGGCACTTGGCACAGAACAGGCTGACGCTGAGGGGCAGAGGAAACCCCAAGGGCCACGGAGCGGTGGGGCTGGGCACAGCAGCGGCTGGGAGTATGGCTACCTGCAGGACACGCGGGCAGGTGAGGACAGCAAGGGATGGGGGACTGGGGACAGCACCTCTCCGACCTTTGGTCCTGGACACCCCCCCCCAGAGTCCCCAGTCTCCAAGGGTCCACCCCGGGCTGGAAGGCCGAGGTCTTAGCACTGTGCTCTGCTGCAGTTTACCTTCCTGAAGGGGTGAGGGCCTGTGGAACACAGGGTGCCCAGGGCATTTAACCCCCAAGGGGGATGTGCAGAGGGGAGAAAAGCCAGCGATCTCAGATCTCCCACTTGGGTTTCACAACTTCATTCTTATACTGGTTCCCATAATTTAAGCTGCAGGGAAAACCCCAGAAAACTGTTCTGTGTACGTGTGTGGAGGGGGGCGAGTCCAAAAGAAAAGCCCTGTGAACCATGGTTTATAAAGCGATTTCCTCCAAGGGAAGTAAACAAACCAGCCAAGCCCTGGGGTTGGTGTGTGTCCCCCTAGCCCATCTGGGGCTCGCCCTGACACTGGGCCTAAGGAGGGGTTCCAGCCTGGGGGGAAAATTTCACTGGTGGCCAGAAGTCACGGCCGAAGCGGGAGTCCACAGTGGTGCTTTTGAAAAAAAAAACAACTGAGCATGGTGACACACATCTGTGATCTCAGCACAGCGGAGGCTGAGGCAGGAAGATTGCCATGATTTGGAGGCCAGCCTGGGTTACAGAGTAACTTCCAGGCTAGGCTGAACTATACCGTGAGACCCTACCCAAAACATAAAACCCTGTTTCAGGTTAGGGATGTAGTTCGGAGGCAGAGGACCTGCTGAGCGTTCAAAGGGCCTTGGGTTCCACTTCTGCCAACGTAACCAAAAAACAAAGACAGCTTCCTTGCGGGACACCCCAGCCCCCAGTTGCTCTCCCTTCCGAGATCCTGGTTCCCTGACAGTGCTCCCTGCACAAAGGTCAGAGAAGAAACCCTCAGCATGAAGGTTGGCCGCTGGGTTATGGGGAAGCAGAACCTGAGTCTCCCTCCTCTTAAACGCCACTGGGAAGCCAGGTGATGCAGCACACACTGGTAGTGCCAGCACGCAGGAGGCTGAGGCAGGAAGACCTTGAGTTTGAGGGCACATAGCAAGAGGCTGCTTTAAAAAAAAACCAAAAAACCAATCAAATGTCATTGGAGGGACAGGAGGCCGGCCAGGGCACAGCGTGGGTGTGGTGGGCAGCAAGGGGGCCACTGCTGGGCGCCGAGTGAACAGCTGCACGCCAACTTCCTGCTGTCAGTTTCTGGCTTCAGCAAGCCTGCTCCTGCCCTGGCTGGCGCTCTAGACACCGTCTCCTTTTTCTTTTTCTTCTTCTTTTTTTAAGTTTTGAGACAGGATCTCACTCTGTAGCCCAGGCTGGCCTGGGTCACTCAGAGATCCTCCTGCCTCAGCTTGTTAAGTGCTGGGGTCCCAGGCACGCACCACCACACCCAGCCATGTTCCTTTTAAGAAGCAGGAAAGGGCAGCCACAGGAGGGCCAATGTGAGCGATGCTGTGGGCTCCCCCGGCCTACCTGCCCACTCTACCCACTTCTGCTGGGGAAACAAAGTGGCCCTTCTGCCAGCCCAGGGGAAGCCCCTCCAGCTCCTCCCCCTGCTGGGGACTCAAACTGGGTAAGACAGGAAACAGAACCAGGAAATCTCTCAATGACGCAGGGTGCCAGAGTGCTGGGGCGAGGTGCTGGACGTGCCTGGACCCAGCGGGACAAGACGAGACTGTGCCGTCCCCTCTGCGCCGCCAGCAGGGCCTGGTCCCTCCCTACAGGTGGTGGTGGGCTCTTCTCAGCTGCTCTGGGTGTCCCATTCCCGGCTCCAGAGCCTCACAGCTCTGGGCGAGGATGTCGAGGTCTGGTGATGGTGGGCGGCCCGAGGGCCTGGCACCACCTGAGTCCTGACCCCAGGAAGCCTGGTCAAACAGATCCGTTCACAGGGCAGTGCTTTTGTCATAAGAAGAAAGGGAAAATGGGGTGTGTGGGGCTGCATTTCTTGGGAACTGCACCTTCCAGGAAATTCCCTCCAGTTAGTGCCAAGGAAGCTGGCCGGCCACTGACAGTGCAGAAGTGCAGAGCAGGAGGCGCCCAGGAAGCTCAGGCTGGAACAGGGTGGTTTCCCCCACCTTGGGTCCGATCAAGGATGCAGTTTTCAAAGCCAGCCCTTCTCTCCCTAGACTGCCAGGCAGGCAACAGGGCAGGATTTGCTGTTGCTGTTTTGAAGCAGGGTTTATGTAGCCTAGGCGGGCCTCAAACAGCAATCCTTCTGCCTCAGCCTCCTAAGTGCTGGAATGACAGGCATGTACCACTAGGCCTGGCAGCATGTCAGGGTCTTGCCAAGGACAAGAGGACCCTGCATGTGGGAGCGGGTTCAGCCAGGCTCTGGGGGTATTGCTAGGCAGGCATGGCAGCACACACCTGTCACCCCAGCATTTAGGAGGCTGAGGCTGGGGCATCGCTGAGAGTCTAAGGCCAACCTGGGCCACATAATGAGTTCAAGGCCAGTCTGGACTATGTAAGGAGACCTTAACTCAAAAAATTAATTTTGAGACAGGATCTTGCTAAATTACCCAGCTAGCCTTTTTAGTTTCAGATCATCCTGCCTCAGCTTCCTTAGCAGCTGGGATTACAGGCATGCACCACTGTACCTAGTATTACACTCTTCTCTCTCTCTCTTTTCTGTCTTTTTGAGACAAGGTCTTGGTATGCAGTTCAGGCTGGCCTTGAGCTCACTTTGCAGCCCAGGCTGGTCCAAACTCACAATGATCCTCCTGCCTAAGCCTCCTGAGTGCTGAGATTATAGGCATGTGCCACCATGGCTGGCTCCTCTCTTGCTATGAACTTAAGGTACCATTTCAGAGCATCTTGACCTAGTACAGCGTATGGAGAAAGCTCAAGGACCCTCACTTTTTGGCAGCAGCGGCAGCTGAGGCTTGAAGAGATCCCCCACGTGCAGGCCTCTGTGTCCAGGAAGGAGCAGGTGTCTGGGTGGCTGCCCCTCAGCAGGACAGGCTCCCTGTGCACACGAGCATGTGTGATCTCTAGAGGGGATGGCTGCTACAGACCTCTATATCATGGAGCACACCTCTGCACACCACAGCCTGGACCTGTGGGCAGGACAGAGCTGGGACAGCGCCCCAGGGCAGGTCTAGGGGAAAGCAGCAACACTGAGATTAGCAGGAGCAACGCCCAGGTCAGGCTACTGGCAGGCCCTGGGCCAGGAGCCGCAGTCTGGGAGAGAGCCAGGCTTGTCTGGCTAACAAGGCCGGGAACACAGTTCAGAGGACACCCATGGTTCTGGGTACCCCTGTGCGGGAGTGCGGCACCTGCTCTAGCTGCTGCTGCCCTTCCTTTCCTATCCCACCAGCAAAGGACACCACCTAACCCCCTTGCCCAGGCAGTCCCCACTCATTCCAAGGTCACACTCTCTGACCTTGGCCTTGGCAGGCACCAGAACAGCAAGTGAGGGCTGCATCCAAAGCCCTGCTCTCAAAGGACAGCTGGACAGCTGGCTTTGCAAGTGACTGCCCGGGGCAGGTCATCGGTTGTGCGTCCTTGCAAGACGGGAAATGACGAGGACATGTGACCGCACGACTAGGAAATGAGGCCCATGGTCCCTGAAGACAGAGGGTTGGGAGGCCAGAGGGCGGACGTCACAGGCAAGGCCTGTCAGGCTGACGCTGTGCTCTAAGGGAAAGTGCCTGCATGGACGTGGGGTGGGCAGGGCCTAACACAGAGCAGGGATGAGGCCGCCTGGGGGTGACAAGGGCCAAGCTGGTAGCATCTGGACAGGAAGATGACTTCCGCTCAGCTGCTGGGAACAGGCTCTGCAGGGAGCCCTCTCAGGGCCCCAAGCTGGGCAGAGCGAGGAGGCCAGGTTGCCCACCCTGGATTTCCTCAGAACTCACCTGTGGTCCTGCTTCCCAGAGTTGTCAGAGACCCCAGGCCCCTCCCAGAGGGATTCCCTCTTTTTCCTTTTGGAGGTGCTTAGGAGTGAACCCAGGGCCTTTGCACACAGCTACACATGCAGCCCTTTTCATTTTGAAACAGAGTTTCACTAAGTTGCTAAATTTCCTAGGCTGGGCTCAAATGTGTGATCCTCCTGCTTTGGTCTCCCAGAGGGCTGGGATGACAGGCGTGCACTGCTATACTCAGTTTGGGATTCTGTTTTTATTATACTTTGTGGCACTGGGGATCGAACCCAGGGCCTTGTGCATGCAAGGCAAGAACTCTACCGCTTAGCCACGTTCCAGCCCCAGGATTGTTTTAAACTCTATCCTGATCTTGATGTTGGATGCTGAGCAGCTCCTGGTGCCAAGAGCAGGATGGGAACCGGAGGCAGGGTGGGAAAGAGAAGGTAAAGGACAAAAGCAGGAAGATGGACCCTGCAGTGCCGCCCGCCCCTGTGCCCACAGGTGAACCCTCTCAATCCCACCAGGCCCCCTCCCCCTCTGGCCTCCTCTGGCAGTGAGGACTGGAGAGACACTGGGGGCCCAGTGGGACTATAGACCCTGAGTCCAGAGGTTAGTACCAGAAGACCCAGCTCCTGCAGGGGCCTGGACAGCAGAGGACTCTGGTACATGTGCACACTGGCACGTGGATGCCAGCACGGGTGTACATGGGGCTGCACGAGGGAGCAGCTGATCCCCAGGGTTTTAAGAACAGTGGTTTCCCCCAAGGCTGAGGCTTCCTCCTCCCCTCCCTCCCTTCCTTGTTTCCCCAAGATTTTGCTGCTTCCTGCCCTTCATGTTGTAGGACAACTGTGTTTCTCTAGGGGTGGCAGGAGGCAGGTGGCACTAGAACTGGGATCCTTATCCCAGCACTCAGGAGGCTGGGGCAGGAGAATACCTGTGAGTCTGAGACCAGCCTGGGCTACATAGAAGACCCTATCTCAATTCTCCCTCAATAAAAAAAAGCTGATGGGTGATTCCCTAGGCAGAGAGACCCCAAGGGGCTTCTAGAGGGTTGGGCCTGGCTGGAGTGAGGTGGAGAGCTGGTGCCTGAGCGAAAGCTGCCTGAAGCTGCCTGCCCTTGGGTGACCCATCACCCCAGGCCCTGCTCCCACACACGCAGAGAGGCCTGGTTCCGGGCCCCAGCAGAGTGGGACACTGGCGTTTGAGGTTTGTGTCAGAGACACCCACGCTCCTGATCTTGGAGGAAGTCAGACAGCAGCGACCACAGACCAGCAGGGCAGCAGCTCAGGAGTCCTGAATGTCTATTTTCTGTTCCCCAAACTGAGCAGTCTCCTCCCAGGGCTTCTAACCTCGGGCTGACCCAGGTCCCCAGTCTCATGGGGCAGGGCTGTCCCCACGGTGCTAAGCAGGGATCAGGAGAGAAAGGACAGGCACTTCCCGGGGATGAGGGAGCTCTGGGCTGCTCTCATCTTGGAGGTGACAGGGCAAGGGGAGACACAGGTCCTCTTGCTGGGTCAGGAGTGCAAGCCAGGGGCAGCAGCCTCTCCCGCCACAGCCTCCCAAGAGGGTGGCTCTTGGCTGGCTCACCCTGCAGGCATAGGACCAGCAGCTGTGGCCTGCAATCCCAGCAGCTTGAGCAAAAGCAGCAAAACTTGTTTGCCAACTCTCTTGACACAGTGCACACAAGGTTTACGGGAGATGTGCAGCACGCATTCACGCACAAGCACACATGGCCATGCCCTCCGCGGGGCTGCATACAGTCTGCGCGATAGGGCGGGCCTTGGCTGGCATTGCCTACGCTCAGGAGCGCGCACCCCGTAAAATCACCTCTTCACAAATACGCTTCCCCATAAACAGGTGTCCGCAGGCCTCGGGCACAGAGCCAGGGTGCACCTGGGGAAGCCCCAAAGCTATCTGTGTGCAGCCCAGGCTTGGCCAATAGTCACAGATAGCCGACCCTCTGATAGACCCCCTGGACATCCACAGGGGACATCGGGGGTAAAAAACGGAATAAAAAATTCCCATCAATATAGCATGCGGACTAGGGGTGGAGCTCAGCAGCAGACTGTGTGCTTAGCATGCTCAAGGCTCTGGCTTAGGGCTGGGGATATAGCTCAGTGGAATAAGTGCCTGCCTAGCAAGCGCAGGGTCCTGAGTTCAATCCCCAGTACCACCAAAAAAAAAAAAAAGGCTCTGGCTTAGATCCCCTGCACCGAAAAAATAAAAATAAAAAGTACCTATATACAAATGTTTGTGTGTATATACATATGCACAAACACAAAATATACATGTATATGTACACACACACAGGCATGCAACAGGCACCCAGACAAAGCAAAAACCGACAGTTAAGTGTAGCAAACAGATGGAAGACATGGGACAGCAGGCTCCATAAGACCAGACCATCAGTCATCTCAATGTAAGGGAGTTGTCAGGACCAAGATGGGACAGAACACAACTAGACCAACACATGGCCACATACAGTTTACACTGCCAGGTGAAAGGAAGTGAGTACCCAGGACACACTCCTTCTGGGCTGAGCTGGTAGCCGGGGGACTCCGAGGTGCAATGAGTCAAGTTAGCCGGGCACAGCAGTGTATGTCTGTAATCCCAGTTACTCAAGAAGCTGAGGCAAGAGGCTCACTGTTCGAGGCTGGCCTGGGCTAGTGAGTTCAAGGTCAGCCTGGGCTACACAGGGAGACCCTATCTCAAAAAGAACAAATAAGAAAATTAATGAAAAGGCTAGGGCTGTAGCGCAGCACAAGGCTCCACATTCAATGCCCAGTACTGCCAAAAAAATTAAAAAGTGTTTGGAGTTAAATTATGTAACCATCATGTGTGGGAGGCCAAAGAGAGAGCCACACAAACACAGGCTGGGAAAGGCAGCGGCTCCTGCAGAAGGTGGCTGGACTCAAGGGAGGCGCTGGGGGCCCAGGCCTCAGGGCACTGGGCTCCTCCCTCCAGACGTCCTCTCCCACCTGGCTCTCCCTGGCTGTGCCAGACGCCCAGCTTCCCCTCATCCAGATGTTTATCTTCTCTGCGTGAGCCCAGCTCTGGCCAGGCCAGATCCAGGCCATTATCAGCCACTGAGGGGTCCTGCCTGTCTGTCTTCCTTCACTCCTGCCGCCCTCCCTTCCTCTCTTCCTTCTCTCTTGTTGAGCTGGGTTCCAGCTCCAGCCTCAGCCTCCCTCCTTGGCTGGGACTCCAGGGCGTGCCAGTGCATGCACACAGCTGGCTCAGCACTTTAAAATGCTACAAGTGCTCTAATCAGCTCCGGAGGAAGCAGGATTCCCTGGAATCTCTTATCTTCTGCACAAACTCTGCAGTGCTTTGCTGGGTGACTTTGACCCAGCTGGGGACAGCCGGCCTGGGGAGGACCCCACCTGCCCCTGCCTGCCCTGGCCCCCCTGCAGCTCTGCTGCTGCTCCCCACCCCCACAGAGCCTGAGCCAGCCCAGTTGCCTTTTGTTCAAGGACTTGGTGGTTAGCTTTCCCAGGCAGGCACTTCCTAACTTATAATTACCAACAATGCCCTGCGATTGGTTCCCCTGCCACACAGGTAATGCTTCAGAAGTCCAGGGCTCCAGCAGGAGCCTGCACCAGACACTCTTGTGGTCTTAATGATACAAGGGCCGTACAAGACCAGGTGGCTGCAGAGGGAGGATGGTTTCCAGAATCAGGGCAGGATAGATGGCCAGAATGGGCTGAAGAAAGTAGAGATACAGGAGAGAGGACAATTCTCCTATCCATCCATCCACCCATCTGTCTATCCATCTATCCATCTACCTACCCACCCATCCATCCATCCATCCATCTATTCACCCATCCATCTGCCCATCCATCTATCCACCCACCCATCCATCCATCTATCCATCCATTCACCCACCCATCTACCCACCCACCCATCCATCCATCCCCCATCTGTCTATCCATCTATCCCTCTACCTACCCATCCATCCATCCATTCACCCATCCATCCATCTGCCTATCCATTCACCCATCCATCTACCTACCCACCCACCCATCCATCTATCCATCCATTCACCCATCTATCTATCCACCTACCTACTCATCCATCCATCCATTCATCCATCTACTCATTATCTACCTATCCATCTATCAGTCCACTCATCCATCCATCCATCTCTCCATCCATCCACGCACCCACTCATCTATCCATCTATTTGTTCATCCATCCTTCCATCCACCCACCCACCAATCCATCCACCCATCCACACATCCATATATCCACCCCTCTATCCATTGGCAAGAGTAGAATGCAGGCAGAGGAATATATCTGAGTGGCACAATGCCTGCCTGGCAAGTGTGAGGTCCTGAGTTCGATTCCCTGTACTCCCCCCACAACAAAAAGACTAGAATACAAAGCTGAGGGGCACAGCTGTGCCTGTGGTCCAGTGACAGCTAGGTAAGGGACACAGGCAAAGCTACCCCGAGCCTTGGGCCTCTTCCTAGAGGGAGGGAGGAGGCTGGGCCAGCTCTGCAGCACAGAGAACCAGAGGGGAGGCCGAGACAGGGAAAAGGCCCTGGCAGGGCAACAGTGTTTATTTGCAGGGCTGGAAGAGAGCTGTGACCCGCAGTTTGGGGCAGGAAACCTCCTAGACAGGAGGGAGCTGGGCCGGGGGATGGGCAGGCCGCTCAGCATGGCAGCCCCCAGGGCTGGGAAAACCGCCGGTTTCTTCACACTAGGTCACCTCAGGCTGAGCTAGCTCTGGCCTTAGTTTCCCCAAGGTGCTCAAGAAGCAAAAACCAAACCAAAACAAAAAAACGAAGACTTTGAGCTCCAGTGATGAAAGGCTCAGCCCCAGCCAGACCACCACTCCCTATAAAACAGGCCAGGGACGCCATGGCTCCTTTGGCTGCTGAGTCGCCCAGCATCTTTGAAGATGAAACACGCTCAGGCCTAATGAGGAGTCCGCCGGCCCAGGTGGGTGCAGGGCCCGCTCACCTGCTCCGCAGCCTCGCCCAGCCTGGCTGCTGCCACCCTCCGAGTGCCTCTGCTCTACCTGCCTGATGGGGAGCCGGGGTCTTGCGGAGCCAGGATGTTGGGCCGCCTCAGCCTCTCCTGACCCCCAGGAAGCATGTGCTTTGGTCGCCCCTTGGAGCTTCTAGGCCTGTTGGGTCATTTCCAACACGGCAGCTGACCGGAGGGGTAATCTCACAGCATCCCCCGCCAGCTCGGCCCCTAGCCCCAGCCCTCCGCCGGGGCTGCATCTGCCTCCTCCAAGCCTCCTATCAGCAGCCTCCCCGGTCTCCTGCTTCCCAGGGAAAACTACTTGGCACAGGTGAAGGGGCACGGGGCCGGCTCACACACTCCCGGGAGGCCAGGCCTCGTAACCGCAGTAGTATTAGCCAAGTGGAAAGATAGCCGGCCTGGTGCTCGGCAAGGGGCACGTGCACCTGGGGGTGATGGCAGCGTCTTAATGGCGCCTTTGTGTTCATTAAGTAATTAGTTCCTTTATCTGATTTACAGAGTGGTGCCCAAAGGCTGGACTTCTCGATCGCCAAGTCCAACCTGCAGGCTGGCTTTTGGAATTAGGAAGATGTCTACCTCCCTCCATTCACGTCTCCTGGCACAGGGAAGCCCCTGAAGTTCCCTACAGCCCAGGGAGCTGGGCCCTCAGTGCCCACTGGTGAAGCCCCCATAGCTGCCATGCATCCCAGACACCTCCCTGTTCTGGCCCTGAGCTGCCTCACTGCCCTGACTTCTGCCAGAGTTTGGCTTGCACAAAAGCTGGACAAGGTCTAGAAAGTCAGTTAGCAAGGGGAAGGGAAGAGCTAAGCCTTGAAGCAGTCACCAGATGCGAACAGCGAGGTCAGGCCCAGATGTGCCCCACGGAAAGGAAAAAAAGGACACTTGTCACAACTAGACAATCCCTGTATTCGTTCATTCTTTCTTTTCAGTTTTTTGAGGCAAGATTTTCTTAGGTAGTTCAGGCTGCCTTGAACTCACTGAACAGTCCAGGCTGGCCTTGAATACATAGCAATCCTCCTGCTTCAACCTCCTGAGAGCTGGGATAACAGGCCTGCACCACCCCACCCGGCCCCTGCACCTCTCTTAAACATGCTCCCACCTCCCCAAGCCCAGCACTTCATCCCACCCCCAAACTGTGCTGTACGGCCAGCTGGGTGCCTCTCCGCTAACCGCTAACCGCTAACCGAGGATGCTGAGGACAGGGGCAGGCCCCTGGCCTGCACACTGTGCTCACGGCCTCACCTGTGGCTGTGTGCTCCGGGGTTTGGCACTAATTACGGGCTTTGGGGAGATGATGAGTACCTCCTCCCAGCACAGCCACCCACTGGGCTCTGTCCCAGCACGGCTGGTTCTGAGGACCAGCAGCTACAGGCCCAGGGCCACGCACTGCACACTGCCCTGCCCTCTCCTCACTACGAGCTTGGCGGCGGTGGGGCTGGCAGGGCCCACAGGGGTGGGTGCTCACCTTGTAGTCCAGCTCGGCACTGGCCTTGGGCTGCTGCTCCTGGCAGGGTGTCAAGGGCTGGAAGCCCAGGTGCTGCCTGAGGGCTGATGGTTTCATGAGACCCAGGAGCCAGCTGAGCAGGGACAGCTGGGGAGAGAAGGGAGGCTGTCACTCATGAAGCAGCAGCTGCACAAGTGTGCAGGTGTCAGGGACACCAGAGCGCCAGCTTCTAGGGTGAGAATCCACCTGTTGCATGGTTGCTGCGTAGCCAACCCTGAGTATTTGATGGTGTAGGATGGGCCACACACTTTCCTGAGAGAGCAGAGTCTCTCAGTGTCTCTGTCTCTCTCACACACACACACACACACACACACACACACACACACACAACACATTGCCTGGCACTGGTTAAGTCCCGAACAAGGTGAACCGAAAAGATCTAAAGCTGGTCATGGTGTGCATACCTGTAATATCAGCACTTGCGAGGCTGAGGCAGAAGGACTCCTGTGAATTCCAGGAAACTGAACTACATAGCGAGAACCCTCTCTCAAAAACCATTAAAAAAAAAAAAAAAGGAAAAGTAAAAGTTTCTAAGGCCAAAGTGTTAACCCACCTGTTGGAGAACAAGAGGCAGAGGAAGGGCTCCACCACCGATCAGACCCTGCCCACCTGAGCTGCTCCTCCTCCGTGACCCAAACTTGCTGTGTCCCTCTCTCTTCACTGTCTGAACTCGTCACCATGCATGCAAAACACATAGGACGAGAAAAGACTGTGTCCCAGGCCCCAGCGGTCCATCACCAGGGTAACTGCCATGGCCAGCGCTGCTGTGCCTGCTCATCAGCTCTTCTTTCTGTCCTCCATGCGCCCTTCCCTGCCTCAGACTGTGTTGTTATTGTTGTTGTCTGATTTTAGATAGAGTCCTCACTATACAGCCCAGGCTGGCCCAGAACTCACATCGATCCTTCTGCCCCAGCTTCCCCAGTGCTGGGTGACAGGCGTGTACCCCCACGCCTGGCTCCAGCAAGTTCATATACTGCCTCATCCTGCCTGGTGACTGCGTAATAGAAGAGGAGGGGTCTGTACGCCCCCAACCACAGTGCCAATTCTTCCCCAGAATTCCTTACTCTTCCACAGGTAGGGTTGGTTTTCTCTGACCATGTCCTCACCCAGCCCCTCTGTTCAGATGGGGGTCCCCACGAGGCTCCCACACACACTGGGATGATGTGACACTTAACCCACTCAGTGCTCTGCCTCCCATTTAGATGAGGCCTTTTGTGGTGCTGGGGATGGAACCCAAGGCTTTTCAAATGCTAAGCAAGCTCTCTGATCTCTGAGCTACATCCCCAGCCCTTCCTATTTTTATTATTGTTATTTTATGCACATACTTACATGTGTATGTATGTTGGTACATACGTATTTATTTATTGAGACAGGGTCTTTCTTGCTAATACGCAAAGTTGCCTAGGCTAGGTTCAAACTTGCAATCTTCCGGCCTCAGCCTTCCAGAGAGCTGGCATGACAGCCATGCACCACCACACCCAGTCCCATTTAGTGTCTGCAGAAAGTGTGCATCCTTTCAACAGGCTCAGATGTCTCTGGAAGGGAATGTATGCCCCCGGCACCATGCGCCTGCAGCAGACCCTCCTCGTGGCCGCAGCTGGGCAGCAGGCGTGCACAGCAGAGCCGCTGTGCTTGCTGAGGTGTGGCTGGGCAGAAGCAGGCAGGCTCCATGTAACCCTGAGGCAGGGAGGTGCAGGCTGCAGGGTCAGAGCCAGGGTGGTTCCCAGGGCACCAGCTGCTTAGATCTAGCAGGTGCAGTGTGGCCACGGGTGAGGGGCCAGAGCCCCCAGCCCCACTCCTTGCTTGGGCCCAGCCCTGCCACACACCTGGCTTCCTGGGGTGACTCACCCGTGCCACCTGTTTGCCATCTCGGCCTGCATTGGCTTCAGCAGCCCACAGGAGCAGCTGGGCTGGGGGCTGTGAGTCAGGCTGGCCTCAGCTCCTGGGGGAGAGGGCCAAGGCTCCCCTGCCTGGTGTGTGACCACTTTGGAAGGGGAGGGAGGGTTGTGGGCAGGAGGAGCACTGTTCTGGGCCAGGAGACGCTGCCTCTGGGCTGCAGGCCTTGCGCAGGCCAGGCGGGGAGGGTTTCCAAAACAGCACGGCCTGCTCCACACACAGCTGTGCAAGCACTGGCAGCCCGGCCCACACCCTGCCGTGCCCCACCCGGCCAGACCCTCCCTGCTTTGGAGCTCTGGGCGGGGAGAGCACAGGACAGTGGCCTGCTTGCTCACGTCTGTGTTTTCCCTGTCGGTCTGTGAAAACAGCTCAGCAAGTTGCCTGCCTGCAACCTGATTGCTGATTTCCTTTTCGAATTTCTGGTCAGACCCTGAGACTCTCCAGGACAGGCGAGTGCTTAGGGTGCTACACAGACTCCTACAGGGGGACCCCAGCCCCTCAAGAGTTCTCAGCCCTTCCCTCCCTGGCCCAGGTGGGCGCTTCTGCAGATGCTCCTCCACCCTGCAGCCCCTGCCCACAGCCAGCAGACGGCAGTCCATGGAGGTGCCTCGAGGCAGAAGGTGGGGCCCCCTCTCCCTCTCTCTCCCATTGAGACTCAGCAGAAAGCTCTGCACAGGAGGCCATTGAGGCCAGAGGCCAGCGCAGAGAGGAGCTGCAGATGTGGAGCCTGAGGCAGCTCCCTGCTGTGGTCCGGGGCAGGACGCTAAACTCAGCTCCTGCTTCCCTGCTGTGTGGCACTGGGAGGTTGCGCTGCCTTAGTTCCTCCATCTACAAAACACGAGAGAGCTGGGTGTGGTGGTGCACGTGTCATCTCAGCACTCGGGAGGCTGAGGCAGGAGATGCGCTGTGACTTCTAGGCCAGCTTGAGCTACACAGTGAGTTTAAGGTCAGCCTGGACTACACAGCAATATCTTGTCTACAACAAACAAACAAAAAGAATAAACACGGCATTGATGAGAGTGACAGTCCCCATAGCCTCTGGTGGTGGCAAGGGACTTCACAAGGTGCAGCTGCTGCCCGTGGCGGGTGGGGGGAAACAGGTGGCTCTGAGAAGCTGTGTATGGGTGGGAGGTATGGCTGGGAGCTGGAGATGGGGTGCAAACTGATGTGGGCAGCCGGAGGGCCTTTGAAGCCCACGTGCAGGGAGACTGCCCGACAGGCCAGACTGGAAAGGGCAGTGCCCGGCAGCCAGAGACGGGCACCCAAGTGGGCAGGCACAGCGGAGTGGCCAGGCTTGCGGCAGAGAAGGAAGCGGGACCAAGACAGGTCCCTGCCAGCCCAGCTCACCCTGCAGCTGCCGAGCACGACGCGCCCTCCCGACCTGGCTCCTGGCACCTCTGCGAGCTGCTCGCTGTGCTCGGGAGAGTGAGTCACCAAGGCCACAGCCGCTTGCTCACCCCCCACCGAGGTCATCTGGTGCCATCTCCCTGGAGTCTGCCAGTGCCCGGGCCCAAGACGAAGCGTGGCACATGCAGCTTAGCCAGGGCCCAAGGGGCAGATGGTGCTGTGGGCGCACACACACAGGTGGGCAGATGGGCACAGGAGGCCTGGCCCCGGCCCCGCCCCCATGTGGCCTGGGGCCCCCTTGCTGTCTGCGCTGGCTCCTCCCCTACAAAGCAGTGAGGCAAAGCCCAGGCCTTGAGTGGCCCTGGCCCCGCCCGCTTCTGCTTCCACTGTGTGCTCTGCGGGGCCCAGGACCCCTCTAGCCAAGCTGATCCCTCCCCACCAGGGTGCACCCAGAACTGGGGCCCGTGTGATGGGCACCTGCTGTACCCTGGCTGTTCCTGCCCTGCCTCATGGCACCCTTGGTCCTCCAACCCGTCTGGGCAGTGACCATAGCCCGACCACTCCACTCCACCCTTTCCCTGCACCCCAAGTTCCCACCTCATGTTTCTTCACCTCCCCAAGGGCCTGGCCTTTCTGGTGGGTGCCACGGGCCAATGGTGGCAGAGCCTGGGACTCTATGCCCTCAGGCTGCCTCTGCTCAGGGGCACAAATGGGCAGGAGACACCAAGTAGAGGTCGAGAGTCCCACAGCACGTACAGGCAGACAGTGTGGGGCGCTCTGGTGACCAAGCAGGAATGCCCTCCTTGCCATCTGCTCCAGGGCTCTCAGGTGACAGCCTGGGACCCGCATCAGAGCTCCTGAGCAGGCAGAGGAATGGGGGAGACAGAACTGACCCCCTGCTGTCCCTGGGGGACACCAGTAGGGAGGTACTGTCATTTAGTAGTATTTATTTCAAACTCAGCTGCGGTGGTACACACCTGTGATCCCTGCACTGGGGAGGCTGAGGCAGGAGGGTTGTGCTGAGTTCCAGGCCAGCCGGGGTCAGCAAAGGCCCTGTCTTAACCACCCTGCCCCAAATAGTATTTGCTCCCCTTTATTGTCCTTTCTCCTATAAAAATGTCCTAGCCAGAGGCGGTGTGGGGCGGTATGGGGATGGAAGTTAGTGTTTGATGGGGATAGGGATGACGGCAGGGCCCAGCCCAGGACGGTGGTGACGGCCGCACAGTCCACACAGGAAACACCACTGAGTGTGGATGCTTCCAGTGGATAAAACAGTAAGAAAGTTGAAATGGTAAAAGTTATGTATATTTTACCTTAATTTACTGCTTTGGATTTTGAGACAGGATTTCACTATGCAGTTCAGGCCAACTTTGAACTTGCTCTGCAGTGCAGACTGGCCACCTTCCTGCCTCAGCCTCCCAAGTGCTGGGATTATAGGTATGGGCCACATGCCCAGCTTGTTTTACCATAATTTATAAGTGCTCATTGCTTGGTCCCAAGCACACAGCAGACAGGCAAAGAGGAATTTTTATGTTTTAAGGGACAGCTCTTTCTACATTGTCCAGATGGGCCTTAAACTCCTGGGCTCAAGCAATTCTTCTGCCTCAGCTTCTCAGGAAGTCAGGCCTATTGGTTCATGCTACCACTTCCTAATGGTGGTAAGGGTGGAACTTGCACACACTAGACAGTTGCTGGACCCCTACATGGTATCCCAGTCCCAGGAATTGTGTGTGGGATGAAAAAACTAGAGGAAAACACTCAAGCCCAGTGTAGCACTCTGGCTGAGGCACCCAACCTCTGGCAAAGCCTGGGGGTGGCAGGTCTGGTGGACAGAGACAGCCACCCACAGGCCTCCTGCCTGGCTGAGGCTGACTCACCTGGCTCTTCTCTTTCCAGAGAGGGAGTGACTCTTCCTGGCACAACATCCGGGCAATGACCTCGAGGCTGAGCTGGCTTCGAAGCTGCCTAGGAGAGAAAAAGTAGAAAGACCTGAAGCAGCGGCAACTTGGGGGCTGAGTGCAAGCTGGGATGGGCACAGGCCCCCACAGAGGGAGGAGCCCTCTCCCCATCCACATGGATCTGTGAGATGAATAGGTAAAGGACACTCAAAAGTGGTTCAAAGCCAGCCTGGTAGAGATGCATGGCTGCACTCCCCGCACTCTGGTAGGCTGAGGCAGGAGGACTGCAAATTTGATTCCAACCTGGGAAAATTTGTGAGACCCTATCTGAAATTTAAAATGTAAAATTTATTTTTAAAAAAATGAAAAAGGGTTGGGGATGTACCTCATTGTGAAGGGCTGGGTGTGGTGGCACACATTCATAATCCCAGCATTCAGGAGGCTGAGACAGGAGGATCACCACACGTTTGAGGCTAGCCTGGATTATATAGTGAGTTCAAGTCCAGCCTGAATTGCATAGTGAAACCCTGTTTCAAAAAAGCAAAACTAGCCGGGGGAGATGGCGCACGCCTGTAATCCCAGCACTCAGAAGGCTGAGGCAGGAGGATTGTTGTGAGTTTGAGACCAGTCTGGGCTACAAAGTAAGCTCAAGGCCAGCCTGAACTGCATAGCGAGACCCTGTCTCAAAAAGACAAAACTAACCAATCTACCCACCCTCCAGCCAGCGGTTCATAATATTCCGGCTTCTCTGTGTCCCGATCTGTGTGCAGATCCAGGACAAGCAGGCTGTGGCTGTGGCTCAGTGGTGGAACACTTGTGTAGCATGTATGTGTGAGGCTCTGGGTTCCATCCCTGGCGCTGCAGAAAAGAAAGCCACTCAGAAGAGAAACTCACTTCCCCCTCGGTGGTGTCCTGCTCCCCACACCAACTTCCTAGGTTCACGTGGCTGACGACAACCCCCCACCCCGACCAAACTTCGCTGTTTCTTCACCCAGGGTCTGGGGAACTTTTCTCCCAAAGGCCTGATCCTGGGTTCCCCTGAGAAGGCCTTAGGGCCAGGTTGGACCTTCGGTCCAGCTGTCCTGCTCCCGAGGCAGGAGGCGACTCTGGGATGTGGGTGGCCCTCCTGCCCTGCAGGGTATGGCAAGAGGGAGGAGTAAATGGGAGGCCAGGGAAGAGGACGAGTGAGTCAGAGCCCTCCCCGGACAGTCCCTCCCGCTCTGGAAGCCAGAGATGGACTCTGGCTAATATCTCTGCAGGAGCGAAGGCCAGGCTTCCTCTTGTTTTGGTTTTTGTTGAGACAGGGTCCTAATACATAGCTCAGGCTGGTCTCGAACTCAGTGATTGTCCTGCCTCAGACTCCTGAGTGCTGGGATTATGGAGGTCCACAGTATGCTCAACTCCTGGCCAGGTTTTCAACACTAATGTTTGTGATTCTGGTTTTTACAACTCCTTAAGCATGGAGGAGGGTGGGAGTGGGGCTAGGGCCCGAGGGCCTACCAGCACGCCCAAGGCCACATTACCTCAGTTGCCTGCCTGCTACTCCCCAACATTAGGTCACAACCTTCCATGTCCTTGAACGCTCCTCAACCCCCATTGGCAGAGGCTGTCAGTGTGAGAATGGAACCTAAGGCTCCCTTCACGTTGGGCCCCTCCCGCCCCTCAGGCTGGGATGTTGATGTGGTCACCAGCTCTGGCTGTAGGAAGCCACTACCAGGACAGCCCACAGTGGGAACTCAATGGGAATCTGTGTGATCCAGGACCAGGTTCTTTGACAGGAAGTGCCCTGGGTCACAGGATGGCTGCAGAAGCCTACTGGTGTTCACCGGAGGAGCCCATACTGCAAGGGATGGAAAAGCCAGACAGGGCAGTCATCTGCGGGTGCAGGTGGTGCATGCCTATATCCTAGCACTTGGGAGGCTGAGGTGGGACAACTGCACTGAGTTCGAGGCCAGCCTGAGCTGCAAAGAGAGATCCTGTCTCAAAAAACAAAAAACAAAACAGAAGAGAGCTGTTGGAGAGTGGGACCCTGGGGAACAACCCTGGGGTTGGCTCCGGTTGTGCCTCGTTTCTTGATCTGGGAGCTGGCTTCATGTGTGCCTGACCTGTGAAAACCCACTGAGTCATACATGTCAAATGGCCTGAGCTTTGTTCTGTTTGTGCACTGGAGTGCAATAAAACTATCACATAAAAAAGAAACTCAGCTGGAAGGGAAGGTAGGCCTGCCAGACAGCAGACCAAAACAGAGGACGTCTTGCTACATCTGAATTTCAGATACACAAAGAGTAATTTTTTTAGCATGTTTGCCCCATGTGGTATTTGCACTGCATCTGGCAGCTGTGGGAGGACCAATCATTCCCTCCCTCTTTTTTTTGGTGCTGTTTTTGAGACAGGGTTTCACAATGTAGCCCAGGTTGGCCTCAAACTCACAGTGCCCATCCTGCTTCAGCTTCTCAAGCCCTGAGAAGACTGGTGTGCATCACCACGCCTGGCTGCCCTTGTTTCCTTTTTTTTTTTTTTATTTGTTTTTTGAGACAGGGTCTCACTATGTAGCCCAGACTGGCCTTGAACTCGTAGTGATCCTCCTGCCTCAGCCTCCCCAGTGCTGGGACTACAAGCATGTACCACCACACCTGGCTTCCCTCCCTTCCTGACAAGGAAGACCCACTGTAAAGCAGAGTGGGGACCTGATTCTGTCTCCTTTGGCCTTGACCCCTTTCTGTGCACAGTGGGCCCTGCCCTGTGCAGAACACAGGGTGGGAGATTGAAGCCGGACACCCTGCCCTTTCCCACTGTGCCCCAACTTCACAGCCTGGGGGGGTGCGGCCCTTGCTGCTCCCCAATTACACACAGCTCCGCCCACTGTGCTCGCTGCCAGCGGGGACCTGCTTTCCAGCTGTTCCTGGGAGCCCACAGCAGCTGGACCCCGAACACAGTGGGAGGTAAACGGCCCTGGATGCTGCTGCTGCTGCTGCCGCCACCGAGGCACAGAGAGACGCATCTGGCCTTTATTAATCGCTGCCCAGCCGGCGAGGCCTCGGGAGGGGAGGAGAGGGTAGGGGTGGAGAGCCTCGCAGCAGGCCCAGTGCGGGATCCAGAAGGGAAGAGGCGGGCCCGATGGGTCAGGCAGGGCTGCAGCCCAGAAAGGAAGAAAAGCACGGGGGGGGGGGGGGGGACACGCAGGGAGCCCACATCTGAGAGTGGAGCCCCCTCACCAAGCCTGCCCCGTGCCTCTGGCCCTGGCCTCCCCTTCCTTGCACACCAAGTTCCTGCTGGGACACTGGGACGCTAGGATGCAGGGCCAGGGCAGGGCCTACTGCTCTTCAATGAGATCGGGTGCGTTCAGGGCGGTATGGCCGTAGACGAGGGCCTACCGCTCTTCACTTCCAAGGCGGCGCATGCACTCTGCAGGGAGAACAGCAGAGAGTCCCCCAGCCGCACGCTTGCAGGGCCAGCGCTAGGCTGGCCACTGCTGGCTGTGGCTCTTCTTCCCTGAGAAACAGCCCGGCCCCACTAGGCAAGGCCTCCCCAAGCTCAAGAACTCAAGGCGGGCAGGAAAAGCAGGAGCAGACCCTTAGGCGGGCTGTGCTGGCCTCTGTCATATAAGGCAAAGGCTCCAGCCCAACACACTGGGCCAGCTCGGCCTCACCCTGCGCCTCAAGGGCCTCTGCAAGACCAGGACACCGGATCAGTGCGGAGGAGCCACAGGCCCTCGGGAGGCTGGAAACTTTCCTGCACCCACGGTGCAGAGGATAAGGGTGCTGTTTCCAGCCTGTGGCCCGTCCCTGTGGTCCCTGCAAGGGACACTGGGCCAGCACCCTGGTAGGGAGACCCAGGAAGGCAAAGTTACTAGCCAGGGGGGCCCCTGGGACTTGAGGAAATCACTGGCCAAGGCAGCCCCAGTGCTCACTCCTTGCATGGAGAGCTGGGTCCTGCCAAGGCTGCACTGCCCTAGAAGGCCACCGGGCACCAGGCCAAAGCTGTGCGCTGCCTTTTCCGCGTTTCTAGGGCAGCTCAGGAAGCTGCAGCCATGGCCATTTCCACTGTGGAGGGAACACCTGCCCCCGGCTGAGGCCCGGCTTACATCCTGGGCTATCCATGCCACCTCTCCTCCTGATGGTCACCTGTCACGGTCCCTGCTTGTTGGTCCCTTGCTTGGCATCTTTTATCTTGCACGTGAGCATGTGCTACGCAGGCAGAAAGAACTAGGGCGGGGGGGGGCGGTGGATAACCCTTTGGTGCCCTGTACTCCACTGTCCCTGAGTCTGCAAGCCCAAGGCCACCACACTGCACTGCGAGGGATCCACTTGCAACAACTCACATTGGCACAGACCTGTTCCCCAGCTGAAACGTGAGCCGAGGACACAGACACAGGAGGACACGCCGCACCCAGCCTGTTTAGAGAAATGTCCCACACCAGGCAACACGGATTTGCACGACGGAAGGTCCAGGGGACATGGCTTGCTTGGTCCCTGAGGAGTGAGTGATGCTGTGTGCATGGCTGGTGGCAGCACAGATGATCACCTTAGCAAGGGCCCCAAGCACCCACATGTGCTGTTACCATGTCCTCCGAGCATATTATAAGCCAACAGCACAGTGCACACAGACACTTGCCACCCAACCTCCATCCTCCCCGATATCGTGACAAAGCCTCTGCACTTGGAATTTAAACACCACTGAGTCCCCAGTTTACAGTCTGTGCCTGCGCAGGTACCCTGTAATTCTCTGGGCTGCACCCCACCAGGCACTCACTGCAGCAGGGAGGGGTCAGGAGACTGCCCCATCCAGGCTATGAGCAAACACCTGGAGCTGCCGGCATGCATTGCCTGTGTCTGGCTTCCTGGGCATCTGGACTCTGCTCAGGATCCTCCTGGGAGGCCTCCCCTTGCCAGGTGCCACAGCCCACATGTCCAGCGTGCCCCTCTGGGCTGTCAGTGTGCCACTGGGTGCAGGGTTTGGAGCCTAATTTGCATTTCCTTGGCAGCTCAGAGAACACCATGCAGTTAACAGATTGCGGCCCGTCTTTGCTCATGTCTGGCTCTCAGAGCTCCTCTCCCAGATCTGACTCCTGAGTGTGTGGAGGGGCCAACCTGTCATGACTGAGATTCCGGGACCGTGGCGTCACCGTAAGCTGTATTCCTGTCACCTGTGACTCGGGCCCTTGTTCTGCTAATGGCCTGCCTTGTCCTGGATGCCGGTTCTGCCCTGGCCGACCTGAGTGGAGGTGGAACCTGAGGGTGCCATGCGGCTGCCCTGTGGGTGGACTCTATGGGTCCACTGAATTCTTCCCTCTCCCAGCCCATCTTCTGCATGTCATTCCCAGAATAGGCTGGCTGCCTTGTCCATCGCCCACAGGAACCCAGGCGCATGTGCTTTGCCATCCTCCCCAGGCTGATTCTCATTAATCTGCCAAAAATTATATGAGCCTAGGCTAGGCAAGGTAGTGCATACCTGTGGTCTCACAACTCAGGAGGCTGAGGCAAGACGAGGACCACAAGTTTCAGGAAGCCTGGACTACATAGCCAGTTCAAGGCCAGTCTGAACTACAAAGCGAGACCCTGTCTTAAATAGCAGTAACACGGAGAACAAAACTGACAATCCCAACAAATCATCACTTTCTCTATGCTTAAAAAATTTTTTTTGTACTGAGGATTGAACCCAAAGGACATTGCACTGAGTTAGACTGCAGACTGCAGCATTTTTTGTTTGTTTGTTTTTAAACTTTGAAACAGGGTCTCACTAGGTTTCTAAATTGCCCAGGCTAGATTTGAACTTGCAATTACCCTGCCTCGGCCTCCCAGAGGGCTGAGATTATAGGCATGTGCTCCTACACCAGGCTTTTCCATGCTTTTCAAAACCTGCCCTACAAGCAACCTTTGCACAAGGAAGAATGAAGTCACAGCCCTGTCCTTCCCATGGCCCAAGGGTCTGCAACACTCACCATAGCGGCGGACTCAGAGTTGGGAGGAGCTCTGGCGTGAGGCTGGTGAGCCAGGCACCGAGGAAGAGGAAGAGGGAAGGAGGATGGCAGATACCACTGCAGAGGAAGCAGATGTGCAGGCGGAGCTCTGTATGGCTCAGGCGGCTACAGGGTTTAGGATGTGGCTGGAGCCTGGGTGCCCTTGGGGGCTGGGGCTGGCCATGGGGCTGACAGCAGAATCACAGAGGCCCTGGCCACCCGAATTTCACCCCCAGGAGAAAAGCCTGAGGGATTCTGTTATGGTTTGTGTCTAGATGCTCCCCAAAGCATGCAGTCATGGGGTGGGCTTCTAGAATTTGTGACTGATCCAAGGTCCAATGCTGGGGTTATGGGTGTGAGTGCTACACCTGCCCCGGGCAGGGAGCCTGCATACAACATAAGGGAGAGAAAGAGGCTGCTTGCTGCTGCTCCTCCCTTTTTGCTGTCTTCCTCCGCCATGAACTGTTGCCCTCTGCCACGTGCCACTCCGCCTTGAAGCCGGCCGAGTATGGATGGAAACCTCCCCGCCCTGAGCCTAAGTGAACCTTTCCTTCCTTAATTTTGGGTGACAAGTATTTTGTCTCAGTGATGAAAGTAAAGTAGCCAAGGCAGCTTGCAAGCAAAGGAGCAATGTGAGAGGCACACGTGAGATGGGGCCACCGTAGCCAGCACGGGAGGTGTGGACTAAAGGCTGGAAGGAGGCAGCTGGAGCTTTGGTGTGAGGCTAGTGAGCCAACAGAAGCAGGCAGCCGGCAGCTCCAGGAGCCAGGACATACCTATAGGGCTGACATAGCATGTGGGCCAGGGAGGTGCCATTCCTGGGGCTGCCAGGTGGAGGAGGCTGTGTCCTTGGACGGTGGTGACTTCTGCCTCTCACATACTGAATCTGAAGCCCTCGCCCTCCCTGATGTGGGGCTTAGCAAGGACTTCTAGCAGTGGAACTCCCTGCACCTCAGTCCCCAAGCAGGGCGGTCTGGGCCGAAGACTTGGCACTGACACCCTGTGGCCTGCAGCCAGCCACAAGAGGTGGAGGTCGGCGACCCACCTGAGGATACAGAGTGTCAAGAGCAGTGGGTGAAGGGTAGTCGATATGACGACCGAGAAGGAATGGCCAGAGAGAGAGGGGACAGAGGGCAGGGAAGTTGGGAGGACAGTGTTGTGAGGCCCAAGGTGCTGTCCTCTCCAGTCAGCACCAAATACACACGGCTTGATGGTGACCCGCGCCCCTCATGTTCTCCTCCAGTCCAGCATGGCTCCCTGCCATGGCCTGTTTCTCCTCTCGTCTGCCAGGGCCAGGCCCGTTGGAAATGGGCAGGCTAACTGGACCTGGGCTCCCCCTTCCAGAATGTTCTGGCCCTGTCTATCGTGTCGGGGGGGGGAGATCCTGATGACACGGCCCCGAGGAATTCATGTCCAAGGGAGGGTGAGGGGCTTGGGGAAGTGCGTCACACTGGGGACAGAGCAGTCGCTGTAGGTAGAAGACAGCAGCATGCTTATTTGCTGTGAAAGA
Organism: Dinomys branickii; assembly: GCA_004027595.1. Classification (NCBI taxonomy): domain Eukaryota; kingdom Metazoa; phylum Chordata; class Mammalia; order Rodentia; family Dinomyidae; genus Dinomys; species Dinomys branickii. The sequence goes on from PVLD010000068.1 coordinate 352,351, forward strand.
AGAGCAGCTGAAGAGGATGAACAAGCCCTGAGTCAGAAGCCACCCATGGCTGAAGAAAAGCCAGGAAGAGGCAGAACCACTGGGATCAGAACAAGGGCCTGGGGGGAGGGAGGGAGGTGAGAACTGGGTATGCTGCTGTTACAGGGTGGCAGGGCCACCACTGTACCCTGGAGAGCGAAGGTTCCTACAGCAGGGAGTTTGGAATCTGCTGGGCCCGGAGGCTGACCTATAACTGGCACAGTGGCTCCTGGAAGCCCTGAATGGGACAGGGGTCCGGACAGGGACCGAGAGCTGGGTGTGGTGGCACACATCTGTCATCCCAGCACTTGGGAGGCTGAGGCAGGAAGATTACTGCAAGTTCAAAGCCATTCTGGGTACACAGTGAGTTCAAGGCCAGCCTGAACTACATGGTGAGACCCTGTCTCAAAAAACCAAGGCTGGGGAGCTCCAGAATTCCCCAGGCCAAGAGATAGTTCACTCAAGAAGGTACCGGTAAGGGTTGCTGTCCTTGGTCCCCTACCTTTGGAGTGTCCAGCTGGTGCAGTCCAGACCTCGCTCCCAGGGGGAGGGACACAGGGTCACCTGCCCTGGCTTCCAGTTTCTGTGCAGAGGTACGCACGACACAGGAAGGGTGAGTACCTTCTCGGAGCTCCTCCTAGGCCCCGCACCCAACCTCTCTCCGTCACAGCAGCACACAGAAGAGCGCCAGTATGGTCACCTGCTAACCCCAGCATTCACAGAGCACGGTGACACCTCGGTGGCCTAAGTGCTGGGGGACACAGAGGATCCCGGACTTCATGCTCAGGGAGCTGCCCATGGCCGCCATGACAGCTGGACGGAGGGCATGTCAGGATGTGAGTCCCCGGCACGGCCCAGGGCCAGCGCAAGAAGGCCTGTGTCATGAGAGCTGTCCGGGCCAGCATCAAAGCTCCAGGCTTGTGGGGACTGCTGAGCTCTGCATATGGAGGTGACTCTGTCGCTCGTGAGGGCTGTCACAATATCAAGCGTCCCAGGTGACGCTGGCATGGTCTCAGGTGTGTGAGGGCCAGCGTGTGGGGTGCAGCTGCAGCCGGAGGGGAATCTCGTGGCCCTGAGCGTCTCCGAGGCGGGAGGCAGGAGGCGGGATGCGGGATGCGGGATGCGGGTGCGTGGGCCCTGCCGCATTGTTCTCTACTTCTGTGTATGTTTTGAAAATTGTGAGTTTTTACCAAGCATGATTCTGGCTAAATGGTGAGAGCGGGCTGTGGCGGGAAGAGCAGCAGGGAGACCACGCTCCCCCACACCACAGGCACCCCAGTACCACTGGGGCAGCACTTCACATTTGCTTTCGTAGCCTTTTATCATTCAGTGTTATTTTGCTGATCAACTTCCTCCACCTCTTTTTCTTCTTGGGACAGAGTCTTGCTATGTAGCCCAGGCTGAGCTCAAACTTCGGACCCTCCTGCCTCAGTTTCTTGCACCCTGGGATTACAGATATGTGCCACCATGCCCGGCCTCCTTGTGTCACTGTTAAGTGCTGTCAAACTCCCACGGTGGGCCGAGTGGAATTTAACCCATGGGGGACTGGCAGAGTTTGCAATTGTGTCGCTGTTGTGAACATCATTATGCTGAGTGCCCTCAATGAGAAATCTCGCTCTCCAGCTTCCTGCAGTGAAACTGGGGAAGTCTGCAGGTCTTTAAGCCATCTGCTTGATTTTGCCAAACCGTGCCCCCAGAGGGATCGCAGAGCCCTGTGCACCTGTCTCGGCCCCACCCTCCACCACTCCAAAGGCCGGGGAAAGCAGGGGCTGCGGTGCTGAGACAGTGGCAGATGGTGAGGAACTGAGTCCCCTGCAGCTGGGGACATCGACTCTGCATGCAGCTGAGCAGCCTTCCGCTACACTCTTCCTCCTGCAGCTCCTGGGAGGGGCTCACTGGCCACAAGTCCTGCTCGAAGCATGGCCCCGCCTGAGGACCCAGGGTGGAAGTCAGAAGCTGGGATGGCATGCGGCCCTTTGAGACGGCAACCCAGGGCCACCCCAGGGGCTCACGTTCCCAACACAGGCCTCCTTCCGATGAGCCCTACGCAGGGTGGTTTGTTCTAGTATTTCCTTTCCTTTTCTTTTGGGACTCAGTCTCATTATATAGCCCAGGCTGGCCTTGAACTTGTGGCGATCCTCCTGCCTCAGCCTCCTGAGTGCTTACAGGCAGACACTACCACACCCGGCTTATTTACTGTTACCAGTGAAGGGGAAGCTCTTAGATGTGCAGTGAATCCTGAGCTATCTCCATCCTCCGCTGGGTGGCAGGGGCTGGGGAGCGCCTTCTTCATTCCCACTGAGCTGGAGCAGTCCAAGGTTGTGACAGCCCCTCACACAACAGCCCGCCTTCCATTCTGGGGGCAGCCTGGGCACAGAGCCCAGTGGGGCAGCCACCAGCGCGGAAGAAGAGGCACTGGCCCGCTCCTGTGACAACGCCACCACGGGGGACATGCAAGGGGCAGTGCCAAGAGGAGACCATGCTGTGCGCAGTGAGGCAGAAAGAGCACGGGAGGCCGCCACCGCCAGCCGGGAAGGGCTGCCAAATGCCACACAGGGGCTGGGTCGCACACGAGTGCTCAGTGCCCAGAGATGGCAATGGGCGGGCAGCTCAGGGCCAGATGGGGTGCATTTCTGTGTCTGCCTACTTCTTTGCAAGTTTTGAATTCTGTACCCCTTAAATGCTATCCTTTTAGAAAATTAAATAAATAAAATTTCTACATAAGTAATACTCATCCCAATGAGGAAGCCTCTTGTTTAGTAAAGCTCCTTATCCAGCCTGGCATGTTGACTAGGGAGGCTGAGGCAAGAGGGTTCCTGTGAGGTCATGGCCAGCCTGGGCTGCACAATGAGACCCTGTCTCAAATAAATAAATACATAAATAACACATCCAAAGCTCCGGCCCCAGGCAGCAGTTAGAGGGCAGATGAAAGACATTCTGCTTCATTCACTCACACTAAAGGCCCCTTCTGCTGGAACTGGACTGACTTAGACCTCGTGAAGGCACAGGTCCCCACACTGCAGTCCTGGTGGCTGGCCGAGGAACAAGCAGCATGGCAGGTCTGGTGTATGACACAGGCGCTTCAGATGTGCTGGGAAAGGAGGTGCTTTATGCGGAAAAAGGTCTCAGGTATCCAGCTCTTTGGGGGTGGAGAATAATCAAGTTCGCGCCTTGCCTCCTACCTAGGAGAAAGGGATTCCAGAGGGAGGAAGCCACTGCCACAAGGTTACAAGTTCGAGGAGAAAACAGGCAGAGATTCTGCTTGGTCTTAGGGTGGGGAAGGTCTGCTGCCCCAGACAAAGGGTTCATAACACGAGTCCCAGTCTGCTCTCTGCACCACCCATGCCACTCTCTTGCACATCTAAGTACTTTAAAATTTAAAAGTTGGCTGCTGGGTGTGGCAGTGCAAACCTACGAGCTGAGCACTCTGGAGGCTGAGGCAGGAGGATTCCAAGTTTGAGGCCAGCCTGGGCTACATAGGGAGACCCTGTTTTGTTCTGTTTTCAAAGGAAAACAAAACCAGTAAGAAAACATCCAGTTCGCTAGATGATACCATACATAGAGATTTAAAAACGACAATTTACAAATAAATAAATAGACGATTTACAACTTTAGGAGAAAATACAGGACAAAACAGTGTTTGTAACATGCACGGTGAGTAATGCACACGTCAGGGTAGTTAGAAAGATAAAGGACCTGACAGAAGAATGGAGAGGAACCGCAGGCCGTGTTCTACAGCGGGAGCAGCACAAAAAGCTGAGAAGCAGAAAGGGGCTCACTCACTTCGGGAAATAAAATCTCAGAGTCCCAGGGTGGCGCCTTTCAGACTGACTGCGACCGAGAAGACAGCACTGAGAAGACGAGTGTCAGAGACAATGTGGACAAATGGCCGTTTCTATCATCGCTTGGTGGCAGATGGCCCAGGCTAACTTTGATGTTTCCCGGCCCCAATTTAAATACGTTCATTTTTGGGCCACAATTTCCCTGCAAGGAGTTTGTTGTGGAGCAGTACCTGCAGAGAGGCCCAAAGCTGGTGCCCGTGGACTGTCCCTGGGGGCACGTCCAGGGCCAGGGGCTGGTTTCGCGCTTACTAGGGAATATGACACAGCTGTGAAGAAGAAAGGGACCATCACAGACGCACAGGCACAGATGTGTAGGACGCAGATTTGAGGAAAACAATCCCAAGCAACACGACCCCGTGGAGCAAATGGGGGTCAGGCTGGATCATGGGGTCTGGGACGGGCAGGGGGGAGCACAGTGGGCAGAGGCACAGCACCCACAGGTGTCTACGGAACCCACAGCCTTTGGGCAGCAGAAGGGGCAGATGCCTCCACTGAGCTCCAGGGGAGACGAAGAAACGACAGCAAGAGGACGTGGGAGGAGGGTGATGAGGGGTTTTCTTTTTCAGTCCTGGGGATTAAACCCAGGATTTTCACACTACATTTCATTCTGAGCCCTCTTTTAAATTTTGAGACAGGGTCTTGATATGTCACTAAACTGTCCAGGCTGGGCTGAATCTTCTGATCCTCCTGCCTCAGCCTCCTAGAGTGCCGGGATTACAAGTATGTGCCTCCACATCTGGCTAAGCGCAAGCGTAGGGAGGAGAAGATGATGAGGTGGCGGTGGTGGAGGAAGCTCTAGGACCATTTCTGGCCCGGGCAACAGAGCAGGGGCCAGGAGGCAGGGCTGAGACTCCTCAGATGAGCCCAAAGAAATCTGAGGGGTCTGGGCTGGGCGGGTGCTGCCCACCCAGCACAAGGAGGCCCGGACAGGGCTTCCAGGAGCTTGGTTCTTCCCACACAGCGAGGATAGTCCCTTTAGTACTGTGGAGAGGCCACCACTCTTGGCCAGACTCGCAGCAGAATCTGCGTCTGGGGGGCGTTGTGGCAGGGACCAGCTCCAATGTGCAACAGTCCAGGCTGGGGTGGGAGGGGTGGTTCGCAGTGGGAGGGGCTCTGGGGAGGGGTCTGCTCACTGGGGAGCCGGAACCGGAAGGAAGAAGGAGAGCGGAGCAGAGCTGAGGTAGAGTCCAGCCCGGGTGCTTTGTTTCCCTTCCTTTTTGCTGCACTGAGGCTTGAACCCAGGCCCCTCCTGTCTGCTAGGCAAGCTCTTTCCCTGTCAGCTACACTCCCAGGCCTTTCTAAAAAGTTTTGAGACAGGGTCTAAGTTGTCCAGGCTGGCCTCACACTTGGGGTCCAACTGCCTCAGCCTCCCCAAATGGCTTAACCTCGTTCCTCATCAATCATTCACAAAAAATTTCCCAAGCACCAACAGCCTGCCAGTTCTGCCTTGGATGGAGGCCATAGGGCAGGGATCTCATCGAGGCACCTGCTCTTTTGGAGGGGCTGCGGTGGGGACAGGCAGCCACACACAGGGAGCACACAGCAAGATAATCTGGGCGGAGAAAAACGCCATGTGCTGGGGAACTGGGGGGTGGGGAGGGCGGGGCACTGCAGGAAGCTAATTGCTAGAGCCAGCGCTTGCTAATGAGACACATTAAGAGAATTGGGCTTTTTTTGGATCTGTTTGTAAAGAAGTCATTAGTGCTTTGTATTTTTGGCTATGCCTCCCAGGGCGAGGGAGGGGAGCCTAGGAGGCCAGGAGCAGCACCCACCTGCCCCTCGGGGTCACGTCCGGGAAGAACTGCACGAGGGCCAGCAGGTTGTGGTGGTGGTCGGACACCCAGCTGAGGGAACGGCACAGGCACTGCAGCTGTGGGCACAGGGATAGTTCGGGCTGCAGGACCCCGCTCCCATCTGCCACTCTGACCTGCCGCCCGGCCCGCTCAGGGAGAAAGCAGGGGTCACGGAGGTCAGGGACGTCCACTGCCTCCATGGGTCACACACCTTGCCGGGCCACTCGCGGACGCACTCCAGCAGCTGCAGCAGGAGTTGCTGGAGGTTGGTCTTGGGCAGCAGACGGAGCCCCGCGTCCAGGCCAGTGCGGCTCAGAAGCTCGATGAGGCCCAGCAGGCTGGCGTCGGTGTAGACCCCCGGCCGGATGTAGACGCACAGTGTGAGGAACTGCAGGGAAGAGCGCGGGGTAGGAGGGAGGGGACGGTGAGGACGGACCTGGCTCGAGGCCGCTTTGGGTCCAACTGCTGCACAGCGGGCACCGCGCTGTGGGGAGGGGGCCCGAAGGTGACTCACCTTGTAGATGTTGCTCAGGCTCATGTCCAAGGCCATCTCCTGGGGCGGGTCCTGCTGCTCCTTGTCCCCGCTGTCCAGGGTTCTGCAGCGAGACAGGAGCAGCTAGGACACCATGGCAAGGGGGTCGCAGGACTGGGCACAAGGGGGACATGGGGTACAGCGGGAGGGCTCCAGACCCAGCCGTCCATGGCCAATGAGGCTGTGTGAGATGGGTCACCCCAACCGCGAAGGTGTGAAGAGCACATTTATCTTCTCAAGCAGGCTCTGGGATCCGAGTCTAGAGGTGGCTCAGGGGTGTGGCAGGGGTCTGGATGGAGGTGGCCCTCACGATGCTAGGTGGCTGAAGTCACCCCTGGCTCCTTCATGGGGTCACCAAGTGGCAGGGGCCGGTTCCTCACCACAGGGGCCTCTCCAGGGCTCCCCAACAGGGCAGCTGGCTTTCCCAAAGGTGGCAAGATGGGGACAGAGACAGAGAGGAGAGAAAGAGAGGGAGGGAGAGAAAGGAAACAAAAGGGGGCGGCTGCGTGCCCAGGTGAACATAGCCTGTCACAACCGTCCTGGATGTGACCCTCCCTCCCCCCACCTGAGGACTGCCCTGCCGTGGTGCGCGGGAGCTCCATGTGGGGACAGTGAGGGCTCCCTCTGCAGCTGGTGGGGGCTGGGCCCTGGGAACCCTGGCTCCAAGCTGCAAGGGTCCCCCTGCATTGCCTCCTTGTCTGATGCTGGAAACCCCCATTGCGTGTGAAACTGCCCGTGAGCCCCTCCCCCCAGAGGTCACACTAGGCCTGACAAGTTGTGCAGGACCAGTGCCCACTAGGCTGGCGTCCCCAGGCTCGGAGCAGCCAGGTGAGGCAGCCAAGGGGATGCTCACAGCAAGCACTGTGGCAGCAGACAGTGATCACACCACACTGGCTTCCCATGACTTCCTGGGCACGTGGGCCCTGGCTAAGAGGTGGAGCCTCCAGGCCCTCACTTATCCTTGTCTGGCCAAATGTTCACAGCTGATTTCAAGTAAGTGACTTTGTGACCCAGAATAATAAGCTCCAGTGTGGTCACCACTGTGGGAATGGAAGAGCACCACTCTTTTGTTTTGAGCCACGGTTTTGCTAGTTAGCTCAGGCTGGGCTTCAACTCGAGGCCATCTTCTGCCTCAGCCTCCTGAATACTGGGACCGTTGGCGTGGGCCGCCGTGCCTGGCTAAGGACACCACTCCCACAGCTCTGGGGAAAAAGCCTGTTCTTCGAGTCTTGGTGCTGGAGCTGCCTCCAGGGGGGAAAGCCAACAGATCCATCTTCTTGGAACTGGAAAGTTGGTGCCGATGAGGCAAGGTTGGTGGGGAGGAGGCAAAGGCCAGAGCCTTCCCAATTTTAACGTGGGTGGGGCTGGCACTGCCCGGCTGTGCAGCCTGCAAGTGTGCGCAGGTGCCAGGCACGGGGCCAGGGGGAGGCGCTTGCAGGTCTGCTGAGGGCCGGGCAGCCAGCCTGCTGCAAAGATGGGTTTGCAGCCACTCTGGCTGCTGCCAAAGGCAGGAGGAGCGGCAAAATTGTGAGCAGGCGTCGAGTCTTCTGAGCTGTGGAGCAGGTCTGGCCACAACCCAGCCCTCACCAGCGAGTGTTCTCAGTCCTCACCTTGGGCACGTCCCTCTGCCAGGGGTCCCTTGTCTCCTGCCTTCTGCCCCAAGGGTTGGCATCTGGGACTGCTGCCATGAAACACTTGTTTCTGGGATACCGCTGGGCACCAGGGCAAGGTCACAGAGCCCAGGGCATGTGTGGCCTGGTGGGCCCGCATCCCTCTCAGCATGGTGGGCTCAGAGCCACCGGGGGCCCCAGGTGGATCCTGTGAGCAGTGGCCTTGTTGGCAACCAGGGTCCCCAGCCCAGGATTAGGGCTCACAATCTGCGCACAGCATCCAGGAGCCACTCTGCCCTCGGCAAGTGACTGTCCTGTCCCCGGGCACATGGCCAGCCTCTCCCTGGGCTTCCACATTTGGGTTACAAATGGTGATACAATGTCGGTCCAGCACTGTGACAGTTGCAGGGATACTGTTGCCACCACAACGGAGAGCTGCCTGGTGGTAGGCAGGGCGCTGTCCATCTGCCCCCTATGCCACAGCCATGCTGGAGTCCACGCTGAGCTCACAGAAGGGAGTGAAGGACATTTTACCTGGACCTAAGGACACTCCAGTAGAAGGCTGACTGCCATGGTCTCCATGCTGGAGAGCATGTCCTTCTGATGTGCCAAATGTCACCCATGTACCCATCTGGCCTTGCAGGGGTGGTCCTTGGCCATGGCCCGGACTATGGGGCTCTGACTGCTTGGACCTGCATGTTGGGTGACTCTGCAGCTGGCCAGAACCCATAAAGGCCTAGAGGCCCTGCCACGGTGGTCCAGGGAGAAGGGCACAGGTGTGGGTCCCCTCCCCCAGGCTGACCACGCTCTGGCTCCCGTTTCTGCTTGTATCCACATGCTGGTCTCTCTTCTCTGCCCCTTCACCCCAAGTCCCCATGTGCTTCCCTCCCCAGCCTTACCACTGAGCAGGGGCACTGTATTTCCAACAAGGTAGGCATCAGATGGTCTGCATGGTCCAGCAGCAGGACTATAGCTTTCCAAGGGAATTTTTTCTTTTTCTTTTTTTCTTTTTTGAGACAGGGTCTTGCTATACAGTTCCAGCTGGCATTGAACCATCAGCCCAGGTTGGCCTCAGACTCACAGAGATCCTCCTGCCTCAGCCTCCCAAGTGCTGGAGATCATAGGCACGTGCCACCATGCCTGGCCTGAAAGGAAATCTTGAAGCCCATTTTAGAGAGACATTCTCTCCAGCATGGAGACCATGCCTTCCACTGGAGTGTTGTTACGTCCAGGTAAAATGTCCTTCACTCCCTTCTGTGAGCTCAGCGTGGACTCCAGCATGGCTGTGGCGTAGGGGGCAGATGGACAGTGCCCTGCCCACCACCAGGCAGCTCTCCTGTTGTGGTGGTAACAGTATCCCTGCAACTGTCACAGTGCTACACCGACACTGTGTCACCGTTTGTAATCCAAATGTGGAAGCCCAGGGAGAGGCCAGGAAAGAGGAAATGGCTCTGTGCAGAGTGAGGTACAAGCTGGGCTGTAAAGTTCCCATGGCCATTTCCACTTCCAAGGGGTCCCAGGTCGCTCCTTGGGTCCCCTCCTGCGTGCCCTCCCAATGTGAATTTGTTGAGTGTGCCGGAGGCCAAGGCAGGAGGATCACTGTGAGTTCCGAGCCAGGTTGGGCTTCACAGTGAGTTCAAGACCAGCCTTAAGTATAGTGAGACCCTGTCTCAAAAACAACAACAACAACAACAATAAACCCTAAAATTTCTCCACCTCCTGGGCTGGAGCCAAGTGCAGACCTGGAACAGAGCGTGGAAGGCGAGCTGAGGAAGAGCTGGGACCCACCTGTTGCAGACCCTCGGCAGGTATGCGGCGGGGCTGTGGGCACCCAGGATGCGGAGCAGCTCCTTCACCTCCTGCGGCGAGGGGCACCAGGGCCGCACATCCTCGTCCACTGGGCCAGCACCAGGCACAGGGGAGGCGGGAGGCAGGGGCTCGGTATGGCCGTCCTGGGGTCCAAGTCCTCCAACGCTGTGGGTGTCACCTATAGAATGGAAGAAGCGGGAAGTGCTGGAGCCTTGGGGCCCTGGGGCACAGAGGCGTGGCCCTGTGCAGCGCAGGATGCCTCCAAGTGCCCTGATGGGACATCAGCCTGGGCGTGTCCTCCGCACAGGTGAGGCCACGCGGGTCCCTCCCAACCCGCTGAGCGCAGCCCTGGCTGCCCAACGTGCATGTGGAGGAGAGGAAGGGCTGCGTGCGTGCTCCAAGCCTTCTCTTCTCAGCCTTAGGACACTTTCACGGCCCAGGGCAGACAAGCCATGAAGGCGCAGTCCTGCTTCGACTCCCGGCGCTGTGCAGGCCGAGTCAGTGGCCCATCCTGGCGTCCTCTTCATCTGCCCCATTGCTGTTTGTCTGGGTTTTGCTTGTTTTTGTTTCTCTAAGAGAGGGTCTCACTCTGCAGCCAGGCTGCCCTCTAACTTGTGGCTATCAGGAGCCTTGCGGGCGATGGGCATGTAACACCTCTGTCACAGTTCCCTCCCTGTGAGGACACATGTTCTGCAGAGGTGGGGCCGCATCCTCCTTGGAAGAGCACTCAGCAGATCAATAAATACAAGTGAGAGCCTGCTGTGGCTGTGCACGCCTGTAATCCCAGCACTTGGGAGGCTGAAGCAGGAGGATCCCCTCAAGTTCTGGGCCAGTCTGGGGTGCAGAGTGAGACTGTCTCAAAAAACCAAAACGTAAAAAGTGCCTGTGAATATTCTGCAAAAGCCTCCAGGTGAAAATCTTCTGTCTAGAACATACAGAGAATTAAACACATGAGCCCGTCCAAAGTCAAAGACCCAATGCGGAAACAGGTGTCTGAGATGAACACACACTTCTCAGATAAAGAGGGGGCTGGGGATATAGCTCAGTGGAATAAGCGTCTGCCTAGCAAGCGCAGGGTCCTGAGTTCGATCCCCAGTACCGCCAAAAAAAAAAAAAAGTTTAAAATCTCAGATAAAGAAATACAAAGGGCAAATAAATATATGAGAAAATGTTCTACATCTTTAGTCACTCAAGAAATGCAAATAAAAACAACACTGAGATTTCATCTCACCCCAATTGAGATTGGCCAGCATTAAGAAATCATCCCATAACAAATGCTGGCAAGGGTGTGGAGAAATAGGGATTCTGCTGCACTTGCTGGTGGGAATGCAGACTGGTGAAACCACTGTGGAGGTCGGTTTGGAGATTCCTCAGCAAACTGGGTCTAGAGGTCCCATTCAAACCAGCTATCCCCCTTCTGGGTATTTTCCCAGAAGATCTGAAAACATCGTATCACTGTGATGTATGTACACTCATGTTTATAGCAGCGCAATTTGTAATAGCTAAATTGTGGAAGCAACCCAAATGTCCACCCATAGAGGACTGGATAAAAAAAACTGGCATTTTTACATAATGGAATATTACTCAGCTATAAAGGAAGACAAACTTGAGGCTTTTATAGGCAAATTGTCACAATTAGAGACCATACTCATAAGTGAAATAAATCAGATGTGCATGTGCAAGGAATGTATTGTATCACTGGTGTAAGAACCTGAAAGTGGGAATATAAATTAGGAGGTATGAAAGGAAACTGCTCAAAAGTAAAGAACAAATGGGATGAGAGGAAGGAGAAAAGGAAGAAGGGTAACTATGTATGTACGTATATGCAGGACGGCTAACAGGGTTGCACTATTGACTTATGTCATTTCATTGTAAGGACCAGTTAATGAGTAGTTATTTGATCAATCTTGTATGTCTATATCTGTTTACCTGAGCATACACTTTGAAGTTACCAATATGTAATACAACAACCATTGTTAATTCTGTCACCTTGTCTGTAATTCAGTTTTGATTATACTGTTCTTGTGCTACTTTCTGTCTGTTTGTTAATGTTTTCATTCTCTTACTGTAAAAAAAAAAAAAGCCACCAGGTGAGAGGCATACAGGGGAAGGCCGCTAGCCATGGGCGGGGAGGGGGCCAAGCAGGGCACTGTCATAGGCAGTGGCAAGGGACACAAGCGGCATGGAAGAGCCTGGTGGGCCCAGGCAGAGGCAAGATGGGCCCAGAGCCAGGAGGCTGCCAGGGACTTCCTCAAAGACCCCATGAGAACCAGCTTCCTGGAGTTGCAGAGGGTGGTTTCGCACTGGCGGTCTCTGAGCCTGGCGGGCATCAGATGTCTCTTCGGAAATGTATATGGGTCAGGACTCACCAAACAAGTAATCAGACTCGGGGAGGAGGAAAAACTTTCTCAGTGTTGTTTTTCCCTCTCAGGCAACTGCCTGGGTAAAGAGCAGTAATGATACACTTGCCCACCTCCCAGGCTGGCCAGGGCAGTGGCAGCCACTGGAGCAAGAAGTGTTTCCCAGGCCAGGGGCCTGGGCAGATGTGTGTAATGCAGGTCTGTGTGTGTGTGCTCCCATGTCTGTGTGTGTGCAGGTCTGTATCTGCACTTGCGTAGTCTGTGTGTGTGTGTGTGTATTGTGCGTGTGTGTGCACCCATGGGGTGGGCAGCAAGCCCTCCAGGACAGGCATGGGTAGCGGTCACAGCCCTGCCACCCAAGCCTGGCACTGTCCGCCACCCCTCCCGCCCCATGGTTACTCCAGCTGCAGAGGGGCAGTGTCGGCGCAGGGTCCCCGTGCCCAGCCCTGGGAGCTGGTTATGCGTTGGCAGGAAAACAGCACCCAGAGCCTGTAATTAACGCTGCCCTAAGTAGGCCACGCGCTCAGCTTTTCCCCATCACGCCCGCCCGGGTGAGGGGCTGCTGGATGCTGACATGGAGGAAAAATGCCCGGGTGCTGTCTCCTGACCCAGCTTCTCCAGGCACAAGACGCAGTTGTCCTGGGTGTCAGCAGGAGAACCCCATGCCAGCAGCCAGAGTGCAGGCTTGAGGCTGGGGAAGCACCAGGCTTAAAATAAAAGTGACAGAAGGGGGAACCACAGCGCCCAAGGCTGGCTCCCACTGGCGCGGTGGGCCCCCTCTCTGCTGAGTTCACCGGGCCTGGCGGATGTGACAGTGTGGGGCGGGTCTTCAGCACGCAGCCACCATTCTTCTGTTTCTCTGGGACAAGGTCTTGCCATGCAGCCCAGGCTGGCCTGGAACTCGAGGCAATCCTCCTGCCTCAGCCTCAGTGAGTGCTGCCATCTCTTACCTCCCCCCTTATCCTGGCCCCAGGTGGCACCTGCCTGGGCCCTGTCTCTCTGACAGCATCACAGACCCCACGGTGCCCCAGGAGCAGGGAGGCCCCTGGGGGTCCTCATGAAGGGTGGCAACTGGTTCCTAAAGGAAGGACTGAGCCGCAGCACCTCAGTGGGCCACTGGGCAGGTGACGTTCACGGGAGGCCTGACGTCTCATCATGCTCACCCCAGCTCTAATGACTTAATTCCCCTCAGCCTTGAATCCTTTCACTGAAACTAGTTTCGACATCACTGGCTTTAGCTGATTAGCTTTAGCTTCAGTCATTTAAAATGTTTCTCACTCAGCGAGTGTTAACAGAACAACAGGGCTGGGGACCCAGCAGTGAGCATAAGGGACAGAAACCTAGCTCCTGGGGCCTGGTGGCTTCGCCCGGGACACACACCATGCACAGGCCAAAAGCAGTCAGGCGCGGCCAGGGGTGTCCGCGGCAGGGAGGAAGGGCAGGGTGACCTCTTGTTACCGAGCGACCCCGCAGAGCCCTGCATTGAATTCACATTTTAATTTCACTTTTGGGGATTGAACCCAGGGCCTCACACAAGTTAAACACACGCTCTGCATGGAGCTAAGTGCCCGGCCCTCATCTGTATTTTATCTGTTTATTTGTCTTTAAAATTTATTTTTGAGGCAGGATCTCACTATGTAGCCCAGGCTAGGCTCTAACTCATAGCGATCCTCCTGCCTCAGCCTCCAGAGTGCTGGGATGACAGGTGTGTGCCACCACGCTGGGCGAGACGGCTACGTTTCCCTTTCCTCCTCTGAGGCTCTGCACCTGAGGCCCGCCCTCTGCTGCTCGGCCGCCTGCTGTGCTGCCCAAGGTGTCCTGCACCCCCTCCCCTGCACTCCCGTTTACTCCTGGGACCAGGCAGAGGGTAGGCAACGCCGTCCTCAGGCCACCTCACCTCCCTCCACCTTCTGTAACTTACACCCCTGCCCCACGTCACCTAATACCATCAGGCACCTCGGCCCCCCGCATGCAGGACAGAGTTCACTGTGCCGGACCACAGCCGTGCAGAGCAGTGAGGGCTGGGTCTGGCTGCCAATAACAGCTGAGAAACAACAGAAGAAAGGAAAAGAAAAGAAAAGCCCACCTGGGCTTAGAGAAGCTAGAATTTTATATCTCTGATGAAAAAGCAGCCTGGCGTGGCCAGGACACAGCCGGTACAGCCTCCTGCTCCTCCCGGTCCTGCACACCCGCCTTTCTGCTCCACTGTTTGCAGCCTCCGCCTCCCAGGTTCAAGGTTACCTCATGGCCCAAAATGGCTGCTAGAGGCCCAGCTGTCACATCTCAACTCTAGGTAACCACTGTCTCACTTTGCCACCTTAGTATGCATCACTGGGTTGTTTTTAAGGATGCAGGGTTACCTTAGGGTGACTCAGGAGTTTGTGCCAAACTACCCTCCCGTGTTTAAAAAGGATTTGAATCCAAGCATGGTGGAACGTGCCTGTAATTCCAGCACCCTGGGAGACTGAGGCAGGAGGATTACGGTGAGTTCAAGGCTAGACTGGGCTACATATGGTAGTGAGACCCTGTCTCAAAAGAAAAAAAGAGGGTGACAAGGCACTTACAAAGGTCAGTGGTGAGGGCGATCTCTAGATCGGGGACCCAGCTCAGGACCAGGCGCTACAGTTCCCAGGCCTGCGTGCACACTTTAGGGTCACTCAAGTAGCTTCTGGAAATGACTGACACCCAGGGCCCAACGGCAGCACCTGGTGTAATTAGCCTGGGTGTCGCCCATGGGTTCTCTGCCTGATACCGCCCAGATTGCCTGGAAAGTGCCTTGCAGTGCTTGGATGGGGTGGCACACACCCGTGACCCAGGCTACTTAGGAAGCTGAGGCGGGAGGACTGCGGCCAGCCAGGGCGACTCAGTGAGGCCCCGTCTCAGGGTAAAGCAAGGACCGAGGTGTGGCCGGTGGGCAGAGCACTGGACCACCGTGTGTGAGGCCCAGGTCCCCACACCCAGGGCACAGCTTTGGTGACTTCCTGCCGGGACGCAGGCCTTGGATGCAGGGTGCTTGCCGGGCACACGCCTCCTGCCCAGCTGCCTCTGATCCCTCTCATGCTTTTTTTCTTATGCTTCTTTCTTTTTGGTGGGAATGGCACTGACCATAGGACTGTAGCACTGTACCACCTCCCGAGGCCTTCAGTTTTTATTTTGAGACAGTCTCATTAAGTCACTAAATACCCTGGCTGGATTGGAACTTGTGATCCTCCTGCCTCAGCCTCGCAGGTAGCTAAGATTAGAGGTGGACACCGTTGTGCCTAGCCTAGAACTTTTTAAAGTTCAGCCACAGTTAAAAACTGCCATTGTCGGAGGCTACATCTCAGGAGTGAGCAGCGCCCTTCAGACCCAGGCCCAAAGTCAAACAGGAAGAATGCCCTCCTCAGCCAAATCTCATAGAGAGAAAATAACGCAGTCTCAGTCTCTCTGTCTGTGTCTGTCCGTCTCTCTCTCTGGTTCTGCTGAGACAAGGTCTTGCTTTGTAGTTCAGACTAGACCTGAACTCACTATGGAGCCTAGGCTGACCTTGAACTTAGAGTGATCCTCCTGTCTCAGCCTCCTGCACATCACCTAGCACATGGGAAAGAGCTGTAGGAGGTGTTGCCGTCTGCTGCCGGCACCGCCTAGGCTGTATGTGTCACTCATTCAGCGAACCCCTAACCAGGACAGCTATGTGCCAGGTAAGCGATCGAAGCAGACACAGTCCCTGTGCTCGAAGTCCTGGCCCTGGC
The DNA here is from genome assembly GCA_004027595.1 of Dinomys branickii. Taxonomy (NCBI): domain Eukaryota; kingdom Metazoa; phylum Chordata; class Mammalia; order Rodentia; family Dinomyidae; genus Dinomys; species Dinomys branickii. The sequence goes on from PVLD010000068.1 coordinate 368,046, forward strand.
AAGCCAATATTAAAGGAACCACAGGTTACTGACCTGGCCTGGGTAAGGAAGATGAGGCCGGGAGTGGAGGCTGCGTTAGGGCTCAGGTCAGGCAGGGCCTCCCCGAGAGGGCAAAGCCAGAGCCGAGGGCGCGATCTGGAGCGAGCAGGGTGCAGGAGGAAGCCAGGCTGCGGCCACAGGGAGGGAGAGAGAAGCCCAAAGCCTACCGGGAATGTGCTGCGAAGGCCCAGGCAGAAGGAAGACAGGAGGAAGGGGAGTCGGCGAGGCAGCCCACCGAGAGAGCAAACGTCCGCGGAGCTGGAGGGCGTCACGCAGGCAGGGGAGCCTGGCCCAGGCTCCCTTAAGCTGCCTGGCCCCTGAACACATGTGAGATGGGTCCAGAACAGAACCTCCTTGTTGGGTTGTTATGGTCACTGAGGTAGCCCAAGCCTTGGGTTTGGCGCCTGGCACCAAACAAGCACTCTTGAAATGTTAGCTTTTATTTTCTATTAAATCACTTTTATCATACCTGGCAATAATTTGTTTTAAAAACAAGGATCAATTATGAAGGTGAAATAGTGTCATAAATTCTGGTGTGGGTTTTTCTTGTTGTTTTCCTTGAGACAGGGTCTCCCTACATAGCCCCGGCTGGTCTTGAACTGTCAGTGATGCTCCTGCCTCACCCTCCTGGGTGCTGGGATTATACCTGTGGGCCACCACGCCTGGGTCTGTCATAGAACCCTAGGGACTTTTGAGGGGCCATGCTGGCAAATCACAGGGGAGCCGGGCCAAGAGTGGCCTGGGTGGTCCCTCGAGCGGTTTCCTGTCTACACAGCATTCTCACTGCACCAGAGCAGAGTTAAGTGTAGCACTGGTGCCAGGCGTGGTGGCACATGCCTGTCAACCCACCACTCTTGGAGGCTGAGACAGGAGGATTACAAGTTTGAGCCTAGCCCGGGCAACTTAGCAAGACTCTGTCTCAAAAAATAAGAAAAGGGCCAGTGGTAGAGCTCTGGAGTTCCATTCCTAGCACCACAGAAAACAACAAAGCAAGACACACTCATGCACGCAGGCATGCATGCACGCAAGCACCGAGGGAAAGAGAGAGAGAGGGAGAGAGAGAGAGAGAGAAACAAAAGCCAGCCATCTGAGAACAGGCCATTGAAGAAACGGCCATAGAGACTGTTGAAAATCTGGAGGAGTGGACTCCGTATTCGTGCCAAGTCGCCCCGCTGGCTGCTATCAAGGTTTCTGACTCAGGAAGCCGCAGATTTCTGTTGTGATAACAGCTGTCGTCCTCTGGCCCCAGCCTCTTCCCCCGTCACCTCCGTCACCTCCGGCCTTTCACCGAGCCCCCTGGGGGCCTGCCGCAGGGATTTCCCGAGGGAAGGGCGCCGGTGACTGACTCTGCTCCACTCCCGTCCTACACGGGCACCGGTCACGCATCCTCCATTCCCACTGCATGGCTCTGTGCAAAATGTCACCCTGCAGCTCCAAATAATGCTTTGCCCGCTATGATAACAAAAGTCACTTAAGGAAAGATAATAGCCAATGTTGCAAGCCAATAAACAAATTTTAAAGAAAATTTCTTTGGGGTGCTGAGGATTGAAGCCTGGGCCTCCCACACCAGGCAAGTGTTCTACTGCTAAGCTATACCCCAGCTCCCTCCACACCTTGATGATGTGCACCTACCATCTAAAACATGTTCAGCTGGGCATGGTGGTGCACACCTGTGATCCCTGCCCTCTGGAGGCTGAGGCAGGAGTATCGCCACAAACTCCAGGTCAGCCTGGGCCACATAGCAAGTTCAAGGCCAGACTGGACTACATACCAAGACCCTGTCTCTCCAAAAAAAAAAAAAAGGTTTAACTTACACTGCCAACACACATACACACACATCTGTAAACCATACAAATGTACTAACAACCTAATGTGCTTTCGGTAATATTTAACTTACATTTAAAAAGAACTAGGAAAAAAAGATGAACTACTACAGTCTAAATTTTCACTTTAAGAAATGAGCAGGACTTGGGGGGAAGGGCTGGCAAATTAAATCCCAAGTGAGAAGCAGCAAGAGACTAGTAAATATAAGAACAGAAACTAGTAAGGTCTAAACAGTAAGAAAAATGAATGGAACCAACAGCTGATTCTTAGAGGAGAACAATCAAGTTGATAAACTTTTACTCTGATCAGAAAGAAGCACAAGACCACATCAAAAACAGCGGTCACTGCCACTTGCCCCACAGACATTAGGAAGATAGTAAGGGGATGCTACAGGCAAATCTATGCCAACACTCTGGATAACCCTGGGAAATGGACAAAAACCCACAGAATGAGCCAGTGCTCTGTTGCTGTAACCAACAGCTGAGATAATAAGGTTAAAGAGAAGAAGGTTTGTATTGGCTCAAAGCTCCAACTGTGGCCTCATGGTGAGGGTGCACATCAGGTGGGGATTGAGAGGTGGAACGAAACTGTTCTTATCACGGCTGCGCTAGAAATGGAGAGAGAAACAGACGGGGCTTCCAAAACCCAGTCCATTCCTCCTGCCCTTTCTCTCACTTTCTTTCTCTTCCTCAGTGTGGGCCTCCCATGCACCATCCATTGAGTCACCCAGCCCTCCCACAAACCCTTGCGAAGGCAAGGCCTCAAACCTCCCACAGTGGCTCACTCCTTGCTGAGTTTTGCACTTTCTAAGAGCACCAAGCAGGCGATGAACCTGTGACACTTAGACCTTTGGGAACACTCCGGATCCAAAGCAAACAGCCCCCCAAGAATGAATGGTACAAACAGCCTTACATCTGCTACAGAAAGCACAGCTGTAATTTAAACATTTCCTACAAAGGAGACTCAAATCCCGTATGGTATCACTGACTGACTTTACCAACCAGTGTGGAAAGAAACAATACCAGTTCTCCACAGACCGACAGAAAATCCAAGAGAACCACTTCTCAACTGGTCTATGAAGCTGCATTTCTCTAACACCAAACCAGAAAGAAGAAACTAGATTTATATCCTTTGTGAACAGCCAGGTGAGGGGGTGCACACCTGTGAACCTAGCACTCGGAGGCTGAGGTGGGAGGATTGCCATGAGGTGAACACTAGCTTGGGCTACACCGGGAGACTCTCTTTCAAAAAGAGGCCTGTCCACGTGAGCCCCAGAGCCCTGAGGACCACAACACTGGGGCTCCAGGCACCAAGGGAAAAGCGTGGTGACTGAGAGAGGAAGTCCTCACTCAGGACAATGGAGTGGACTTGTTCTGAAGAGATGAATGTCTTGCCTACTTTCAAAACATCCAAGGAATGTACTGGCCAGGCCATTTTACGCTGTGATCTGCCCCCTCCTCCTACCCGGCTCTCATGGAGGGTGGGAGATGGAATGTGGCGCCAAAGATCAGCACAGTCCCCGAAGCGAGTGGGAAGAGGCCTCTGTGCAGTTGGCGGCTCCTCTCTCAACCCCCCTGCGACCCAAGGTGACCGTCCCACCCTGGTGCAGCCAAACCCGGTCTTTTGGGGTTTTTTTTGAAGCAGGGTCTTGATATGTAGTTCAGTCTCACTAGATAGTCGAGGCTGGCCTGTAACTCACAGTAAGCCTCCTGCCTCAGCTTCCTGAGTGCTTGGATCACAGGCGGGGGCCACCATGCCTGGCTAGGAGCAACATTTTTATGACCTTGGATTGGGCAATGGTGTTTTTAAGTTTGACATCAAAGGCACAGGCTCCCAAAGAGGGGAAAAAAAACCCCCACAGATGTGCTGGACTGCATCAAAATGGAAAACTTTTTTGCATTAAAGGGAGTCCTCAGGGGAGGGAAGGAGAGACAGCTCAGAGAAAGTATCTATAGTACCTGTGAATCGCCCTCCAGGCGGGGTAAGCGTCTAGAACACACAGAGAATGCCTCAATCGAGAGGAAGGGCAGGCAAAAACAGAAGCAAAACCCCAAAACTCAATCCCCAAAAGGGCAAAATAGTGGGAGAGAAGTTTTCCAAAGAAAATACGCAAATGGCTCTCAAACACGTGTGAAATCGCTCAGTAAACTCCGTCACAGAGAAATTTGAGTCCCAAGCACAAGGAGACACTATTTCACTCCTCTCCGGATGGCTGCTACCCAAACCCAGGCATGAGCAAATGACATTGAGGATGTAGAAAAACCGGAACCTTCCTACACTGGCAAGAAGGGCTGGGGATATAGTTCAGTGGCTTAAGTGCCTGCCTGGCAAGTGCAAGGTCCTGAGTTTGATCCCCGGTACTGCAAAAAAACCTAAATCTTAGCTCTCCTACGCTGGCAAGAGTGGCCTGGCAGTGCTCAAAAAGTTAAAGCTAAAATTTGTATGTGACCCAGCAACTCTAAATCTGAGAACCCACCAGAAACATCCACATAAATGCTTGCAGTATGGTTCAAATAGATAAAAATAAAAACAACCCCAGTGTCCACCAACTGATGTACAATTAAGTACAATGTGGTATATCCAAGTGATGGAATAGTATGCAGCTACAAAAATGAACTAGTGAGAAGAACTTGAGTTGAGGGCCACTACCACTGTACATGAAAACTTGGGCTCACGTTTCCTGGCCTGGTGTCGAGCTTGGGGAAACCTTATGTTCTGATCCAACCCAAACGGGCCACCCTGGATTGATGAGATGCCCAAGGCTGTCATGAAATCCCCAGCCAACAAGTATCAAGTCTTTTTTTCTGGACCCACAGACAAGATTCCTGGGCCCTAAAGACCTCTTGCCTTCCAAAGAGTCCAAGGAGAGGTGTGGCATGCCTAGTGAGATGAAGGGGCTAGGTGAGGGGCTGTGGGACGGGGATCAGGACAATCCCACAGTCAGTTTCCAGCCCAAGGCCTCCCACAGTGAGCTGCTCCAGCTGGGGGCCGTGGGAGCAGGAGGCAGCCTCCCAAGTTCTGTGCCCTAGCCCCGCCCCTTTCCCAGCCACCTAGATTCAGGGGATGGGGACAGTCAGTACTGGGGGGTCTCTGAACCCACCAGGACTGACAGAGCCCGTTCCCCTGCTGACCGTCCATCCAGGTGATCTGGGAGTTGAAGTTTATCATCAAAAGCTGTCCAGGCGGAGGAGCTGAGACCCCAAGGGTTGGCTCTACCCATGTGGGTAGGAGTGATAAGCTCCTTTTGGACATCCTGGGCCAGAGACAGGGTACCCTGGGGCAATCTCCAGCCGCCCTGCCCCTTTCCCACAGTGCTCTAGGCCAGCTGAGTGACATACACCACTCAGACATAAAGGAAAAGACACATTTTTTTGCTGTGGATTTCATAGCAGCCGTGGGCATTTTTTTTTTTTTGGTACCGGAAATCGAACTCAAGACCTTCTGCTTGTCAGACAGGCACTTGTGCCACTGAGCTATATTCCCAGCCCAAGACATTCTTTTAGGCAATGTTTTTAATAAAAGATAACTACAGAACCAGGCATGGTAGTGCATACCTGTAATCCCAGTGCTTGGGAGGCTGAGGCAGGACAATCACGAGTTTGAGGCCAGCCTGGGCTACATAGTGAGTTCAAGACCAGCCTGAACTACATAGCGAGACCCTATCTCAAAAATACCAAAAGTAATAAAAAATTACAAACATTTTTTTAAAGCCCCCAACACTTTGTGTGCTACCCTTCATGCTCCTTCCTCCCCACTGCCTCATTTGGGGGGGCAGGGTGGGAGTCTCCCATGTGGGGCATAACGACCCTTCTTGCAGCTGGGGCTCTGACATTTCTTCTGGTGTCCCGTCCTAGCCGCACTCCTCCCCTCGTGTTCTCACCAGATCTGGTCTGTGACTCAGAGGACAGGGAGTGTGCCCCGGTGGCCTCTTCCCAGGGGCCCCTCATGCTCTGCCTCCGGCTCAGCCCCTGACTCTCCCAGGCTCTGCAGAAACACTGCTGATGGCAGCTCTGCAAGCTTAGCACTGAGAACCAGAGATGAATTCAGTGCTGGCAAAGTCAAACTCAATTACTAAAACAAAAACCCGAAGTAGTGACATGTACTATAGCTTGCACGAAGCGTGCACCCGAGGCAAAAGGGAATGCGATGTCTGGTTCAATCTGTGTGAAACGTCTATCCAGGGCCACCCCAGAGATGGGCAGTGGACTAAGGGTGGCACAGGGCAAGGTACCGAGGGGCAGGACGGCCCTGGGTAGCCAGGGCTCCTTCTGAACAGTCGGCATGTCCTGGAGTTAGGCGACAGTAACAGTGCAAAGCTCTGTGAGTGTCCTAAAAACTATGGACTCATCCACTATACACAGAGGAGCTCTAGCACTCAGAGGCTGAGGCAGGAGGATCCCAAGTTTGATCCCCACTTAGTCAACTTAGTGAGAATCTGTCTCAAAATAAAAAATAAAAAGGGCTGGGAACATAGCTCAGTACGAGGCGCAGGTTCAGCCTCCAGCATCGGGTGGAAGAGGCAGGGAGGAACTGTGGTGTGTGAATTCAGTCTTTTTTTAAAATTAGATTTATCGTATGTTTTAGATAAACACACATCACATTCATCCTAGGGAATCTGTACCTGTTTCTTTCCCATTTCCCTCCCTTGAACGCCCCTCCCCTCCCATTCACAAAGCTTTGTTTCCATGGTTTCCTTCTGTTCTTTTACTTTGCCCTTCCTTCCTTTCCTGCTCCCCCCCCTTGTTCCCCTCCCCTCTGAACATTTTGCTCCTGTTTCACAACACTGATTATACATTTGTGTCCTTATTTACACTTTTGGCTTCTCACACCAGAGAAAAAATGCGGTATTCATATGTGTGTCTCTAATTTGTGTGTGTGTGTGTGTGTGTGTCCCTGATTTATTTCACTTGGGGGTATGGACTCAAGGTGCAGTCATTTTCCTAGAAATGCCTGGATCATGTCCTTCTTTGTGGCAGAGCAGTACTCCATTGCATTAAAAAACCACATCTTCTTTATCCATTCCACAGTTGAGGGGCACTTGGGTTGTTTCCAGGATTTAGCTATTATAAATTGTTCTGCTATAAACATGGGTCACACACATTGCTGTGGTATGATGTTCTTAATTCTTCCAGGAAGATACCCAGAAGGGGAATTAGTAGGTTAAATGGGACCTCCAATCCTAGTTTTTGAAGAATCTGCACACTGACTTCCACAGTGGTTGTACTAGTCTACACTCCTACCAGCAGTACAGAAAGGCTCGTTTCCCCCCACACCCCTTCCAGCATTTGTCACTGGTTGATTTCTTGATGACAGCCATTCTTTCTGGGGTGAGATGCAGTCTCAGTGTTGTTTTAATTTGCATCTCTCAAATGACTAATGATGTTGAACATTTTTTCATGTATTTATTTGCCTTTTGCATTTCTTTATCGGAAAAGTGTGTGTGTGTGTGTGTGTGTGTGTGTGTACGCGCGCGCGTATGTGTGTCTGTGTCTGTGTGTTGAGACAGGGTCTTACTTTGTGGCTCAGGCTGGCCTCAAACTAGCAGTGATACCCCTCCTCTGCCTCCCAAGTCTGGGATGCAGGCACGCACCACTGCCTCACTTCAGTGAGTTCTGAGAGGCTCTGTCCAGTGGGCTGTGCCTTGGAGCATGTTCCCGCCTCCGGGGTGCTGAAACCAGGTTTTGGGGGCCCCCTGGGGTAGGACGGTGTTACGCTGTTCTCTGTTACCTACAGGGAGCCACTCCCGGAGGCCCAGACTTCTTTGTCCTCAGGCTGTGAGTGTTCCCGGCCCCTGTGGGCCTGCAGCAGCCGAGGACATGCAGGACAAAGGACACCAGCCCCCTCCCCTGTGGTTTCTTCTCTCACTGGCAGGCAGTGGCGCACTCCTGGAATCCCAGCTCTTGGGAGGCTGAGGCAGGAGGATCACCTTGAGTTTGATGCCAACTCGGGCTACATAGTGGGACTCTGTCTTAAAATCTAACAAACAAATAAATACATGCTGCAGTATTTTCCACCCTTCATCCATCCATCACCCACCCACCCAGGGCCTCACTCTGTTCAAGGCTGGCCTAGATTCCTAACAGTTGCGACTACAACATGGGCGCTATGTAAACCATCGTCCAGTGTGTCGGCCAGCTTATCTGAAAACTGACAATTCAAAGATGGAAGTAAAGCTGGAAAAGCAAGTTTTTGGGCCCTATCCTGAGGGTGCGGGACTCATGAGGCCAGAGATTCTTCAGATAAGAGCCGGGTGTACAAAGGGTACCAGCAGCCAGAAAACCCGGCAGCAACCCTTCAAGGCCTGTGACCCAGTTCTGTCCAATGCAACAGGGTGAGAAGACTGCCCTGATACCAAGAGAGAGGCTGGGTGTGTGGTGCTCGCCTGTGTCCTGGTACTCTCGGAGGCTGAGGCAGGAGGATAGCAAGTCTGAGCCCAATCTGGGCAATTCAATGACTTGGCCAGATCCTGTACCATAAAATACAGTAAAAATACAGAAGAAGAAAGGAAAGTATGCAAAGCTGTGATTTCTTACACTTTACTTTCATGCCTTGAATGCTGTTTTCTCAGAGGATGGTGATGTTATAGCACTCATTCTGTGCTGAGGTAAATATTGCAAAGGGCAGACAATGCTGCAGATCTGTTGAAATGTCACAGCGCCACACACCCTGGTTTCTTGTCTGTTGTCATGAGAAACAACAAACCCCTGTTCACTGGGGATTTGTTAGGCACAGCTGAAACAGAGCCCAAGCAGGGTGTAGTGGTAAACCCCAATAGTCCCAGCACTGGGGAGGCTGAAGCAGGAGGATGACCAGCCAGTCTAGGCTACACAGTGAGTTCAAGGCCAAACTAAACCACATAGTTAGACCCTGTCCCCAACCGAACTGAACCAAACCAAACCAAAGAAACAGAGCCTACCTACAACACAGCTTCTCTCGAGAAGGGAGGGTATGGGATTCTGGACCTGCATTTAACGGCACAGGTCTGGGCCGGCAGACCCCCAGACAGGGCCACTGTCCCTGCTCTCTGAGTGCCCCCAGTCTTTGCCTGACCTCCTTGGCCAGGGTGGCCTGGCAGCCCCACGGCTCCTGATTCCTGCTGGCGGCTCTTCCTGCTCCCTCTCCACCTCCTGCCTCTGTTGCTGGTCCCCCTCCCCCACAGCCACTGGCCCCGAGGATGGGGCAGTGCCTCCTGCACTTCGAGGTGACCCTCAACTCATCTTCCCCACACGACCACGGCCAGCACTCCTGGGTGAGGCCTGGTGACCTTCCAGAATGTTCCATGTGCCGAGCTCACGAGGCTTCATGCAGGTGACATGTGCCGCCTTTCTGTTCACAAGTGCAGCACCAGGGCTGGGGATATAGCTCAGTGGAATAAGTGCTTGCCTGGCAAGCACAAGGTCCTGAGTTCGATCCCTAGTACCGCAAAAAAAAATAAAAATAAAAAAAAGAACCCATGCACAAGTGCAGCACCCTGTCCTCGGGCCATGCTCCAGGGCGGCCTGGCACCCTCGGGCCCCGCCCTGGTCACCTGAGCACACCCTCAGTGCCATGGCTTGAAGCCGGCCCCGGCCCCTTCCTGGTCCTCGGTGCTCCTGACATAGGTAGCAGTCAGGATAAGTGTCCCAAGGAACGCTAGGGGCACTGTCATCGCCACCAGCTCCTGTTCACCACTCAGAAAGCCAGGACGGGGCCGTGTGCACCTCCTAGACACAGACAGAGGTGGACACAGATGCCAGGGAGGCGGCCAAGGTTCTGTCCCCTGCGCTACACCCCATGGGCATGGGGACGCGCACAGCTCTGGGCTGTGGCAATGCCAGAGCAGTGTGACTTCCTTTTGCATCCAGCCTGGACCTGACAGCAACGCCTCAGGGGTGGGGTGCAGCCCAGGGCTGGAGCCATCTTAGCACTCGGGAGGCCCTGGTGGGAGCCTTGTGGCCAGCCCCACACGTGTTCCCACTGCTGTGCAGCACCATCACCGTCCCACACGGCAACGCCGCACCCTCCCCGAGCCCTTGGCAGCTGCCATCTATTTTCTGTCTCTAAGAATCTGATGACTCTGGGGATCCCATGAGCAAGCTCCTGAGACACCTGTTCTTTGGGAAATGGCTTATGTCAGGGACCCCATACTAACAGTTTTGCTTCCACCGTGGAATGGTTTTCCATCTTGTGTCCAGACCCTGCTTTGTCACCCACTCATCCACTGGGTTCCGCCTTTTGGCAGTCATGAACAATGCTGCAGTTGGGCATGGTCGCACATGCCTGTGAACCAAGCACTCAGGAGGATGAGGCAGAAGGATGCGTGTTCAAGGCTAGCCAGGACTACATAGCAAGACTGTCTCAAAACATCAAAGAACAACGCTGTGGTGAACCCTTGTGCCAAGTATGTGTTCAGGTCCCTGTTTCCGATTCTTTTGTGGACCCTGGCTCTGCTCTGCCCAGAATCAGCAGGGATCTGGAGCTCAGGCTTGGTCCCCCGCCCCCGTCTACCCTGTGGGGCTGGGGCCAGGTGCCCAGGAGCGTTCACAGGACAGGCTCTGGGTCAGGCAGCCACAGTGGAGCTGCCAGGAGCTCAAGGGCTGCTTTCTCGGCCTCCTGATGGGGGTCGGGGGGAGGCAGGGACCACATGCAAGAGGCAGAGGATGGGGTGTCCCTCTGTCCCTGCGGGGAACACGTGCCAACCCCCAGGAGGAGAGCGGGACAAGGGACGTCTGTGTCCCTGAAAGGGCAGGCTTGCCGCAGAGGCGGCCGTAGGGGCTGGGAAGGGCTGCCTGGCTACAGGGGCAGAGGTTACGCAAAGGGACAGAATGTGGGGACAGTACTGCTTGGACCTCTGCCAGGGGTCCCTGGCAGGCGGGGAGGGGGCATCTGGAATGTGTGACCACGACAGATGGCCCCCAGCTCGGCCAACTCCTACAGCCAGGCACGGCTCGGAGATGCAAGGCTGGGGCTCACACACTGCAGGGGCATCTTGACCCCAGCAGCCGTCCATGCTGTGGGAAGGGGGCAGTGGGGCCAGCACAGGCTGGGCCTGGGCACTGCGAATCCCTCAGCCATCTGTGGTAGGTGACTTTCAGCTGGCTACGTGACATAATTTGGTGCCAAAGCATCTAGGTCCAGGTACCAAATGCAGTGGCCTGGGAGGAGGCAGCCCCAAGGGGCCTGCTGACGGCTTCCACAGAGCTGTGGTTTCAGGGCGCCCCTCAATGCAGGCTCAGGACACAGTCTGGACTCTCATTCCAGTCCAGGCCCAGCCCAGAGGTGCTGGGAATACCTGCTTCATCAGGGGAGGACAGCTTTGCGGGTGACCCCTTTTGGGGACTCCGCGTGGCAGGACACCATTGACACTCCTCGAGCCCGTCCTTGGCTCCAGCCTGCCTTGGGCAGTGCCACTGCCTGACCGCTTGGGGCCCTGGGATCTGCAGGGCCACCGCCACCTGGACTGAAGTGGGGCAGCATCCCAGGGGGCTGGGGCTCGGCTTATCACCAAGACCAGAGTAAGGGCCAAAGACAGGCGGGCCCCTGTCTCTACCACAAGGGACACACAGTGTGCAGCAGCTTCCTTGCATGCTGCGCCAAGAGCCAGAGGACTCCACCCCACACCCCAGTACTGACCGGACTGATGGAAGAGTTCGTCCACACTGAGATCCCACAGGAGACCAAAGGCTCTTGTGGATGTATCTGGAGGCCATGCTAGCAGCTAGGAGGAAAAAAGAAGTTTATCCCTGTGGATTAGCAGTAATAAACATCTATAGCTCCCCATCAGAAAATCCCTTTTGGCCCAGCGTGGTGGCATACACTGGTAATCTCAGCACTTGGGAGGTTGAGGCAGGAGGATCGCCATGAGTTCAAGGCCAGCCTAAACTATACTGTGAGGCTGGATCTCACAGAAAAGAAATAAAATGATCCCACTGAATTCACATGGCAGAAGGATATTATCTTCCTTGCCACTTTCAGATGAGGAGGCCATGCTCAGAGAGGTCAAGCAGCTCCTCCAAGTCACACAGCTAGTGCTGTAAGTAGCAATGCTGGACACGAAGGCTGCAGTGACCTGAGTTCTCCTGTCACTTCTGCCCATGTGGACTTGGTCCTTGAGCCCTATATCCCTGGGTCACAGCTGTCCCTCGCTGGGCAGGGACAGTGGGGAAAGAGCTGGGAAGCACCAGCCACGCTGGCTGGCCCAGGACGAGTGCTGGTCCTAGCGTGGTAGCCGAGTCACGTCCTGGACAGGGCCTACACTTGTCACTGGGACAAGGGCACAGGCAGTGCTGGTGCTGCAGTGCTGCTGCTACACGTCTGGGGTAGGGGTGGTGCCGCCCAGCACAAGCTTGCTCACTCCACCCAAGGACGGGTTCTACGCCGAGGGTGGGGAGCCCGGGAGAGGGCTGAGTGTGATCGTGTAGCCAGGCAAGGGGATGGCCCTGCCAGGGGCACAGGGACCTGGTTTGGCCTCAGCTGTGGGCTCCTGCATGTGCAATCACATGGGGCCCTCCACCTGCTACTGGGGATGCATGCTACTCCCTGGGAACTGAACACTGTCCATGCCAGGAGCCCTGGGCGGAGCCCCTTCCTGCACGCCCACCTTGGGGGCTGAGCCGGCCACAGCGGCACCCTCTGCTCCCTACACGCAGCCTGCACCCATGACCACCTGGGTCTCACACCCCAACTGGGGAGCCCCAAAGGGTCACCTAGGTCCAAAGCACATCCCAACTGCAAGGCTGCCTGGCTCACCTCTTCATTGCTGTTTTGAGGCAGATCTCACTATTTCCTGCTGGCCTTGAACCTGGGGTGACTCTCCTGCTTCAACTTCTTGCATGCTAGGGTTACAGCCATGTGCCACCACACCCGGTGCCCCTGCATCTTCATAAGCACCCCAGGCATCTCCAGGCTGGAGTGCTCAGTGCCTGCAGGAGGCTCTGAAGTGCTCAGTGCACAGCCCCACAGGCTCCCAAAAGGGAGCACGCCTGGCTGTCATCTGGGGCTCTCACTGCTCCCCCCTCTGGTCCCGGTCCCAGCAGGGCTGGGGGGCCACCAGGACGGGACAGTTCACAGCACTTGCTCAGTGGCCCACGCAGGACAGACTGCTGCAAGTGACCCATCTGGCTGGCCTGGGGGCGGGGCTGGGGTCAGAACCTCGCAGAAGTGGAGCCACCAGCAGGGAGGGCGCTCTCCTCCATGTCGGGGTCACACAGGGCCCCTCTGTGGGCGACATCTTAGAGGGGCTCTTTGTGCGCCCAAGGTCGATTGTGCATTTTGTCATCGGTTGTGCGAGGAGCAGTGAGAAGCTGGGCTGGCCGGGGCAGAGAATAAAGGCCACACTGTTCCCCGCCCGACTGCTCCCCTCTCCCGCGGGGCCTGGGTGGGGGCAGCGGCTGTGCACCAGACCCCAGGAGCTCCCCCTCCCCCTGGGCCGGGAGGGCGCCCCCGCCTGGGCTGAGGCCCCAGAATGACCCCTGTGAGGGCTGATTTACAGCTGGGCTCTGGGCTCCAATGGGCTGCACAGCTACCCCCAGGACTTGGAGCCGGCCCATCCCCATCCGGGCAGGGCCAGTCCTGGGTGGGGCGAGGCCAGGCCACCTCCTCATGCCCTGCATTCAGCCCTCAGCAGCTGGTGCCCCCGTCGGCTGTGGGGTGGGTGCCAGGAAGCCACAGCGAGTCCCAGCACCTCCTCCATCGTGGGGCACGACCGGGCCAGCAGTGCTCACTCTGGGCAAGAGGCTGAGGCCGAGTCTGCTGCTCACGGGCCGCACCGCGCACGCCACCTAGTGGTTACAGGGGTCCTCACCTTGAACAGCCACTGCAGCACAGGCACTGGGCAAGGTTGGGCGGAGTGCAGGTAGAGGTTGCTCAGGAGGCTGCTGTGCAGGAAGGACAGCTGCTGAGACGGCGGCGCGCTGCGGACAGAGGGGTGTGGTGAGGGGCTCCACAGCTGTTCCCGAGACCCTGTGGGAGACCCCTCCAGGGTCAGGAGGCTATGAAGCTCTGCGGCTGCTGTGGGCAAAGGTGCTTTCTGGAGCCCTCAGTGTGAGGCGCTGTCCAAAGCAAAATAATGAGAGCTATCACCAAAACCACTTGTTTTTCTCCAGTGCTGTCCACAAATGCAACTCAGTGTTTTATTTATAATTATTATTTTATGTTTTAGTTTGTTCTGAGACAGGGTCTTGCTTAGTAATTCAGGCTGGCCTTAAACTCACTATGTAACCCAGGCGGGCCTTGAACTCACAGAGATCCTCCTGTCTCAGCCTCCCAAGTGCTGGGATGACAGCCATGTGCTACCACACCTGGCCTCACAGTGTTTTAAATGCACAATGGCTGGCACACTGCAACCTTTCCAAGGGACCGAGGGGAAACTGAGGAATCTCCCCGTGGGGACAGCACTGCCTGAGGTGGGCGACAATGGGGAAGCTGGCACTCAGCCTGGGCCCGGGGTGGGCAGGGTTACCTGTGGGCCTGGTAACCCCGGGTCCAGTTACACAGAACGTTTCCACCCCGCTTGTGTTTTTCCAACCCAAAGAGGACACCTGAGCGAACGCATGGGAAAACAGCAGCCAGAGGCCGGCACGGGAGCTCAGGGAAGGAACTCCCCAAGTGCGGGCCCAGTGAGCAGCGCCTGCCCCGCTCAGGGTGAGGGGCTCAAGCCGCCATGGCTGAGACCACAGCCTGTACAGCACGCATGTCGCCCTGTGCTGTCCCTTCCTCTCTCAGAACCCACAGCTGGCTGGGGAGAGGAAACCTGGCTGATCACGCTGGCCTACAGGATGCCAGGGCCCTGTAAAAAGAGATTTATTCTGGGCAGCTGTTAGGGCTCCAGCAATGGGTACTTCGGAAGTCAGTTTAAAGTGTTTGGCCAGGCATGGTGGCGCAAGCCTGTAATTCCAGCACTCAGGAAGCTCAGGCAGGAGGATTGCCAGAAGTTTTGAATCCAGCCTGGGCTACATAGTGAGTTCAGGGCCAGCCTCAACTGCATAGTTGGACCCTGTCTCAAAAAGGAAAGAAGGAAAGACAGACAGACAGGCAGAGGGAGGGAGAAAGTGAAAGGAAGGGAGAGAAGGAAGGAGGGAGGAAGGGAGGGAAAGAGAGTGAAAGAAAAAGAGAGAAAAGAGAAAGAGAAAGAAAGGAAGGAAGGGAGGGAGGGAGGGAGGGAGGGAGGGAGGGAGAGGGAGGAAGGAAGGAAGGAAGGAAGGAAGATTGGCTGGACTTTTTCATCTCCCCAAACTCCTGTCAGCCCCACAGAGATGATCTGGTGTAGGATCTAAGACACTACATTCTGAGAAGAGGTTTTGTTTCCACGGCTGTGAGGCAGACCCTCCTGTGCATGCACAAACACACGCACACACCCCGTGCACACCCCACGCCCCACGTGCCTGGTCATACGCTGCTTCTGCCCACGGAATTAGAGGTGCCCGGCACAAGAGTACATGCTGCCCCCAAACACAGGCTGGACCCAGTGGGGGATGCTGGGACCCTGTGCGCTGGCAGGGTCCCTCTGAATCCCAGGGACTCTTTGGGGCAGGGACCCCATGGGCTCGGAGCAACATAAGACCAGCTTCTGCACCCAGGGAACCGGCTACAACACTTTCTTTCTGCTTTCCTGGCTCGTGCAGCGTCTGCCAGGAAAATGACAGATGGGCTTCACGTTCACTGCTGAGTTAGGTTTCATGTGTGTGACAGGCAGCAAGAGCCAGGAGACTACTCTGTCCTGCAGAGAATGGCTTTCAAGTAATTCTGGGTCCAGTGCTGTATGAGACACAACAGCTGCATGAGAGCAGGTGTGGTGGTACACACCTGTAACCTCAGCACTTGAGAGGCTGAGGCAGGAGGATCACTAAGAGTTCGAGGCCAGCCTGGGCTATATAGCAAGACCCTGTCTGAAACAAACATCTTGGCTGACAGAATTAGCTATTGTCAGGTTTAGCAACAGCTAGCGTCTCATCTCCACCCCAAGAACCCTGTGCCAGCCTCCAGCACATGCTTCTGCCAAGGGCAAGCTCAAAAGTTATCCAGAGAACGTCAGAGGGTCCTGGCAGAGAAGCAGACAGCAGGTGCTATGCGGGCCCAGGACACATGAAGCCCCTAGCTGTCAGCTCGGGGGTTCCACAGCAGGGGAGCTCTGGGTGCAGGCGCAGCAGAGCATGCTAAGCCTCAGTCACACAGGCAATGACAGGCCGGTGTCTGTCCTGCCCTCGAGACCTCCCGCTGCGGGCCAGGGAAGCCGTACAATGCCCAGCAGCCCACTTGGAATTCCCAGTGTGACCCAGACAGTGCCCAGGGAAAGACTCGCTCCCCATCACATCCCGGCCACAGTGCCAATGGGCAAAGTCCCCACATGTCCAGCTCATCCTGAGTGGTGCAGGGGATCGGCATGGAGGGCATTATTTACATGGTGCCAGCTACATCAATTTCCCTGATGAAGGCTAAAATATAACACTGTAACAAGACACAACAAGCCCACTGGAGCTTTCACTTGCCCCTCTTCTTTCTTTTTTTGGGGGTGAGGGAGTTCAGACAGGATCTCACACTGTAGTCCAGGCTGGTCTTGAACTTACTATGTAGCCCAGGTTGGCCTTGAATTTGCCATGACCCCCTGCCTTGGCCTCTTGAGTGCTTGTATTACGAATTTTGCCACCAGGCCTGGGTTCGTGTGGCTCCGACCTTGCCATCTTCCTCCAGGAAAGAAGGTGCTCATGGCACAATAACAGCTAGAAGCTAGGTATGGTGGTGCATGCCTATAATACCAGCACTTGGGAGGCTGAGGCAGGAGAATCACAGTTAGTTTGAGGCCAGCCTGGGGTACAAAGGGGAGCTAAAGGCCGGCCTAAACTACATAGCAAGACCCTGTCTCAAAAAGACAAAACAACAGAAACACTGAGGGATGTGCATCTATTTCAAGAGGTGATTATTTTAAAAGTAGCACTGGTGCCAGGGGTAGTGGTGCATGCCTCTGTTTCCAGCACCTGGGAGGCTGAGGCAGGAGGATCACTATGAGCGCAAGGCCAGTCTGGGCTACATAGTAAGACCCTGTCTCAAAAAATGCAAAATAAAAAAACAAAACACATCCGCTTCTTCCCCTTCTAAGGATGAAATGGTATGTGTTCATTGTACAAAGTCTGGGAAAACACAAGGAATGCGACCAGGGATAAAACTTCCTCAGCGGCTCACAGGGTGCGCATGTCTTGCCTGGCAAGGGCTCCTTGGTCACTCGCATCCCCCTCGTGGTCATGTTTCTAGCCCAGCCTGGCTGGCTCGTATTCATATTCAGATCCCTCTGTGTCTACACTTGAGGTCTTTGCAGAAACAGTGACCTCCGGAAGTGGCCCTGCCTGTTGCCCAGCAGGAGCTCCGGACGGTGTCACACAGCCTCAGTGTTGCACAGCACGTCCCTCCAGCAAGCCTCCGCAGACAGGCATGGAACCGCCACCTCGTGCACACAAGCTCCTCTGAGGCGGAGGGAAGGACGCCGGGGGCCACTGGCCCCATTTGGCAGCGCTGCGCTGATCCTGGGTCACTGCGCTGTGGGTCCTCATCTGTCAAACACTTCCTGCCCAACAGCAAGCCCGGGACAGCAAACCTGGGGCTGGCAGGGAATTTTTGAGACAGGGTCTTGCTATACAGTTCGGGCTGGCCTGGAGCTCACAGACATCCTCCTGCCTCAGCCATCACACCTGGCTTCTTTCTTCTTTTTTCTCCTCATCTTATTAGACCCCTTCTCAGTAGGACCAGGTGCGCCTTTACCAGGGCTCATACACTCACGCTCTCTCACTGCAGCTAGGAACATACCGGCAACCTCCAGACAACACATATGAGGACAGCCCCACCACGGCAGTGCTCAGAGGGGGAAGGTGGAAAAACATCTGTCTCCTGAACAACTAGCAAGATGGTTAAGTACCTTAGAGCCTCGAAGTAATGACTGCAGTATTACTTTACCATGCAGCACGGCCTGTCTAATCTCCACATTTGGACCTTGTTCAGATTCCAACCAAAGCAACCTCTGAGAAACATCTAGCCGGGACGGGTAGTACAGGCTTGTAATCCCGGCACTCTGGGAGGTCGAGGCAGGAGAACTGCACATTCGAGCTCCATCTGGACAACTGAGCAACTTAGTGAAACACTGTCCCAAAAAAAAGAGGGGGTGGTAGGTACATAGCCTAGTGCAACAACTCCCAGGACTGGGGTGGAGGGAAGAGGTGGGGCCTCAGAGAACTGGCTGTTCCCCTAAAACCCTCTGCTTGCTATCTGGCTAGGTGACCACCTTTTTCGTCTCTGCTGTACCTGTCCTGTCCACAGTCACACCATGCACGTGCAGCTGCATGGCACGCATCTGTGTACATAATCATACATGGCAAAGAGAAAATAGTATTGATTTGCCCAATACACTGACTCTTTGGCCTACACACTGACAGTTTCAAGCTACATAAACTGAAAATGTTGGGTCTAGCTTACAGATCTACTTTTGCGTTCAGCATTATTACCTCACATGTAATAATCTGAGTCTTCACGCTTCTTAGCTAGTTTTAACGCCTTCCCTCAGCTTTCCTCCAACTGCCTCCTTACTCTTTAGCTATGTTCAATTTATGTTCCCTGTTGGCTGCAGTAAATCAGTTGGCACATTTTGCAGAGAAGGCTCTTGGTTGATAGACTTTCCCCATCCCTGCACACCGGAGATTATCTTCCAGAGCCTTCATAAGGAGACAACAACTTGGCAGGGTATGTGATTCTGCTTCAAAATTATTTTCCTTCAAACTCTAAGATAGTATGCTGTTTCACTGTTTTTTTGTTTGCTTGTTTTTTTAGACAAGAATCTAGCTATATGTTCAGGCTATATGTTGAACTTACTACGTATCCCACCTAGGTTGGCCTTGAACTCATGGACATCTTGCCTCAGCTTCCTGAGTGCTGAGATAACAGGTGTGTGCCACAATGCCTGGCTTGTTCTATTGTTTTCCAGCATTTAGAAGTGCAAGAGAAAAATCTGAGGTCAACCTAACTTTTGTCCCCTTATAGGTAACCTGCTTTCTCTGGATACCTGTAAAACATTTTTTTTAATCTCTAAAAATTTAAAAAGTACCTAGGAGGTGCCTAGGTATTGCTTTCTTCTCATTTTATTTTACTTCTAGAAAGTTTTCTTACTGCGGGGCATGGTGGCCCATACCTATAATCCCAGCACTTGGTAGACTGAGGCAGAAGGACTGTTGTGAGTTTGAGACCAGCCTGGGCTACAAAGTGAGCTCAAGGCCAGCTTGAACTGCATGCATAGCGAGACCTTGTCTCAAAAAGACCAAAAAAAAATTTTCCTCCTTTAGTTCCTTAATTATTATTTCAGCTGCACTTGTTTTGTACTATTTCAGGTATTCCTACTACGCGGAGATCATATCCCCTGGACAGGCGTTCTACATTTGTTTCTCTTCTTTTCCTATCTTGGTTTCTATTTCTTTGCATTTGGTAGAAACGTCTCTTGCTTGCATTTATTTCAGCAATTTTCTTTTGTGGACAACCTCACTCGCACATCTCCATGAATGCTCGAGTGTGAAGTTTTCCCCTGGGTCCCATGCTCTCTGCTTCATTGCCGAGCAGTGTTTTCATGTCCTGTTACAGATGTTCACCACCACGCAGCTCGCCTACCGGGCCTGGGACATGTGTTTCTCCCAGATCTAGTTCTGCTCTTCCTGCTGAACTTTTATAGTATGACCTCAATGGTCCTTCTTAGCAATGGGGTACAAAAATTGAATGCATTTTCCAAAGGGCCCAAGTTGAAGAAGGTCCAAATAGTCCGGGTGACCCCTCTTACATTCCCAGTGCTGCGGCGCCATCCAACACGTGGCTAGGCGAGGGGCCCCGGCTGTAGTGAGTGAGCTGCTGTGGGGACCTGCAGCCTCACTCGAGCTGACGAGCCTCTCTTCTTTGTAAGGACCCAGCCCCGGCTATTTCAGTACCATCAGGAGAAGTGGAAGGATACACACAGGAAAGCCCTGGAGAGCTGAGGAAGGGAGGAGACTCCTAGGTTCCAGTCCCAACACAGCTGTGAGACTGCAGAGCTGCCAGCCTCTGTGCCCCTCGCCAGGTGACTAAGGCTGCCCTGTCCCATCCCCTCAGCCTCCAGGGCAGCCAGCAACGGCACTTTCTTTCTCTTCCTCTTGAATATGTTAGCTCACAACAGAAAGTGCTGCATACTGCAGTAAACTGCTTTCAAATCCTCTTAAAAGCAATCTAGGCAGTGATTATGTGATAACCATCGTGAATCCCCTCCGCAAAAGAGGAACAGGCAGCTGTCCTATTGTTACTGAGTATGTTGGTGGCTGGGGAAAAGCTTTTTGGTGCCAGCATCACACAGGCAGAAGAAGCAATGTATCTCACACAGAACGGCCCCTCCTTTCCTTGGGGGAGGCATCCTAAGGCCCCCATGCAGGCCTGAAAGGGCAGGTCGTACTGGGACCTACAATTCAATGCTTTTCCAATTTAACTACATTCTTGCCAAGCCCTGTAGCTAGACCTTTCTATTTTTTGAGATAGATCTTGCTATGTAGTTTACCCTGGCCTTGAACTAACTATGCAGCCCACACTAGTCTTAAACCTGTGGTGATCTTCCTGCCTCAGCCTCCCAAGGTCTGGGAGGCTGCACCATCACACCTGGCTTCTGTAGCTAAAATTTTTGCAGATTGGGATGCAGCAGCAAAATTAGCATGACTTTCTTTTCCTTCTTTATGACTTCGTGGATAGATGTGGAAGTCAAGGAAGCCCACCTTTCCACATAAGGAAGCCCTTCACAGCCTCCCTCTGGTGCATCTGAATTCCCAGCATGACGTCACTTGCATTTTGCAGCCACCATTGAGTAAAACAGGGATTACTGGGACACAGGCCCTGTGACATGGGCCAGTTTGGGTGGAAACCAGGCTGGCTCCTAAGTAATGGGCAGGCAGTGTAGACCAAGTGGATTCGCAGGCCGAGGGCCGTGCCCAGTATGGGGAGGAATGGGGCACCCTGCAGTTTTATCATGTGACTCTGAATGGTGCATGATTTGAAACGTTGCTCTGGAACTCTCTGCCTGAGAACAGCAGACCACAGCTGACCACAGGTAACGGGAACCACAGAGCGAAAGAGGAATCCGGCCCTGTCCTGCCGCAGAGGGCAGGGACCAGACAGGCTCTGCTGGCCCAGGAAGTGGACCCGGTGCCCATGTCTTTGAGATCCCAGGCTGTGGGTGAGGAGTCTGATTCTGCTGTTCCCTGGACCCAGGGCACGGTAGCGGGGTGGGTGACAGGAATGCACACCTGGTATCTGCCAGGACACAGGATTCTTTACAATCTGTGCAGCTACATTAGTCAATTTTATGAGCAGGCACGCACGACCATGTTGCCTTTACCCCTGTGAGGTGGCACATCCTAATGACCCAACTGCTGCCTGGATGTCTCCCTGCGCATGGCCCCTGCTCGCACTGCCAGCTCCTGGGCCTCCACACTCACCTGAGGAACAGCTCTTCCAGGGCACTGCACGGCTTCAGCTGGGAGGTGTCCAGGAGGCAGGGCAGAGGGCAGTGACGGGGCAGGAACACGTTCTCGCCAGGGTGCACCTGCGGGATGTCCTGCAGTGACACTGCGAACTTCTCCACCAGCAACCTGGCAAGGCAAGGGCAGGGCACAGGGTCAGAGGCCCTGGGGGGGGACAGCGCCACCTGCCGACAGAGGGAGAGCCCACACTGGCCTGTTTGCCCGTGCACCCTAACCCCTCCCTGGGCACCAGCTCGGGGTCCTGGCGCCCACCCTCATTGGTCCTGCTCAGGTCAAACCATCACATCGTGTTTTCAATGTCAGGCATTACAAGATGGGCCACGACTGGATGGCCAAGGCAAGGGTGGACAGACCCCTACAATGTTCCGGGGCCAGAGGGCTGCCCCGGCACTCATGGGGGCAGGGCAGGCAGGGCCTCCTACAGTAGGGACCGGCCCAAGGTGTCCAGCTGAGGGGCACTGCGGGCATGAGCAGAAGCACAGATGGCAGGGGAGCTCAGTGCTAGCTGTGGGAGCTGGGTGCTGCCTCTGGGCCAGCTGTCCCAGAGCCCTGGCACTCACAGGGGCCTGCTGAGTGCAGGCGCCACCCACCCTGTCGAGGAGGCTGGCTTAGCAGACCTGAGCTGGGCACTTGGCTGGAGATGGGACAGAAGGAAAAGGCACTCTTCCCTGCTTTGTCACAGTGCACCAAAATGGGGACAGGGACAGGAAAGTGGTTATGATGATTCCTGAGCTTGCTACGGTGGTCACGTGTAATTCCGGCACTCGGGAGGCTGAGGCAGGAGGACTGTCTCAAATTTGAAGCCAGCCTGGACTATATAGCCTACAGACCCTGTCTCAACCCCCTCTCCTCCCAAAAAAGAATCCCAAGAATGAGCTAAATCTAGCAGGGGCACCTGGGCACTGTGCTGAAACCTAGCAGGCGGCAGAACAGGGTACATCCATGTCTGTGTGTGTGTCCGTGTATGTCCGTGTGCGTGTGTGTGTGTGTGTGAGAATGCACACGCGCGTGCGCAGTCATCCCCCTCATCAGGAGGAGTGTGTTCCAAGCCCCGCCTCCAGGCCTGGAGCTGTGGACAGCAGCAGACTCACCGCTGTGGCGTCTCTTCTGTAACTCAGTTCCGATCACACACTGGCTGCCACTTACAGCAAAACCAGCGTGATTTCTTTTTCCTTCTTCACAAGTTCACAGATTTGTTCCTCCATAGATCTTGGCAGCCGCGCACCCACGTCTTTCCTTCCTTACCAAGGTGAAAACATCCCCTTTCACTTTGAGGCAGCGCGTCACACTTCTCAGGCAGATCTGAGTCACCATCACCTCTGCGCTGGGGGTACCAGGGAGACTGGGGTTATTTGAACACAAGCCCTGTGACAGGCAACCTGCTAATGCGGAGTGACGGGCGGATGGCGAACATAGACAGGATGTGCCAGACAGAGGGAGACTCGTGTCCAGAGGGTGCTGCACCATTGCAGCACACTGCTCCACGCTGAGCGGTGTGGAGCTCCAGACCTACAAGCGGCTGAGCTCTGGAGCCTTCCACTTCACGTTCTCTGACAGTGGTCAGCTTCGGGGAGCTAGAAAGACGGCACATGGGTATGGGGTGACAGCTGTACACGTGGACACACACACAAACACCTTCAACACACACAACACACACGGGACAGACCCCGCTAGGATGGACGGTCAGGCCTAGGAGATAAGAGTGAGGACATGGGGAGGGGAGGAGCAGACATTTCCTGTGTACTGCATAGAACTGCACTCTGCTAGAGGACTCAGCAGTGAAACACACATTCATCAGGCCCAGCATGGGGGTGCACGCCTGAAATCCCTGCACTTGGGAAGCTGAGGCAGGAAGGAGCATGAGTTTGAGGCCAGCCTGGATGACATAATGAGGCTACATCCCAAAAAAAAGAAAACAAAAGAAAAACCAAGAACATACATTAACAATAACAAAATATAACAAGCTATGGACCCTGCCTCCTCTTCTCAGCCAGGCCTGACGTGTAAGAGAGCAAACCAGGAGGAATAGCTCAGGGGCCCATCAGTGTCCAGGACCAGAGCCACTGGCCCCAGAGGGGGCCCACATGCCAGGAGGACCTGTCTTACTTTCTGACCAAGGGACCCAAGGGAAGTCCCCACCTGCACCACAGGGCTATTCTGAGCACGAGAGGGTGTGAGGCTGATGGAAAACCAGGAAGATGCCCAGTGGGCATGGCGGTGCACACTTGTAATCACCAGCACTCTGGGAGGCTGAGGTAGGAGGATCACAGGTTCAAGACCAGTTTAGGCAATTCAGTGATTTCACAAGACTGTCTCAAAATAAAAAGTGAAAAAAGGGCTGGCAATGTAGCTCGGTGTGAAAGCCCTGGTCCAACTCCCACCACTGAAAAGCAAACAGACCAGTACGACCTGCTCCTGTGGGCCTTCGGCAAGTCTTAGAAACTGCCATACAAATGGTAACATAGCTTTCCATTTTGTCCACGTCTCTGTCATTAAGAATTGTGCAAGTATCTGTGAGAGCTTCTTAGGCTGCTTTTAGGGTTAAAACAAGTGTGCGAATTACTAGACATCTGTAAGAATGAACTAACCTCATCTATGAAGGACTCCCAACCCTGTCCCTGAAAACATCACTCAAAGGGACTTTTGTGGTGGTCACCATAATGCATGTGCATTATTAGGAGCTCGGGGACGACTCTCCCATTTAATTGGGGACTTCCTGTGCATGCTGGAGACGGGAATAAAGGACCATGCTGTGGTTTAAATGCCCGCCTCTCCCTCCCCACACCCCCAGCCCCAGTGCACACACAAGTCTTTTAACTTTAAGAAAGGGAATTTAGAATGTCATCCCTTTGAGATGCAAGCCAATTCTTAGGGCATGACTGGCACTCTTGTGGAGGACATTCTTTAGTTAATCTTTCAATGTATTGCCTTAGGTATAACCAGGCCTAGGTTGTTGTGTTCTGGAGGAAGTCTAACAAAAGCTTTGTAAGCCCTGGTGCCAACACTAAATGTTTTGCTGTTATGTAAAAAGGAATGGTGACAGGAAGGCTATCTAGTCAAGTCTCACGCCTATGGTAATTGAGTTGTATTGTGCTTGCTAAAGCGGTTGATATTCATCCAGTAGCCCAGGTGCTTCTTTTGTTTTATCTCAATAAAAGGTTAGGGAAAAGGTGATTGGGGGCTGCAGACAAGAGAACTGTGAGCCCCCTGATCCCAGAGCATTGTCTTTCTTGTATTTCTTTTTCTTCTTACTTTTTTATTCATCCGCAGGTACGTCGTTTTTGGGACCTGTTCAACCTGGACAGAAATGGATATTAGACCAACACACTCTGCTGCGGATAATCACGGTCCTGTCTAAATTGAACCACTGTGACAATTTTAGGAGGCCTCGCCTGGCAGACGCACCTGCCCCAGCCTCGGCCTCACACCTTCCAGACTGCGTCCTGGCCTGAGGCCTCCTGGGCTCTGCTCAGAGGGGAACTATGGTTGACAGTCCCTTCAAACTGCCCAGATCAAAACAACCGCCTCAAAGTGGCTGTTGTCAGACGTTTTCTCAGAGCCCTGCTGGGAATGTCGTGTGCCCAGAGGTGGGCGCTGCTCTGAGCTGGGAAGTTCTCTGCTTTCAAGGGGGACCCCACAGCACCAGACGCCCCCTCCAGGAGACTCTGAAACCTCCCAGCCAGGACTTCCAGGATTCCTGTGCAGGGATTTCACAAAGGCTTCATTCAAGGCTCTCTAGTTGGAAAGTGCAGAACCCAGAAGCCAAAATCATGAGTCTCTGCTAGGAGATGAGGTGCATGTGACACCACCTACCAGGTATTCTCAGGCGGGAGCCTAAGGCCCCAGCAGGCTGGTGACACTGGGTGTCCACGACCCGCCACCCGTCCTCTCCTGAAAGAGGACTGCACTGTCCTCCTGGAGTCCCGCGGTGACTTCCCAGCACCCACCCTGCACTACACGTAGATCCCCGGGTGACTCTTCCAATCTGAACTCATGCCAGACCTTCGGGGTCCAGACGGGACCAAGAGGGAGCCAGTATCAGCACCAGAGTCACTGACTCTGCCTTCCTGGTGTTTATCGCCATTTCAGAGGTCACACAGATCAGCTGCGTCCTCCCAGTGGCTTTGTGCAGATAACACCTCTGACTCTGGCTGCGTGCCTCCATCTCTCAGATCACTGGAAGCCACCAACCCTCCACCTGGGCCCACACAGGTGTCCAGCAGGTGACCTTCAGACAGCAAAGAGCAACAGCTCAGTGCTTAGGACATGCTAACCACCACTTCCCAGAGAGGCCAGGAAGCTGAGCATGAATGTGCAGACCCTAGATAACTTCACTTTTCTCCATGCCCTGGGCCACCATGTTCCCTTAACCCATAAGCACCCCCAGACCCTGTCTTTGGGGTGGCCATCTGGCTGGTTCACACATAACCTGCTGCTTCAGCAGGGAAACAGGTCCTGTGTCCATCACAGACAGACACCAGCCAAGAGGAGGGGCCTCCTGAGCCAGGCCACACCTGCTTGGCACCCCTTGGGGCACTGGTTCCTGTAGCTTGGCCAGGCTCCGCCCCTGACCGCTGGGTGGGAGATTTCATCCCACAACCACAGGGTCCAGCATGGTGACAGAGACCGGTCAGCTCAACGCCTAAAACCTTCATTATCTATGCAGAGGCTGTACAGACGGTGTTGGCTGATCCCTGAGCTTGGCCACAGGCAATCAGCAGAGAAACGAGAAAGGGCCAAGCAGCCAGCCAGGGAATGGCTTGCAACCATTTCTGGGCAACCAAAATGGGGCAAATCATTTGGGGATCCTAGAAAGGGGGCCATGGGATCATTCAACAGACACAGTCAATGATTCAGTTGCACACTCAGGAACCAGGCGTGGGGGCACGCACCTGTGATCTCCGCACTTGGGAGGCTGAGGCAGGAGGATCACTGTGAGTTCAAGGCCAACCTGGGATCCACAGTGAGTTCGAGGCCAGCCTGCACTACAGAGCGAAACCTTATCTCATAAAATCTCCAAGCCAAATCACTCATGCTCACGAGGAAAGCCACGCCTGGACAGCTGACCAGCCAGGTCTGCCGGGTCATGTGGCTGTGGCTTCCCTTGCAGCCTAACGCAGTCCTTCTGGGACATGGGGCTCCTGCAGATGTCCCTCCACCTCATAATCCAGCCCCACTCCTGAAGTACCCTGGCTCCTACAAACTGCTGCTTCCTCCATGCAAGGGTGACAGATCGAAGGAAACCAGGCCACCCACCGCGGCCCACTGCCCTCCAAGGCCACCATCGAGTTTCTCTTCTGCCCTTTCCTGTTCCCTGCCACCTGTCTCTGAGGGAATTCAGACTCCTCCACAGCCTGCTCTACACTCTGTGCCCAGGTGCTCACCCTGTCTCAAAGCTTAAACGTCACGTGCACACAGCAACTTCTGCCTTGCCTCACACTCCCCTGCCCGATCTAGGTGCTAGGACTCCCCAGAGGAATTTTTTCCTTTTTTTCTTTGAGACAGGGTCTGGATATGTCATCCAGGCTGATCCTAAACTTGCTATATAGCCCAGGCTGGCCTCAAACTCACAGCATAGCAATCTTCCTGCCTCAGCCTCCCAAGTGCTGGGATTATAACGGTGCACCACCACACCCGGCTATTTTTGACTTTTGCCTTGCAATTGCCTCTTTAATGCAGGTCCTGGAAACCGGGATTTCTCTCCCCCAAAGCATCCCCAAGGGCAAGAGACGAACCTTTCCATGATGCCTCTGGCTGGCCCCAAGGAGCACCGCATCTAGGGCAGTTGGCAATAGGTCCTAAGACACTCCCGCGCTGGAGAGTCCCACTGAACACCCAGAGGACGGGCCGGGAAGCAGCAACTGCATGGCTGTCCTATTTGCACAAGGAAGGCCCTGGAAAAACCCAGGCTCACAGCACTCAGCACTCCGGGGCGGCAGAGAACACAGCAGATCCTGGTGAGGCCACATGGAGAGGGGAGGGGAGCCCTGTAGTGGGTTTATAACTGGTGGTCAACTTATAACCCCCAGCTGAACTGAGTAAGCATGGTGCTGGGTGTGGGAGGCCCACCTGGGGACTGTTGCCAGCAGCGTAAAAGGCAGAACTGGAGAAGGAAAAGTTATGGCTTTTGGGAGCGGAGAAAGGCTGTTGGAGCTGCTGGAGGCGCTCGTCATGCTGGCTTTTTCCTGATGAACTTAGCTGTTTTCATCCTCCAAGGAGCTCGGGACCTCGCTGGCACTGAGAATGGCTTTGTTCACTTTGGGGGAGCTCTGGTCCTCACTCTGAGCATTGCTTCCTGGCTCCAGAAGGGAAGATGGTGCATTGCTGGTCTCCAGGAGAAGCTTGCTGCGTTGGCTTCCCTGATGGGAACTCAGCCATCTTGATCACTGGAGGGGCTCAGGACCTCACTGTTGCTGAGGATGGCTGTGGTGCCCTTCAGGGGAGCTCAGGTTCTTCTGAGCATCGCTTCCCAGCTCCAGTGCAGACCCCTCAGCCTGCTAGCACAGATCCTTAATCCTGGCACAGACTTTGCCCCTTCCCAGCACAGATCCATGAAACAGGCCTGCGTAAGATGTTGTCATGGGCTCTGGGCCTCCAGCTGGATTCGCAGGAGGCATTATTATGTGCTCTAGGTCTTCAGCTGAACTCACGTAGGACATTGCTGTGGGATCCAGGCCCTCAGCTGGATTCCTTGGTCTTAGTGTGTGGACAGATTTCCTGCACTCATTTTGTGTATCGTTCTTTGGGTGACTTATAAATAATCATATAAAGTGTGTTTCCTGTATTATACATTGTTCCCCTTGCAAAGTAAGCCCCAAGCCAACACAGCCCCTTCCCTCACTCCATGTTCTCAGCACCTGCGTCCTCCCTCCCAGCTCCGTCACTGGGAACGGAGAAGTGTTTCCCCAAGCTCTGGGGGCCACTCCTGAGAGCTCATCAACCCTGAGGAGAGAGTGTGGGGACCCGATTTGGAGCTGGAGAGCCAGAGAGACAACCCAAACACCAACTGGAAGGGCTGAGTGAAGGGACTGAGGGACACAGGGTAGACGGGTCAGGGCTGCATGGCTATATCCCAGAATGCCCATGCTGGAATCCTGGTGCTTATGGCAGCGGTGGCTTTAGGAGGTGGAGACTTTGGAGGCAAACAGGTTGTGAGGCCGGGGTCATCTTGAACAGCTCTGTGTCACCCACAAAGCTCTGTCACCCTCCTCCCACCACCTGCAATGTAAGACAACAGCCATCTGCCACCAAGGAGACAGGCTTGTCTGCAGTGCTGCTCACTGGCTCTCAAAGAATCAAGGCAGACAGAAAACCATACCCTGTGGATGCATTCCTGCAGGGCATGTGGCACACACTAGTAACCCCAGCACTTAGGAGGCTGAGGCAGGAGGATTGCTACAAGTTCAGGGCCTGCCTCTTGCACTACATAGCGAGAGCCTTTCTCAACAGATAGCTTCAACTGTGGTCCCCAGCATCTCTGTGACCCTGCGTTACAGATGAATCCAGGCCTCACTCCCACTGACAGCGCAATCAGTCCAGTCCAGCAGGAGCCCAACCAGATGACGGTGCTCCCAAGGCCGCCTTCTCTACCCTGTATGGGGGAGGTGAAAACTGGCTCATGGCCATAAACCCCAGAAACCGTTTTCAGTTGGACTGTGGTTTTGTGCAGCTACTTTCCCAAGAGGCCTGGTTCTGTGAACTTGGGCAGATAATCGGGCTGTGTTTTATGACTGCTGCGTCCTCAAAGGCCAGGTCAGACCCTGACAGTGGGCAGACGATCAGCTACTTCCTGAAGCTGTGAATGAACATGGCTGAAGGAGGAGGCAGCTTCCCCTCCCTCCCCTCCCCCCCTCTTCTTTTCTCTGTTTTTTTTCAGAAAGGGTCTCACTATGTAGTTCAGGCCGACCTCGAACTCTGTATAGCCCAGGCTGGGCTTCAAACTTGTGGTAATGGTCCTGCCTCAGCCTCCAGAGTGCTGGGGTGACAGGTGTGCGCCGCCACGCCGGGGAAGAGGAAGCTTTGTAATTTGTACACGTACACACTGCCGGCTGGGCCCCCACCTCACCTCTGCTGGGGCGTGAGCAGGGCGTCCTCGTCCTCATCCTTGCTGTCTTCAGAGCCTGGGAGAGCACTAGAGTGCTGCAGGAACAGACTCCCCAGTTCCTGCTCCAGGGGATGCTCCCTGTGGGGCACAAGAGCCAGAGCCAGGGCTCAGCATGGGCCATATCCAGCCCCATCGCCAGGCTGCTGAGACCCATGGCCACAGCCACTCACTGCCCGGGACTCGGGAGGCCTGGTGTCTGGGCCCCTGCATAGTTTTAAGTGGCAGGGTGGGGTGCGTGGCATGGAAGGTGCTCCAGTGGAGACCATCAGCACACAGTTCCATGCGCATCTGTATCCCAGGGCCTGGCACCTGTGTACCACTGAGCTATATTCCAGCCCTTTTTATGGTTATTATTTCGAGACAGAATCTCACTAAGTTTCCTAGGCTGGCCTTGAACCTGTGATCCTCCCGCCTCAGCTTCCCAAGGAGCTGGGATACCCAGTTGGCAGGCAGGACCGGGCCTGGCCTTCTGCTCCCTGGGCCCAGCTGCACAGCCAGGGGAGGCCGTGCCTAGTGTCCCGGCACCCCCACCTCAGCTCCAGCCCCCATCCGTGCACATTCAGAGTCTCCTTCTCTGCTCATCCTCTCTGCCCTCTGCACCGTGCACACCCCCAGCGGCCCCAAGCCTCTGTCCTGCTCCAGCAGGCTGGCTCCAGCCCTTGGTCTCCCCAATCTTGGCTCGGGCCCTGGCCGTGTCCCCCGGCCTGCAGTCCAGGCCCCACCTTGCTCCCAGAGCCTCCGGGGCTGCTGACCTGATGGCTCTTGAGAGCCTTGGATGCCACTTGTCCACATATGCAGCCTTTTCCCCCACGGCACCAGGGATATCCCTGACATCCAGGACATACAGCAGCCATTGGGAGCCTACTGTCGCCTCCCAGAGGTGCCAGGATGAGCCCTGGTCCTCCTCCCCTGTGCCACCCCTTCTCCCTTAACATGCGGAAACTCATCTCTGGGTACTTGGAGCTCCCTCTACTCACCCCACACTCCTGAGCTCGCTGCCCACCCCTGGAGCACCCCAGCTGCCCCTCCGGCCATGTCACACTCGCCACGGTGCTGAGCACTCCCATCCCCACCAGCCCAGCAGAACGGCCTGGCCTCTCTGCCTGTCCACAGCAGCCGCCCCCATCCTCCAGAGCTCCTCTCATTCTGAAAGGCTCAAGGACACTTGGGGGCTTCTCTGGCCTTCAAGCAAAAAGCTTTGCCACTGTCCCCAGACCCCATGCCGTACCCGGGTCAAGAAGCAAGCAATGAGCTCCTAGGGGCATGAACTGATGACAGATTAGCATCCTCAGAAGAATGAACAGATAGATTAGCATCGTAGGCTGCTGGATAGCTCAGAGGTAGAACACTTGCCTAGCACACAGGAGGTCCTGGGCTCCATCCCTAGCACTGGAAGAAAGAAAGGAAGAAAGAGAGAGACAGAGAGACAGAGAGACAGAGAGAGAGAGACAGAGACAGAGACAGAGAGAGAGAGAGAGAGAGAGAGAGAGAGAGAGAGAGAAAGGAAGGGAGAGAAAGAGATACCAAACAGCTTGCTGTCCCTGCAGGAAGGTGGCACTCTTGTCAGGAGCAAATCAGCCAGTTAGGAGAGATGCCCATCTGCAGCTTAGGCTGGCCAGGACAGCTTCCTGACGTTTCCCAGCACCTACTGCATGCATAGCACAGCACCGGCACCATGAAACACACGCCACCTACTGAGGGGCAAAAACAGTCCTGGGGAGGAAGATGTCAAACCACAGAACTCTTCAGATTAGTAAAAGCCAGAGGAAGCCCAGGGAGGTGGCGCACACCTGTCATCCCAGATACTCTGCGGCTGGGGTGGGATTGTAAATGTAAGGCCAGCCTGAGCAACTTAGCAGGATTCTGCCTCAAAAACAAACAAGCAAAGAAGCCTGTGTTTAATCCCCAGCACTAGGGGGAAAAGAAAAGAGAAGGAAAGGCAATGAAACAGGAAAGGAAGGAAAAGAAAAGAGAAAAAATTCAGAGGAAGAATTGGATGGGGGCAGACTTGGGCAGAGGGCCAGGCAGGGGCGGGGACAGGAACCTGCAGTCTGTCCCCGCGTGGTCACTGCTCCGTGTGGAACCCAGGAGCGGCGGGTGGATCTCAGTGTGCATACCAAGCCTGGCTGTGCACGCTGAGCCACACACAACACCAGACGGTGGCAGGGACAGGGCAGAACCGGTCGTGTGAGCAATGTGTGCATGTGCCATCAAAGGCAGAGCCCGCGGTGGGCAGCAGGGGCCATGTTTCCACCCAAAGGGTCCCCGGCGTGTGCCAAGCTGCTCATGGGCACTGGGCCTGGCGGAGGGCCAGGTGCCGGCACCTGCTTGCAATTCTGATCAGTGCCACTGAATCGGTGCCTCCAGGGTAGGGAGTGTGTGCCAGCCCAGCTCCCCCGCCAGGCCTGCAGTGTGGTGCCAGGGCAGGGGACAGGTCAGAAGGAGTCTCTGGCCTCATGTACCCTCAAGGAGGCAGTGTCCCTCCAGCAGAACTGCCCCACAGAGATGCCGCCCTCCTCCTATGGACTCGCATCAGTCCAAGCTTGGGCGGCTGTGTCTGGGTAGGGAAGGCTGCTTGATTCGGACAGGAAGTCACCTGGTCCTAAAACTCCTGAAAATCCCAAAGAAATGAGCGCCATGGTGGACTCTCACTCACCTCTTCTCCCGCAGTAAGGAATCTAAGGAGTTGACATAGTTCCCAGAGTCCGGGGGAGTGTCCTAGAGATATACAGCGCAGGGAAGAGAGAGAAGACAAAGTCAGAAGGGCAGGAGGAGCAAGGGTTCAGGCTAAATTAAGCCCTTGTCACGGCACAGTGGGACAGGCCTGTGATCCCAGAAGCCGGGAGGCTGAGGCAAGAGGGTTGCCAGGAGTTCAAGGCCAACCTGGACTACATCGTAAGATCCTGTTTCAAAGGAGCCAAATAAATAAATAAGCCCTTGATATATTGTGTTTACTTTTCCGGAGAGATAATACATCCATATGATTAAAAAAAAAAACCCAAATCAAAGCCCTGTACCTTGAGCCAGCCACCCAGCTCCTCCCCACAGGGGCTCTGGTGGGCATTGCTTTAACACTTTATATTTTATTCATTTATTTATTTTTACTGATCTTTTGGGACAGGGTTTCACTCTGTAGTCCAGGCTGGCCTTGAACTCACAGAGACCATCCTGCCTCAGCCTCCAGGATGCTGGGTCACACGTGTGTGCCACCACGCCCTGCTCTGATGCCCTCTATCTGTCCCCAAGAGTGAATTCCTGATGTGAAGTTCATCCCTGGCCTTTCCATTCAGGAACCCTGGTCAGACTGGGTCACCAGGGTCAGCCTAAGTCTCTGTGCCTAGCCACACCCAGATTCTGTCAATGTGGTCCTAATCTTTGCCGTGAAGACCTTGAGGAACCCTGTGCAGAGGTGGCACTGAATTGGGTGCTACCTGTGGGCCACCTGCTGGCAGGCGTTGAAGCAGGGCCATCCAGAGGTGCAGCTCGGGGGTGGGGTGGGAGAGGGTGGGCAGGGCACTGGGTGAGTGACAAAGGGTGACAAATGGGGCAGCCTGGGGTGGGAGCCAGGGTGGCAGTGCTCACCGAGCCTTGGGTGCTGGGCTCCAGGACAGCCGCTTGCTGGCTCTGGCTGGCCTCGCTGCAGAACAGCTCCTTTGGGTCACTGTCTGCCTGCTCTGGCTCTGAGCCCTCAGCCAATGTCACTGCACCGCCCCATCTTTGGCCCTGGGCGTCCTGCGGGTCCTGTGGTAGCCCGGAGTTTAGGAACTTGACAGGTGGTGGGCTCCAGTCTCTGGGGAACGGGTCCCCGGATGTCTCCATCCAGCTGGACATCGGACTTCCTGGAAGGCACGGCTCAGCTCTGGCTGCTGGGACCCCTGTGGACAGGACACAGTGCCATGGTGACCCTCCTTGTCTGCTTCTGTCCAGACAGCAGGCAATACCAGGGGAGGACAGGACTACTTGGGATCCCCAGATACTTGGGAGGCTGAGGCAAGACGGTCACAAGTTCCAGGCCAGCCTGGGCAACTTAGTGAGACCTTATTTCAAAAAAACAAAACCAAAAACAAAATAAAAAGCCCCACAAAATACAGACACACAAACTAATAATTAAACAACTACATTAATGGATGTGCAATGTATAAAGATGTAAGTTGTGAGAACAAAAATCTAAAGGTTGGGCTGGAGCTGTCAAGGCGCTACTGAATCTAAATCACTATCCACTCAAATGAGCTTGTTACACATTTAAGATGCAGTTTATAATCCTCAGGATAACCACTATGAAAACAAAAACATTTGGAAAGGAAATGAAGGGCTATCAAAACAGTACATTAAAAACAAAACACAAAAGAAAGTGAAGAACAAAAGAGATGCAAGACATAAAAAACAGCAGAGCAGCAGGAACCCTCATTATCAAGAAATCATTCAAATGTAAATGGAACAAATTCTCCCATCAAAAAGGTGGGGGAGCTTTGCAAAATGGATTAAGAAAACCCACGACCCAACTATGTGATATCCCCAAGAGACTCACTTTGAATCCAAAAGTAAAAACGAGACGAAAATGAGAGGAAGGGCTGGGTGTGGTCGTGCACCTCTGTCATCCCAGCACTCACTTGGGAGGCTGAGGCTGGAGGATTGCCATGGGTTCCAGGCCAGCCTGGGCTCCAAAATGAGTTCAAGGCCAGCCTAGACTACACAGCAAGACCCTGTCTAGGGAGAGGAAAGCATCCTAGAAGCAGGGAAGACGGTGATTCTAGTTAGTCTGACAGGGCCTAAGGGTCCTATGCCAAGCACCACGACCAGGAAGCAGGAGGGGGTAAAAGGCTCTCCGCAGTCACGTGGGGGAGGCAGACCAAACAGCTAAACCCCACTTGCTTACAGCTTGTTTGTTTGTTGTTTTGGCGGTCCTGGAGATTGAACCCCGGGCCTTGTGCATGCAGCGAAGTGCTCTCTCACGGAGCCGCCGCCCCAGCCTGGCCCTGTGCCAGTGAGATGCCAGCTCGGCTGTTACCACCCTTGTTCTTTCAGCCCCCTGGCTCCTGGGGGAAGGGGAGGCTCCCAAAGTGCAGCTGCGAGGCCAAACCATTACCCTCAAGGCCCAGTAAAGCAGTCTGCATCGTGACTGCACGCACCACGGGATGGGGCAGCGATGGGATCGCAGTCTCCCTGGAAAGAGGCCTTCAGACTCGACTGACTGGTGGATGGTGTGGATAGACATGGCCTGTGGTGGTTGCGGGGAACAAAGGACAGCACTCGAGAGCAGAGGCAGGAAGATCACAGGGAGTTCGAGGCCAGCCTGGGCTACATAGTGAGTCCAAGGTCAGCCTGAATGACACAGCGAGATCTTGGCTCGAAAAACAAAATAATAATAACAATAATAATAATAAAACAGAGTCCATGAAGGCCAGAACGGAACATATCCTGGTCCTGGGGCAACGCAAGTAGTCTAGCACCACGGCCCGAGGTTCTCCCCTGGGTTCCTCACCTGTACCCGGATCCCGTGCCAAAAGGCGCCTGGCAGCCTTTGTCGGACAGGAAAATGGCGGGCGGCCTACGGACCGCTCCAGCCAGGCACCGTGAGCGCCTGCGCAGGGACCCCAGAGCGTGACCCCTCCCACGCCGACGGCTGTTTCCGCCCAACCCTCCGGCCTGCGCCCCCACGTGCGCCGCACGCCGCGCGCGCGCCGGCGCCCCCTAGAGGCCTCCTGGTGCTGGGGGACCTCCAGACTTGCGTGGGACCCCGGCATAGATGAACGGCAAGGTGTGCGTGCCAGAGCACAGGGGAAGATGTGAGCTCTGGCTGACCGTGGCCACTGGATGGTCTGACAATAGGACCTTTCCAAGGTCAAGACCCAGCTGGGTTTGGTGGCCAGTGCCTGTCATCCCAGGACCAGGGAGGCTGAGGCAGGAGAATCACTATGAGTTTGATGCCAGCCCGCGTTACACAGTGAGCTCAAGGCCAGTTTGAACTGCATAGTGAGACCCTGTCTGAAAAACAAACAATCCAAAAAGCACACAAAGCAGAGCCCCTACACTCATGAATGTGTGATGTATACTCACCACATTTTGCACAGACAACAGAGCTCTCCCTGGTGACAATACGCAGGTGCAAGCGTGTGCACCTGCTTTTGGGTTTGAGCATCCTTAGATTCCTGCTC
Source organism: Dinomys branickii (assembly GCA_004027595.1). Lineage (NCBI taxonomy): Eukaryota > Metazoa > Chordata > Mammalia > Rodentia > Dinomyidae > Dinomys > Dinomys branickii. The sequence goes on from PVLD010000068.1 coordinate 403,667, forward strand.
CATACACACTGGTTGGACCCCAGCCTTGACCCTGGAATTGAGCTGGGCAACTCCCACCAGGGATAAACCCAGGACCTTTGCATTGAGCTACATCCCCAGCATCTTTTATTTCCTATTCTGAGTCAGGGTCTGGCTAAGTCATTAAATTGCCCAGGCTAGTCTTAGAACTTTCAATCTTCCTGCCTCAGCCTCTCAGAGGGCTAGGATTACAGAAGTGTGCCACCATGTCCCCTAAAATTGTTATGATGCAGGATCTTGCCAAGTTGTCCACACTGGCCTCTCTGAATAGCTGGGATTGTAAGCAAACACCACCCTACCCTGGGAGCTGGGCCATCTGCCCACCTCAGCTTCCTTGGTACTGGGATGACAGGTGTGCATGCATATACATTGTTCCATCTTAGCCTCAGCCAGCCCTGTCCTCAATGAAAAGTCAGCCCCATGCCTCTGGAGAACAACGTCTGACTTGGCATCGTGCACAACAAATCAATATCCTTCTGCTGGTGCTGCAGGCCGGAGGGCAGCAGAACTGAACAGGGCTGAGCTGTGTCACAGTGTCCCTGGCGACCTGGCCATGTTTGTTCCCAAGGGACCCTTCTTTGGGGCCCTGCTAGGACAAGCAGGAAGGCAGCCATGTGGTGCCGGTATGCTGGCAAGGAGTCCCCACTCGCTAACTGCTGTTTGCTGCGTCTGATGAGTTTTTCCTGGAGTTTGGGGCTGTTTCATTCCTCTGAACTTCTGGCTGTCAAAAGAAATACTGAGGAGGTTGGTGGCATTCCCTGGCCTCTGTTTTAAGTGTTTAGGTGGGTCCATTAATGAGCACCGTTTGAAACTGTAATACACACAGGCAGAGCCAACCCCAGGCAAGAATGACAGTGATGACCTACATGAGAATAACTCTTACAAAGCCAGAAGTGGTGGTCCACGCTCATAATCCCAGCACTCAGGAGGCTGAGGCAAGAGGATTGCCATGAGTTCAAGGCCAGCCTGGACGTGCACGGGGAGACCTTGTCTCAAACAGACAAGAAGGAAGGTTGCGTGAGACACACTGGGGCAATGGGAGGATGCGCAAGAGCTGAGAGAGCATCACTGCCCCAGGAGGCCCAGACTGCAGAGCTGCGGCCGGTTGGGATGTGGCCTTCCCCTGATTGGCTCGCACATTGGAAACCTGGGCCCGAGGAGGAGCCGTCAGGAGGCCCCTTTGGAGTGGGGCCTGATGACAGGTGGCCAGATTGCCAGGGCCTCGACCTTGGAGGGGACTGAGTGGGTCTCACAGAGGCAGCTGCTTCTCCTGGGAACGAGCTGCAGGAAGGAGCGAGACTATGCAGCTGGAGCTGGCACGGCCACTATGGAGAATCCTTGGAAAAACAGAAACTAGGCTTCCACTGGGCCCAGACGTTTCCCTCCTGGGTATCTTCCTGAGAGAGCTAAAGACATCCTGTCACAGTGATGGGTGTGCACCCAAGGACATCGCAGCCCAGCTCCTCCTCCAGCAGCTAGATCTCGGAAGCGGCCTCCATGTGCTTTGACAGATGAATGCGCAAAGCGCGGGGTTCACACACGGTGGAACACTACTCTGCCCTCGCTGAACTCGAGTGATTTGTAGGAAAATGGATACATCTTGACCCCATAGTGTTAAGTGAAATAAATCAAGCTTCAATATAGCATGGCTTCTCTTAGCTATAAAGTATAAATAAAGAGCAAAATAAAAGATAGATAACAGGGAGTAGCCGATAGATCTTTCTCAGAAAAGAAGGGGACGAAGAGATGGAGAAGGAGATGTAAAAAGAATTAAGACGTGCTCTGTACCTGTACCGACTCCCCACGAGGACTGTGATCACTGCGCACTGCAAAGATGAACTCATAAAAATATAATTTTTTTAAAAAAAGAGCAAGGTTGGCCCTTGTCCACTCTTGTGTGTCACCATGTGACACTTTTTCTCAAGTGTGTGTCCATCACTATGATGCCGTGACAGGGGAAAAATAACTCCCAACTTGTTAGATGTCAGATGAGCCGAGTTGATGTCCCCCAAATACCAAAGAATAAATCCAAAGGAAGTTAAGCATAGAAAAGGTTTCTTAAAATTTATTTTTATGTTTGTTTTGGAGTTTTGAGACAGTCTCAAGCCCAGGCAAGAATGACAATAATGACCCACATGAGGATAACATTTACAAAACCAGAAGTCGTGGCACAGGCCCATAATCCCAGCACCGTAGTTCTTTTTGAACTCACTGTGTAGCCCAGGCTGGCCACAAACTTACGGCCATCCTCCGGCCTCCGTCTCCAGAGCACTGGGATTACAGGTGTGAACAACCACACCCAGCAAGAGTAGGAAATGCTTTTTAAGAGAAAGCTCCTGAGACAGGAGGGCACCTGAAGGGGTTGCTTACAGGGGCTCTTTCTCCAAGAATGCTTCATAGAGAAAAATAACAAGGTGGGTCATGCTCCCATCAACCAGTAGGATTACAGTACAGCAGCTTAGCTAATGCTGATCCAATAGGACCTCCAGGCATGTGGCAGCAGCAAAGGTATGTGGTGAGCATCATGAACTTCAGCTTATCTGTAACTTCTCTTTGTTTTTTTTTGAGACAGAGTCTCACTTTGTAGTTCAGACTGACCCTGAACTCTCTCTGTGTAGCCCAGGCTGGCCTTGAGCTCATGGCAATCCTCCTGCTTCAGCCTCCCAAGTGCTGAGGTTACAGGTGTGTGCCACCATGCCCAGTTATAATTCCTTTTTTGGGGGAGGGGGTACTGGGAATCAAAATCAGGATTCACATTTGTATAACTTCTAACATAAAAAGAATAAAGCATTTTTCAGAAAGGGATGAGTCTAGATGTTCTGGTCACCCACCTGGGTGTCTAGCGCCTGTCTGGACTTGACTGGGCAGTGCTGATTATAGTATAATCTCAGGTTGTTGTTTATTTCTTAGGGAGGCCTGGGGGCCAGGCCATTGTGTCTCCATCTTGAGACCTGACCATCCTCAGATGCGCCTCCAGCCAGCTTTGATGTGTTCTCATTTTCTGCACTGGCTCCCTTGAGGGCCCAGCCCTGTCTGCCTGTCTTTTAATTTCTAACTTAGCCATCTGTAATATTCCCCAAAGAGGTGTTCCTCACTACCATGAGGGGGCAGCGGGTGGAAGTGGTTCTGCATACTTCCGGCTAGGGAGGGCTGTAGTCGAGGTTGACGTCAGAGATACACATCAGAGGAGTCCACAGGCCCTTGATAGATGCCAGCCCTTCTCAGGCAGGTGGGTGGATTTAAGTCTAGGTGAGACAAAGCCAAAGAAACAGTTAAGTATATATGGGCCAAATGACAAGATCAGCAAGACCATCACTAACATGGCCCACAAACGTTTCTGCCTGCGTGACGTTAACTGCTGTGCCCAACTGACTGGAGTGGTGCAGTTCTGGGTGTGGCTGAGGGGATTTACTGGAGACAGAAGGCCCAGCCTGGGTGCAAGTGGCACCAGCCAAGAGGTTTTCAGCTGAGTGGGATACAAAGGGGGGGGCAGGAGCAGGAAGGCTTGTTTCAGGGGTGTCAGAGGAGCTCCAGGCTCTGCCCTCACCTTGGGACATTTCTCCCCAGGCTTCTAGCACAGCGCCCTCAGCCCCCCAGCTCAGACTGTCAACCTTCCACTGTACACCCTTCTGCTACCAACAGGACTCTGCAGCAAGCTCCAGGTCTGCCGCCTTTGACTGGGTTGTGTGGCTGTCCTGCGTGGAGACCATCCCTTTGCACTCTTCAATATCTGACTGTGGGCGACCTTGGCAAGCCCACCTTGTGAATCCTATACATCTTATATTAGACCTGTTGCTCTAGGAGATCTGACTAATATGATCAGGAAGAGGCATGATGGTCTCTCACAAAGAAGGTAAGGAGACGGTCCAGGGAGCCTTGGGGCCTGATGTGGGGTTAACCTGTCATCTAATATCTTGAACAGCCATTGAGATATTACCAGAAGGATTGGAAATTTACACACAATGCTCAGCCTTTATAACCATCCACGTCTCCCCTTGCGCTGCTGTTAAGCTGTCTAAGACTATCCAATTTGGGAGAACAGCCTTCCTCATTAATATGACTTTTTAGTCAAAAGAGAGATCCTGCTTAAGGTGTCAGTTAAAGCCCATCGAGTGCAGTTAATCAGGACTTCAGTGTGACATCTTTTAATCCCAGGAGAGCGACAAAGATAGCAGGCAAATGATAGTGCCAGTGAAACACTCCTAGACCATCCATGTTGTAGATGGGATAAGTTTGTGGGTTGATCAGTAATCTGGATACTCCTGCTCTGTAGGTGTACAAATCCCAGCATGCATCTCTCTATCCACCCAGGGGCCAGCCAGGGCCACAGACTGGTTCCTCAGGACCAGAAAGTGCCACTGGGAGGGGAGGTCTCCATCTAATCCCAGGGTGATCAAGCACCTGGGACTGACGGTCCCATTGGTTAGGGACTGCTAACCAGTCCTCAACCTGTAGTTAATGCCGCATACACATTGCTTGGGAGTGTCCGCCTCAGTACTCAGCAGAGATGAGCCAACTGGAGCAGGAGGGATTTCTTTGCTCCCAGCATATGTGAGCTTTCTACTAAGGCATTCTGGAGTTGGAGTCACCTGTGTATAATCACTGCATATTTGAAAGTAGCTGTCTTGCCACCTAAGATTGTTGGTTATCACGAGCTGTTCCTTACTTTTGATGAATAGGGGTTTACTGGAGCTCACAAAGAGGCTTCAGTGGTATTTTCAGAAAAAAAAAAAAATCAGATTATATCCAGGGTCATGATGGGGAGAGGTGATAGGCCACTTGGTTACCCTGTAATGGGTGGGCTAGACTCTAAATCGTTGCGCCTTCTCCTGTCTCACCAGTGTACTCTTGTATCTTATTGTAATTGTCTGCTTGAAGTGGGGGCACCCAGCGAGGGAGGACGGAGGAGGAGCAGGCCATGCAGCAAGATGTTTGTGGTAAGACTGTATATTTTTGTGGCCACACTAGAAAGGAATTGGACTCTTCTGAGTGGTATGAAAGTAATTAGTAAGAGAGCTAGGGTTAAGAGTCTTAGATTATTTATCTGAAGACTTTGTTTTCTTTTCAAATAAGAACTTTAAGTCTTCTGTGGGTTCACACAGGAGTGTCCAGATGATCACTCACACTCAGGAATCGTCTCTGGCTCCCAGGGCTTGAGTTGAGTGTGTTGTATCCAGGAGTGGAGGCCTGAGGCCCGACAGCTGAGGGATGGCGTGTCCCTTCCCAGGCTGGTCCGAGGGACGCTGATGACGAGGGGAGAGACATTACCAGCATTAAATCTCCAGGTGGAATGTGGGGTTTCCCTTTCAGGCTGAGCTTCTGTTAGTGGGTTAAGAGTGTGTTGGAATTTAGCCAGCGAAGTGACATCTTTTCCAAGGCATCTGTTTCCCTAGCAAAGAGAAAATCGCTAGTGAGAAAAGGGCGTCCATAAAGTGGAGGCCTGTTTGAGGTGTATTTCTTCCTTTGATAAGGGCTAAAGGTAGTAAATTGAGCCACTGTAGGTGGGTTTCCTGGGCCATTTTGTGAAGAGGTCTCTTTAGGGTCTCATGTATTTTTTTTTACCTTTGCTGTTGACTATGGTCTCCACATACAATGAAGGTGATAGAAATGCCAAATACCTAAGGATAGACACCCTGTATGACTACTGTTGCTTTACAAGAAGGCTCAGCACTGGGTATGGTGGTGTACATCTATAATTCCAGCACTTGGGAGGCTGAGGCAGGAGGATTGCTGTGAGTTCAAGGCCAGCCTGAACTGCATAGCAAAACCCTGTCTCTGAAAGAGAGAGAGAGAGAGAGAGAGAGAGAGAGAGAGAGAGAGAGAGAGAGAGAGAGAGGGGGGGGGGGGGGGGAGAGAATGAAAGGAAGAAAGAAAGAAAGAGAAAAGAAAGAAAGCCCATCACTCTGTAAATGAGATCCAAATCCGAGGAACATTTCTGAGACCAAAACTTCTACCACGCCTCATGCTTTTTCTGTTCTAGAACAGAAGGCCTCAACACAATTAGTAAAAGTATCTACACAGGCCAGCAGGTACTGGACTCCATTACTTTTTGGCATATGGGTGAAATCAGGCTGCCAATCTTCTCCAGGCTGTTTACCATGTTCTTGCATGCCTTTGGGGGGCTATGGCTCGGTTAAGAAGCTTTTTAGGGGGGCAGAGTTTACATGTCTTAACAATCTGTGGTATGGCCCAAGAGAGTCCTTTGCCTATGAATAACTTGAAGGCCATCTGCTGGGTTTTGTCTCTCCCCACGGGAAAGTGTTGATGTAAAGACTTAATCAGTCTCCATCCATTAGCACCAGGAAGGAACACTGAGCATGCTCTGACTGTAATTGTCCTGATGGAAGGAAGTGACACCCGTGGGAGACAGCCCATTCCATTTCTGACTGAGACTATCTGGGTCGAGTGTGACCAAGGGACCCTTCTCAAATCAGGGGCGCCTGAAGGGGGCCCTCCAGAAGCTTCCTTTGCAGCTGCATCAGCCAGCTTGGTATACCTCATCAGCTCTTCTTCAGTCCCCTGTACAGGGAGTTCCTGCCACCTTGGGGGGCAGATACGTGGGTGATAACAGTTCTTCTATCTCCTTATGATATTCTGTGGGAGAGTCAGTGGCTGTTAGATAATTCTTCTCTTTCCACATAGTTGCATGGGCATGCAGCACAAGGAAAGCAGACTTTGCATCAGTATAGAGGTTGACTTTCTGTCCTTCAGTGAACTGTAAAGCTCCTGGCAGGTCTGTGAGTTCTGCCAGCTGGGTGCTAGTCCTAGGGCAAGAGAGGAGCTTTGGGAGCGTCGGGTGCAGAGTCACTAATCCTGCCTTCCTCATCCCGTTTTTCCTGAAGGAGCTGCCCCTGCAAAGGAGGGAGGCACTGGGGTCGGTCAGGGTGTGTCTGACAAATCTTCCCTGGCTGTGCACGTGGAGAATCACCTGTTCTCAGCCAGGTCTTTGAGCCTCGGGTTCCTCCTTTTCCTGTAGAGAGGTGATTGGGTCTGAGGAGGAGCTGGTTTCCATTTGAATGGCCAGTCCATCCAACATAGACCCTGATAATTAAGAAGTGGTTGTCTGATAGCCATAGGCTCCCTTTGGAGGAACAAGGTCCGGACACATTGTGAGGAGTACCTGCAGTGAAATTGGCACCTAAGGCCAGTTTGGAGGCCCTAAGAGCTGTGGGGCAAGTCCCTGATCCTGCATGAGCACTCCCAAGGACATGCCCGCCTTTCATCCACATGCAGATTGAAACCATATCCTGCTGGGGGACACAGTGCCGGGGCATTTAGAAGCGCTCTGTTAAACTTCTGGAATGCAGTTTGGGAATCAGGTTCCCTGGTTAAAACAGGGGTAGCTGCCTTCTGGGCTTCCTTCCTTTCTGCTTTTCTTTCTTTCTTTTGAGAAAATGTCTTGCTATGCTTGAGGCTGGTCTTGAACCCACTATGTAACCCAGCTGGCCTCAAACTCATGGCAATCCTCCTGTCTCAGCCTCCTGAGTGTTGGAATTACAGGTGCGCATGTCCAGCTGAGCTTTCTTTAAAAGCTGGTAAATAGGTCATGTGATCTCATCACATCTTGCCACTCAAAAGCAGAAAAGCCTATAATTCCTAGGACTCTTCTTAGCTGTTTTATAGTTTTGAGCTACAGGAAAAAAGTATCAGTTTAATTTTTTCTACCCCCAGTCTTTGGGTTTTCTTAGATATGCTGAGGCACATGTATTTTACCTCAAGGCTACAAAGTTGTGCCTTAGACCTAGAGGCCCTGTAACCTCTGTCTGCTAAAATGTACAGCAGGGGTGAATCCTGGGGGTGCTCTCCTGAGGGGGACATGGACGTATATCATCTAAATATTGCAAGACTGTGACTTGGGGAAATCCAAAACAGGTCGAGTCATGGGAGAGCACTTGTCCAGGAAAACAAGGACGTCTCTGAACCCTTGAGGCAGCATAAGTCAGTTGAGAAGCCTGGTCACGAGGATTTGCAAAGGCCCAAAGAAACTGGGAATCTGGATGTAAAGGAATATAAAAGAAGGCATTGTTTAAACCTAACACCATGAACCAACCAGCATCTCCAGGGATCTGGGAGAGGAGCATGTATGGTTCAGGGACTGGTGGGTGGATGGGCCCTCCTGTACTGAATTCCTCTTTCCACTGGGTTTTTGGACTCCCCAGATTGGAGTGTCGTAAGGGCTGTCCCAAGGTATAAGTGAGCCTTGTGCCCTCAGTGGTCCATTATAGGCAATAGTCCTTCTTAACCTTCAGGACTCAGAGGGTATTGTCTCTAGTGAGGAAAAATAATGTACTCCTTAAGATGTATTTGCACTGGAGCGGCTTTCTGCTTTCCTGGTTTGACCTTTACGTGCCCATACTGTAGGGTTTACTTCTGTCTCCTCAGGAGGAAAGCTGTATCCCTGAAGGGGTGCTTGTATATCACAGCGAACAAGTTATCTCTCCAGGGGAGAGGAACTGGACTTTCAGGTATGACCAGAACAGAATGGGAGAAGAGAAAGCCATCCCAGGTACATCCTAAAGCTTGTGAGAAAGAATGAACCTTCCTCCCCAGTGACTCTTTCACTGACATACGAGGGCTGGAAGGAGGGAAGGCCAGGGTGGAGAAGACAGAGTGAAAGGCTGGCTCTGGTGCCCAACAACAGGCTGGTACCTTTTCCTTCTATAGTGGGTTGCCCAGGGCGCTCCTGAGAGGTCATAGTTTGGTTAGAGGGAGAGGGCAATGTGTGCCTGGGGCCCTTCAGTCTTCCTGGGCCAGCCAGTAAGACGGGTCTGATCCCTGAGACCTCATCTGAGGAAGCAGTCTGACTTCCAGTGGTCACTACTGCACACGGGGTATGGCTAGGACACCCCTTGTCATGATGGATCTTGTCACAGTCTCCCCCAAAATGGCCTGGCTTCCCATAGCTGTAGCAGCAGGGTTTAGTCACTGAACTCTTGTTGGAGTCTCAGAGTTTACTTAGAGTAATTAATCTCCGAGTTTACTCCTTTTAAGGTTGTAACCACGGCAGCGGCAGCTGTTTTCTCCTGGTCTCTTTGTGTTCTTGGCCCCTTCCCAGTCTCGATTATAAAATTCAGAGCATTGAGTGAGCTATCCAGAGCAAAAGCCATCTTCTGTAGCTTTCTCTTAATGTCTGAGGCTGATTGGGTAATAAATTTGTCTTTAAGGATAATGTGTCCTTCTACTAAGCGAGGAGTATGGATGTTTATTTTACCAAGGCCTCTTGTAAATGATTTATGAAGGCAAGGAGCTGCCATCTTTTTCTTGATTAATAGTTGATAATTTAACATAATCAAAGGGCTTTGGTTTTGTCCTTTTTAGGCCATCAAGGATATAAGTTTGAAAATGTTTATTACAATCACCCATCTGGTTGGGGAGCCAGTAGGGATCTGGTATAGGGACTGCTTGGGCTTCTTTAGCAACTGGCTGTTCCCCTTGTCTTTTTTCTGGCCTTTTAAAATGAACAATATGATATTCATCTCTAAGTGTAATTGCAGCCTGAAATACTGGTTGTTTTTCATAAGAAGTCAATGTTTGATTTAAGAGCAACATTATATCTCTGCAGTTCAGTTCATAGGTCCAAGTAAGTCCCCCAAAGACCTCAATGTACTTATCAGGATTATCTGAAAACATTCCCAAACTGCGTCTGATTTGTCTGAGATCAGAGACCAAAGTGCACAAGGACACAACAGGATCAAATTCTCCACTCATCTCCTCTGTAGGATGTTTCCCTTTGAGGAGTTTTAACAAAATCAGACACAGATGGATATAACTTCCCTTTTCAGGGTTCTTATCATGAAGGGGTGCTGGGGGATTTTTTCAAAAGCTTTGTCTACATCGATTCATAAGATCCTGTGGTTGTTTTTACTTTGCTTCTGTTTATGTGATGTTACATTTATTGATTTGCGTATGTTGAACCATCCTTGCATTCCTGGGTTGAAACCTACTTGGTCATGATGTATGATCTTTTTGGTGATATGATGAGCTGCATTCTCTTAGCTAGTATCTTGTTGAGGATTTTTGCATCTATGTTCATTAAGGAGATTAGCTTGTAGTTTTCTTTTTTAGTTGGATCCTTATCTGATTTTGGAGTCAGAGTGATGTTGGCTTCCATAAATGAATTTGGAAGCACTCTGTCCCTTTTAATTTTTTAAAAGAGTTTGAGAGGACAGTTAATTTCTTACAAGTTTTGTATAATTCAGCAGTGAATTCATCAGATATTGGGCTCTTTTTACTCAGAAAATTCTTTATTCTTATCTCACTTTCATTGCTTGTTATTTGAGTCTATAATTTCTATTTGTCCATTTTTTCAAAATTTTCCAATTTATTGGAAAAAAATTTTCATAACAGTTACTATCTTCTGGATTTCAGTGGTGTTCATTGTGAGTAAAATACTTGAAGTGATAGGGGTAGGAAAGCATTTCCTAAACAGAACCACAATTGCACAAGAAATAACAGCAGGAAACAACAAATAAAACTCTCTCAAATTAAAATTTTCTGACAGCAAAAGAATCAATTAGTAAAGTGAAGAGAAAACATATAGAATGGGAAAAGTTTTTGACAGCTATTCCTCAGAGAGAGATTAATATCTAGAACATGTAAAGAACTCACAAAAAAATCACACCACCAGAAATAAAAGACCAAATCAAAAAACGGGCAAATGAAATGAACAGACACTTCTCAGAGGAAGAAAGACAAATGGCTAACTAATATATGAAAACATGTTTAACATCCCTGGCTGTGGCGGGCCACAAACTGTAAATTGACACAGTGTCTGTCCTAGGTGCTCTGCTTGCCTCATGGGCTGGTTTTGGAATGCGGAAATCACCTTCCTCTGCTTTCATGAGATTAGCACCCATATTAGCACCTTGGCTCATTTCCTCTATGATGTTAAACTTGCCCATTCTATCACATTCTATCCCTAACTGGTCACTTGTCCCTTTACAGCCTCTCTCTGCCCTTTACCACCGCCTCTGTGCTGTTGCAGGGTAAGCACCCTACCCCTCCCCGTGCTGGCTAATAACATGGTGCCTAGAGGAGACTCAGGACCTTTTGTTCCTAGGGAGCAACTGGTGGTCCCAGATCCCTGTGGCGCAGCCCTCTACTTTGTCTCTTGCTCTTTCTTTCCTTTCCCGCTGTGCGCTGTAACCTGGGCCGGAGATTGGAAGCCACGCAGGGGTCCCCAGTAACAGGCACCATGGGAAGGTTCTTAATACCTGGCCATTAGGGGAATTCAAATTAAAACAATACTAAGATTCCATCTTTTACCAGAAAGTATGACCATCATCAAGATCAAAAAATAGCGAACGCTGCCATGGAACCCTCTTACATTGTTGGTGGGAATGTAAACTAGTTCAACTATTATGGAAATTCCTCAAGAAACTAAAATTAGAAATTCAATTTGACCCAGCTCTCCCCCTTTCTTTGTATCTTCCCCAAAGCGCTAAAGACATCACACTGTAGTGATGCAGGCGAACCAATGCTTCTGACAGCACAAGTCTTAATAGCTTAATCCTGGAAGCAGCTTGTCTTACCCATCAACAGACAGCTGGATAAAGAAACTGCAGTGTCTACGTATAATGGGACACTACTTGACTATACATGAGGACAGGTTAGAGACATTTGCAGGACAAAGGATGCACCTGGAAAATAGAGTGCTGAGTGAAACAAGTCAGACAACTGGGAAGAGGTTTGTTATGGTTTGGGTCTAGGTGTCCCTCCAAAGCCTCATGCAGTCTTAAGACTTTTTTGGAGGTAGCTGAATCTAGAGTTGGTGGTTGGTTCATGCTGCAATGCTAGGGTTAAGGGTGCTGAGATTAAGGGTGAGTGATTTCTGGGTCAGTCCTCTGGTCCCATTGGCACTGCCCTCATCCCAGTAGTCTGGATAAGATGAAAGGGGCAAAAAGAGGTTCTCTCTAACTTCCTCTCCCTCCCCATCTCTCTTTTCCTCTCTCCCTCCTTTCTTCCCCTCCTTCTCCACTGTCGCTTTTGCTGTCTTCTGCGGCCATGAGTGGTTGCCCCTCTGCCTTGTGCCGCTCTGCCTTGCAGCCGTCTGAGTGTGGACTGAAATAAATTGTGAGCTAAAACTGTGCCGCATACAGGAACCTAATAACCTCAGGAAACATTATGTGTCATAAACATGAGATAAAATTAATAATATCCACAAGAATGAAATTGGGGAAAGGGGATTTAGCAGAGGAGAGAGGGAGGTAGGAAGGAAGAGGAAGGGGATTGGAAAAAAACAAACAAAACAAGCTGTGTTACGTACATGTGCCCACTCCCCAAGACGACCATAAACTTCATGTACTGCAAACATGTTCTGGGTGAGTCCTTGTGGTCTCTGTGTCCTCAGTGAAATTCAAGGTGAAGCTCCAGAGCTCAGCCTGGGCGACAGTCACAAGCTGCCATAAGTATCCCCAGGCAGTGCTAAATCCCTAGAAAGGAAAAGCCCAGAAGACAAATGGTTGAGCACTTTGGGTACCACTGGGGAAGGGAGCAGGAAGGGAGCAGGAACTGAGCGCATCAGTGACACAGGCCCTGAGCCATGTGACCAGGAGGTTGTCCTGGACAGAACAACGTCCCTAACTGATCACTTGTCCCTTACAGCTTCCCTCTGCCCTTTTCCCTGAGCTTGTGCTTGGGATGAAACTGGCCTTTTCTGGAACAAAAGCCCAGGAGAACACAATTACCCAGGAAGAGATGAAAATTCCAGGCCACAAGCCTATAAAGGATAGGCTAACCTTATTGCTGTGTGCCAGTGTTGATAAAGGAAAATAAATATCCCAACCTGACTGATATCGGATGAGTTTGTGTTCTCTAAAACCGAAGAATGAATTTTAGGAACAATGGAGGTTAAGAGCAGAATATATTTATTGAGAGAAAGAAAGCTTCTATCCAAGAGGGGGATAGAAGGGGGGCCCGAGTGGGTTACCCCCGACTCTGTCTTTTTCAGGGACTTTATAGGGAAAAACCATGAGGTGAGGCAGGTCCAAGGTAGGGGAAATGGACAACACTATGGTCCACCAATAAGATTACAGGCATAATTGTCCAGGTAAGACTGAGTGGACTGAGATCAAATGGGGAAGCGAGTCACGTAGCAAGCGGGCATGAATGCAGAGCTGGGCTTTTTCTGTGGGAGGTCAGGCCAGTGACTTTCTGGCTCTTTGAAGGTGGTTGTTACTTATTTATCAGTTTTTGGTGTATGTGGCTGCACCTGGTTAGCCCCCCTTGTCTTGAGGTCTGGCCCACAGGTGTCTTATCTTTTGTGTTGGCTCCTTCCAGGGCACAGCCCTATCTGACTGCCTATATTTTTAACTAACTCAGCTGTCTATAACAATGTGAGTGGTGACCTCAAGGTAAAGCCTGTCTTTGTGTATCACTCTGAGACCCCCTGGAGTGTTGAGAAAACATAAAGTCACAAAGACTAGGTGAGGGGTCATGTGGAGATCTAACACAAAAGTCTGGTAACAAGAGTACTTTTTCTTGAGCGGATCAGGGAGGCTTTCTGTCCTACTGGTAAGAAATATCTAGAGGACTAAGGTTTACCGCTCAAGGCTCTGCTCATCATGGACAACGCTCCTGCTCACCTGAAAGATTTGGAAGAACTGGCTGAAGAATTCCCAGGGCTCTCAGTTGACTTCCTCCCACCTAATACAACTCCTCTACTGCAGCCTATGGGCCAGCAGGTTATAGCTAACTTTAGGAAGTTACACACCTAGGATAGTTCCTGAAGTGCTTCCAGATGGTCTCAGATACAGATTTAACCCTTACAGAGTTCTGGAGGAACATTACAGCCTCCTTCCCCGGGTAGGATTCACTGAGAAATCCTGGGCCAATGTCGCCCTAAGAACGCTGAGATCTGCCTGGAAGAAGTTGTGGCCTGAAAACGTACAGGAGAGAGATTTTGAAGGCTGTGCAGAGGAGCCTGCACCTTCGATTGACCCTGTGGTTGCTGACACTGTCCCTGTAGCAGAGTTTGCAGGCTTGCAGGTAGACAGTGGTGAAGTTGAGGAGCTGCGTACAGAGCAATTCCAGCAACTTCTGGCTGAGCAACAGAGGGGCTGCTGAGGAGCTTTCTGAAGAGGAGGGGGCGTGCCAACAATCAGTGCAGCAAAGTTCTTCTGAAATAAAGAAAAGAAAATCCTGACAAAATGGACAGAGCTACACACAGAAACAAGACATCGCAGGCCTCAGAACAGAGAGCGTCCTTCCCTGGCAGCAGGTGTGCTCCTACATGAAGGAACGTCCCACCAGGCCCTTCTGAAAACGTCGTAACCTGATATGGGACAACTGGGGACATGGGGGAATTCAGTCCTCTCCAATGTGCCTCAAATTGGCCTCACTGGCCAGGAGAAGCCCTGTAAATTGACCCGACGCATTCTATCCAGCTAGTAGATTTACTAAATGTCACTCGATCCTCCTGTATCTATGCCAGGTCTCTGCATGGCAACGAAGATTTAACAATTACAGCATAATGTAAGGGACTCGCCAGCAGGTAAGAAAACAGATATTGCTCGGCTGAGATGTCTCAGGGATGTACTGACAGTGAGAACAACGTGCTCGGAGTTCATGGACGGACAGAGTTCGTGAGGGTTCTCAAGTGTCCGTCCTGCCAAGAAATTTCTGTGTTTTGCCTGTGGGCAGTGGGGAACCATGGAAGGAGTTTTCTGGCCAAGTGTAAACTCCTTTTGCTGCTCTTCCTCCTAAACTGTCCTTGGTTGCCAGCCTCTCAGAGTGCATTGTCCTCCCAGCCCGGCATCAGCAAGGGCTCTGGTCCTGGGAGGGGGCCCACGTGTGACCCACTCAGGCTGGGACGGCCACCGTCCAGTACAACTGTTAACAGGACACTGATGCCAAGATTGCGGGCAGGTTCAGTTCAAGTTCCTTTTTTGGGGGGGGTACCGGGAATCGAACTCAGGACCTTGTGCTTGCAAGGCAGGCACTTGTGCAGCTGAGCTATATCCCCGGCCCCCCTCCTTTTAAGAAAACAACAACAACAACAAAAAAAACATGGTCTTGCTATGTAGTTCAGACTGGTTGTAACTTGCAATGATCCTCTTGCCTCAGCCTCCTGAAAGCGGGGATTACAGGCGTTGCGTTCAAGTTCTGCTCTGGTAGGCTGAAGCCACAAGTACGCGATGGCTCAAGCAGTGCCAGAGAGCTAGCTTCGCGGTAAGACTGACAATGAGCACGGAGGAGCCAACTCCCTAGTCTGTCATTTGCGGTCCAGCAAGCCCCTTCCTACACGCAGACTTAACCTCCATTAGCAGCCTCCACGTTTATAGAACATGGCTAAAAAGCCAGACAGGCAGGAACTCTATCGAAGCTGGGATACTGAGGCCCAGGGACAGAAAAAGGGCACACACACGACCAATACACTGGTTAAATCGCTGAGAAGCAAGGTCTGCGACTGCGTGGCGCAGGAAGAGGCAGAGAGGGGGCACGCGCAGCACCGCCCACCAAGGAAGTCACGTGGGTGGGTGGGCCCAGAGTGGGAGAGGAAGCGAAAGGTGGACGGAGACAGAGAAGCCCCTCCCCGGAAGTCCCGCCTTCCTACAGAGCCTGTTCCGGAAGTGGCGGTGATTGTAGGGGGTGTGATGGCTTCAAGGTTACTTCGCGGAGCTGGAGTTTTGGCCGCTCAGGCCCTGAGGGCCCGCGGCCCTAGTGGGGCAGCTGCCGTCCGCTCCATGGCTTCTGGAGGTACTCGTAGAGGGCGCGACGAAGTCCGGCGTTTTGTTGCCCGCCCGCCGCAGGGCGGTTGGTGCGGGGACAGCAAAGCGGGGCGGCCGTGCAGCTCCGTGGGGCCCCTGACCACCCCGGGGCCCTGGGCACCCCAGGCTCTCTGTAGTCTTGTAATTTCGGGCTTCGCTGCCGCCGCCCGCTAAACTGACGCCGGTGCGAAAGCGTCCTCAGCAGCGACTGTGCAGTGACCTTACCCAGGGGGTCCAGGAAGCTCCAGCGGGATGGGAGGCCCGGGAGGCGCTTAAATCCCCTGCTCACTTCAAGCCGCGATCGACCTGCTTTTAGAAAGATGTCCAGTCACTGGCCTCGGTGGTTGGAGAAGAGATACTTCTAGGAGTGTTGCCACTTTGGGAGATCGTGACGCAGGTCCTTGGGGGAACAGGAGATGGGTAGCCTTGAAGGGTTTGTGCCCCCACTGAAGCTTAAGCAGGAGTCTACTTGTGACCTTTTCCATCCTGGTCATTTCAGTGTGTGTATATATATATTTTTAATCTTGATGTCACTAGGCATAATTCACCTGTCTTCCTGTAGGAGGTATCCCCACTGATGAAGAGCAGGCGACCGGCCTGGAGAGGGAGATCATGCTGGCGGCCCAGAAGGGACTGGTGAGGAGAAAGCCCCTTCCGTGATCGCGGCGCAGCTGTAGTCTTGGATGGGGTCAGCTGAGCCCCCGGGAGCATTCGATTGGCTTGTAGGGACAGGGCCCTGTGCTTCTGCAGGCACCGGAGTAGGTTGGCGCCCTGGCTCAGCGCTTGTTTATTTCAGGACCCGTACAATGTACTGGCCCCAAAGGGGGCTTCGGGCACCAAGGAAGACCCTAACTTAGTCCCGTCCATCACCAACAAGCGAATCGTGGGCTGCATCTGTAAGTAGCTCATGTCTGTTTTCTTGCGCATGTGTTTAATAAGGCCTGTTGTATGGGATGCTTACCGGGCTTGTGGTCGTGAGTGTGACCGATGCAGAATATAGATGAAGAGAAGTGTAGATGTGTAGATAAATTGTCCAAGGGTTCTGGTCCTCCCAAGCCTCCTGTTGCATGAGTGTGGGTCATCCTTACTGGAAAGAAGCGCAGAGGAGCAACAAGACTGGCTCTTGGGAAGGGTAGGTATCATGAAGGTGTTCATCCAGATATGCTGACCGATAGGCACTGTTTCAGGCGCAGAGGGTAAAACACCGGTATGGACCCTGCTTTGGGATTTTACGTAGGCAAGGGAATTGTTAGAACCCTGAGGTAAGGTCAGCTTACTCCTTGGCAAAGGCAGAGCCCCCACTTGATCTGAAAGGTAGAAGAGCTTCGCCCCTGAAGAGGTCAACCGTAGTTTGAGTTCTGTCTCAAAAGTGCAGCACAAAAAGAGGTTGACATTGAAAGTCTCCCTTTCTCAGTAGATGCCCTTCAGCTGTCTGCTTGTCCTTTTAGGTGAAGAGGACAACAGTGCTGTCATCTGGTTCTGGCTGCACAAAGGCGAGGCTCAGCGCTGCCCAAGCTGTGGAGCCCATTACAAGCTGGTGCCCTACCAGCTGCCCCACTGAGGCCCGCAGACTCCTTGGAACGTGCTGTAAAGTCTTTCCAATAAAGACGAGCTAGGCCTCAGCTCCTTCCCTCGGTGGCCAGTCTTCCGTATTTGGGGTGGGCATGGGGAGTGGTACTGGCAGTAGCTGCCTGTGCGTACGAGCGTGTGATCCAGAGTGTACAGGCAGCACACAGTGCTTCAGTAACAGGCGGGCTGGGGCTGGGCTCTGAGGTGGGGTGTGTGCTTCGCATGGGAGGCCCTGGCCTCCAGCTCCAGCACTGCCCCCCTCAGAATCAGAACAGATCGACAGCCCACCAGGGACAGGCCAAAGGATGGGCTCCAGGCCAGGCCAACTGGACTTAGGATGCTGGTGCTGTCATTTGGCGGAGTCACGGTGAGTATGTTCTCTGTCCAGTTACAGCCATTCAAAAGGAGGTAAACACCTTGTGCGGTAGTAGAGGTGATGTATGTGTGAAGGTCCTGGCTGATGGTCGGTCCTCTCCTCACAGAATCATAGGGACAGAGTGGTTTGTTTTGGTTGAGACGGGGTTCTGCTATGTAGCCTGGGCTGGTGTCAAAGTTGTAGCACTCTTCCTGCCTCAGCTTTTTGAGTGCTGAGATTTACAGGTGTTGTGCTCAGGCACAGAGTGGCTTTGTGTGAAGCGCTTTGGGGACTTTGAAATCTTGAGGGACCAGACTCCAACCACGAGTTCCTGGAACAAGTGCAGAGCGTGGGGCTTTGTCAGAACTGAAAGACTAAGTCTCTTCAAACAAATTGCAGTGGGTAGAGAAGAGGAAAAAAACCAAAAAACCAAGGAAAACCTATAGAATGAAACCAAACACAACCTGTACACCTTGTTTGGGTCTTGATTTCAAAACAGTTGTAGGAGTTGAGTCCAATCCCTGTGTGACTGCAAGGCCCCCTTGCAGCATTTTCTGTGGCACATTTTGAGTAAAGTCTGCCTTCCCAGCTTTAAAAAAAAAAGAGAGAAGAAAAATTGAGCTGGATGTTGAGGGAGCTCATAATCCCAGCTACCTGGGAGGCTGAGGCAGGAAGATTGAATGAAAGTTGGAGGCCAGTCTGTGCAACAGTAAGACCCCATCTTGGGGGAAAATTGTAAAGGTAAAAAATCTGGAATATTTGCAATATTTTACGGTTTTTTGGTTTCTGTTGTTTTGAGACAAGGTTTTGCTATGTAGTTCAGGCTGGGCTTGAACTCATGTAGCCCAGGCTGGCTTCCAACTTGTGGCAGTCCTCCTCTCTCAGCCTCTCAAGTCCTGGTATTATAAGTAAGTATCACCATGTCTGGCTTACAATACTTTGGACAAGTTCTCACGTTTTTTTCCCTGTAAAATATTTTTTCATTATTTGTTCTGGTGGTGCACACCTGTAATCCCAGTACTTAGGAGACTGAGACAGCAGGATTGCCTTGTGTTTGAGGCCAGCCTTGACCACACAGTGAGACCCTGTCTTAAACGTGAAATGGGGAGATCTTGGGTTATCCAGGTGGTCCTGGTGAGCACAAGGAAGGAAGGGGTAGAGATGCAACATCACTGGCTTTGATGAGGCTGGGAAAGGCAAAGTGATGGTCTGCTAGGGTCTCCAGAAAGAAGCAAAGCCCTGCTAACGCTGTGATTTCAGGCCTGTGGAGCCCAGGTTGGACTTCCAGACAACCTTTTTAGTTAATAAAGTTAGCTTTAAGCCATTCAATTCGTGATAACTTTTACAGTGGCAGTAGCCCCTGGACTGCTCCGGGGCTAGCAGTCTTCCACGTGAACTGCGCTGTGGTTACCTGGGATCCTGGCCTGCTCCCAGGTCACACTGCCCGGACCCCTGAAACAGTCCTCAGGTGGAACGTAGGTGTCCTGCCCTAGAGGCTCCCCAGGGTCTTCCTGTGCTGTGAGGGCTGAGGTTCTGCCCCAGGCTGGCCAGCGACCTGAACCCCTCATCTGCAGGCCTAGTAATGGGAGCCTATGCGCGGAGAGGCAGTGTGGCGTCCACCGTGAGGACCAAACCTTGGCCTCGGGGTGTCTGAAATGGGCAGCACAGCAGCACAGGGATTGGGTCCCGTTGCCGCGCATGGAAGGGTGCAGGTCTCACTGATGGTTTTCCTGTGCCTATCTGCAAGTACTGAATAAAGAACTTTTCCTAGGACTTCTTGAGAATAATTTGCTGATATAATGACCTGTCAAAATTTCCACTCAAGTGTGGGTTTATCCCTTTCTTGTTTTTGTCAAGAGACAGGACAGGGTCTTACCATGTAGCCCAGTCTGGCTTCAAGTTCATGATCCTCCTGCCTCAGCTTCCTGAGTAGCTGGGATTACAGGCGTGAGCCTCTGTACCTGTCTTTATAGTATTTCTTAAAGAGATATTTTGTGTGTAGTGTTCATGCTGAGTGAGTGCTCTACTGAACTACATCCCCAGTCCTTTTTATTATTTTGAGACATGGTTTGCTAATAGCCCAGGCTGGCCTTGAACTTGTGGTCCTTCTGCTTCAGAGTCCTGAGTAGCTGAGATGTAAACATACCTCACTATACCTGGCTAGGACATTTTCTTTTCTTTTTGAGACAGGGTCTTGCTATGCAGTTCTGGCTGGCCTTGAGCTCACTTTGTAGGCCAGGCTAGTCTCGAACTCACAAGGATCCTCCTGCCTCAGGCTCCCTAGTGCTGGGATTACAGGCATGTGCCACTACACTCAGCTGACATTCTTTTTTAAAAATCTTTTAAACCAGGCATGGTGGCCACACCTATAAACCCAGCATTTAGGAGGCTGAGGCAGGAGGATGATTGCAAGTTCAAGACCAGCCTGGACTACAAAGTGAGCTCAAAGCCAGTTTAAACCACATAGCAAGACCCTGTCTCAAAAAGACAAAAAAAAAAAAAGGATTAAATGATTGCATTTATTGTGAGAAATTCATTTACATAATACATCTTAATTCTTTTTACTTTTCCCTTCCCTCCCTTGACTTATAGTCATCAAAATCAGGAAGTTTCTCCTTTTTCTTTTGGCACTATTAAACTGAACTGCACCTCTAGTCCTTTTTTCCCTGTTAAATTTGAGACAGTCTCACTGTGCTGCTCCGTTTCAACTTGGCCCGAGCTGGAATTTATGACCCTCCTGCCTCAGCCTCTCAGAGTGCTGGGATTACATGTGTGCACCTCATTGACGATGTATCAGCAATACCTGGTTCCTCATCAAACTTCCAGCACGTTTATTTACATCAGCACGGATCTACCCCTTCATCTTGTTCAGTGGATTATCACCCATGACTTACTATTTGTTGATAAATTTGTTCCCTTTTGGGAAGCTGAACCTGTAAAGTGGCTCCTGTGACCTCTGAACCTGTCCGCCTCATTCTCGCAGCATTTGTTTTATTTTTGGACACAAGATGTTCCAGGCTCACCTTCCGGGGTGGTGATGCGCCCATAAGGTTAATGCCACTCCCTCCTTCGGGGCGCAGGAGCTGGGGAATCTCAAGTCTGTACAGCAGGAAGTGTGCGGGAGCAGGACTGCAAGCCCAAGCCACTTAGCTCTGCAGCCTCAGCCCTCTTAGAGAAAGTTGAAAAAAATAGTTCCTATTTACCCTTCATCCAGTTTTGCACTACTGTTACTGGAGCCCGGGAATTAACATCGGCACAGCGCTATTAACTACTCAGCAGCTCTTCCTGGCGTTTTGCTGGCTTCCTGGGACTTCACGTAGCTCTCTGCTCCTTTCGGGTCGTCTTCCTGACCCATCACCTTCGAACTAGGGAACTACTCATCTGTTAATTTTAGTTCGGGGCTGCCTGGTGCCGACTGTTGGTGAGACTGAGGTTTTGTAAGAATCCCAAGGTGAAACGCCCCCTAGCGCATCCGCAGGGGAATGACTTACATAGGGCTGTGCCCTTTGATCCCTTGGTCCAGGTGGTGTGTACAAAGCTGCTCTACCATAAGCTGACCAGTTTCCCTTCTGTGATTAGTAAGTATCTTGTGGGGAGTACACAGATTACGCAATTTAATTCTGCCCACTAAATTTTGTGTTCTTTCCGCCTTTCCCTAAAAATAAGATCTAATTAAAGTGCCTGCCCTTGTCTGTACCGCATCACTCCCTCTTGCCCCGCGGCTACTGCGCGAGGCAGGCGAGCTCCCAGCGCGCACCGGTTCGGTTCTTTGCAGGCAGCAGACGCCTCAGCACCGCGCGCAGTAAGAAGTGGCCTGGGCAAACAGGAGGAGAGCTGTATGCAAAACATGGCTGGGGAAGGCGCCGCAGAGTTGACGACAGGAAGTGGGAGGAGCCAGTGGGAGGCCCAGCCCAGGGCAGGCGGAAGAGGTGCGGCTGGGCTCTGACACCACGTGATGACCAGGCCTGCGGGCGTGCCGCTCAGCCCCCGTGATATGTGCTGGGCCCCTACACTCGCTGTCACCATCCGTCCGCCCACCCAGGACGCAGCTGACCACTGCCTTCGGGCTCAACCCACTCAGGCGTGTCCCCTGCCCTTTCCCTTTGATTCGACCTTTGCTGGAACCCCCTCCCGCTCCCTGGGCACCTCGAGTCCTTGCCACTCAGCATGTTCACCTGCTGGCTTGATGCCCATCCTACTGGCCCGTGCAGCTCTTTACTGAAATGGCCCCTGTGCCTTTTTTCTCTGATCTGTTCATTTTTGTGTGTGTGTGTGTAGGGGACATGCTTTCACTATATAGTCCAGGCTGGCCTTGAACTATATACCTTAGTCTGGCCTCAAACGTGTGGCGATCCTCCTGCCTCAGCCTCCTGAGTGCTGAAATTACAGGTGTGCCACTGTGCCAGCTCTGAGCTGTCCGTTTGTTGGGGCAAAAATGTATCTTGTTCAGCACTGGCCCAAACACGAGGACCCTCGCAGACATGCTGTAGGTGCTCACATGGCCAACCACGGTTCACTAGCTCCTCAAATCTCACTGGGCAGTCCCTGTACCCCCAGCACCTGTCCTGGCCTCTCCCAGCAGAGCCCGGCTCATCTCAGCCATCACTTCCTACCCTCTTCCTGAGCCAAAGAGCCCGCGACCTTGTTGGTGTCAAGCTCCCTGGTGCAGGTGCCCCAACAGAGCACGACACGTGATGAAACCTGCCCTGTCCACAGGGGGGACGCAGGAGGGGGCACCGAGGCTGGGGAGTGGTGCAGGTGAGCCCCGCCTCCTGGGGCCTTGGTGCCACGCTGCCCTGCCAACCACTGAAATCAGAGGCTCCAAGCTCAAGCCTGCATCCTGTCTCTACTTCCCTGAGCGCCTTTCTCTGAGTCCCCAGGGACAGGTGGGCAAATTGCACTCCGAGCCACAAGAAAACAGCCACACGCTGCACCTTGTCTGTAATTATTACTATAATGATTTATAAAAGAATTTTTTTTCAGGCAACTGTGTTAAGTTATGGGACACATCTGGAAAGCGAGGTGGGGCCTGGCCATGGCAAAGACCCTGTCCTTGGGTGGGAGGAGGCCCTGCCCAGCCCCACCTGACTTTCCCTGCTTCCCTCCAACAGCACAGACCACAACCCTTCTGGGCTGGGGTATGGGGCAGGGAGAGGAGCGGCTGCCACTACCGTGCTTGGAGGGGAAAGGGTGACAGGCCACATGCTGTGGCTGCCACCGGCACCTGAGGTGGACCCCAGGCCATAGCCCTTGCTGGGGAAGTGTGCACAGGTGCAGGTGGCCGTGAGCCCTGGCAGAGGCAGTGGCATAAGATGCACCCCTGAGCCCACTGCCCCAGCCCACACTGCTGGCTGTCCCGTACTAGCCCGGTCCCCGGGCCCCTGCATTCTCCGAGCCCAGGGTGAACTGGGGATTTGGGTGTCTGGTCCTAGAGCTCGGGGAAGCAGCTCCAAAAGTCAGAGCGAGGAACCTCCCGGTTCACAAGGGAGATGCCCTGAGCAGCCCAATGCAGGCTCCTCAATGCCTCAGCTCAGGCTGGAGACTGCATCCATGCAGCTAAAAATTACATGTGCGTATATATGTGTGTGTGTGCATGTGTGTGTGCGTAGGGCACCGCCGGCCTGGGGCTCAGGGCATGCAGGACCCCGACCAGAAAGGGTCCAGGCCTCTGGCCCCCACCTCCCCGGCGCACGCCACCCTCCGGGGTCAGAAGGTCTTCCGATGAATAGCCCTGGAGCCATCCTCTTCATACTCCTTTTTGGACACCCACATCTTCTTAAAAGTGTCCAGCGAGGCCAAGATGGAGCCCCTGGGAGGAGAGCAGGGCGTTCCTGCTGGCCGTGGGCCATCCTCCCCGGTGCTCAGCGAGTCCACGCCATTCCCTGGGAGACTCCATTCCTCCACCCGGCCCAGCCAGCCTGGAGCGGAGTCTGGGGCAAAACGGCTTCTTCCCAGAGTGCCCCCTCCGTCCCCGCCTTACCCGATCCACGTGGAGTACAGCCGTTCCTGAGGGGCAGAGATCTGGGGAGGCAAGCGGCCACGTCACTGCCCTGTCCCCACACAGCAGCCACCCTCGGCCCGGGGCCAGGCTGGGCCGGGACGGAGGACGTGCGGCCAGCAGGGTGGGCAGCTCTGCGTGGATGCAGGGGAAGTGCAGGGCTGCGCTTCCTCCCCTGGCATGGCTGCCAACACCTGGCACCCAGGGGTCTCTGTGACTCACCTTGATCTTGATGTCCTTTGGAGCAAGTTTCTTCACCTCGCTCAATAACCGGTCCCCAAAGCCTGTGGACAAGAATGGGGGGCCTGGGGTCCACATCCAGCCTCCTTGCCACAGTTCTCCAGATCCAGCCTTGAGGGTTCCCACTGTCTCCAGGATTAAGGGAAGGATGGGCCAACCCAAGGGGAGAAACCACCCCACACCTCAGCAAGGCAATGGGAGACGGAGCCGCAGGTCACACAGCCCTGCCTGACCCCTGCTCCTCGTCGCCGTCACTCCTCTCATACCTGTACCTCTCAGCTAACCCAATCTGGCCAAAGGTAAACAAAATTTAATATCAAATCTCAGTCTCTACTAACAGGTGTGGTACTATAGGCCTGTGATCCTAGCATTCAGGAAGCTGAGACAGGAGGATCACTCTAAGTTTGAGGGCAGCCTGGGCGACATACTTGTTGGGAGCTGCCAGAGCTGGAAATGGGTCCTATCTGTGAGGGCTGCACAGAGCCAGAGTGCCTCAAATGGTCAAGCTCCCCCAGTCTTGAGAAAAACACCTTGCCTGGATAGTTACATTACCTCTAGTGATACTAACTTTGTAACAGTGTAAATAAACGCTCCTACTGTTGAAGTCAGTCCTCCTGCTGATCAGGTAAGAGGTCACTCCAGTTGACCCCAGCTATTGTCTCTCGTCTTTATTTTCTAACTTGTCTCACTGCTTTCTCCCAGGGACCACTGAGAGACCACTGAGTCCTACACATACTGAAAAAACCAAAACAATAATAACAACGACAACAACAACAAACGATCTCAGTCTCTAAAAACAAGCTCAACAGGCACCATTAGGAAGGGCGCAGAAATGAGGTGGGCACCGTGATGCATGCTTGTAATCTCAGAACTCGGGGAGGCTGAGGCAGGAGGAACTTAAGTTCAAGTCCTGCCTCAACACTTTAGCCAGATCTTGTCTCAAAATAAAAAAGGCTGAGGATGTTGCTCAGTGCAGGGGCCCTGGGTTCAATCCCCAGTACCACAAAAAAGGCCGCAGAGATAGCCCTGTTGCACCTGCCCCCACCTGCCCCATACCTTTGAACAGCGTGGAGCCACCTGAGAGCACAATGTTGGCAAAGAGTGTGCGGCGAAGGTCCATGTCAGATTTGTGGATGGCAAAGGCCAGCACCTCATGGAGCCCCTCGCTCTCATCCCCGACCAGGTCTGGCTGGAACAGCAGCTCAGGGGCCCGGAAGCGTGCAGGCCCCACCTGTGGAGTACAGAACTGAGGCAGATATGCTCCCCAGGAGCCAGGCCAGTGTCTCTTGCCACCCCAGCACTTACGTCGAGCATGCTGCCATCGGGCAAGGTGTACTGCACCTTCTCTGTCTCTAGCGCCTCGTCCTTCTGCGGGTTGATGGACAGGTAGCAGGCGCGCTGCAGGTGGGGGATACACCTCAGATGGCTGCGTCTAGGTCCCCTCTTTCCCAATGCCCATTGGTGCCCATGCCCTGGGGCCCCCATCACCTCCTTGATGGTCCGGACAACCTCGAACTCCGCCGACGTGTGGAAATCAGCCCCTTCCTTGCGTAGCAGCAGCCGGAGGTAGCGGGAGACGTCTCGGCCGGCAATGTCCACCCGCATGATGGAGTGTGGCATGGCGAAGCCCTCATAGATGGGGACAGCGTGAGTGACCCCGTCCCCCGAGTCTAAAACCACTCCTGTCGTGCGTCCTGTCGCGTACCTGCCACCAGGTCGGCATCCCCTCACCTCCGCACTGAGGCACAGGGACTGCCTTACCCTGGAAGGGACCCCGGGATGTCGGGACTGTCTGGTCTACACAGTGATACGTGGGGTCCCTGAAGGAACAGTTACCAAGGGAACTGGGGCTCCTGGTCACTGCAGGCGGGACAGCCACAGGGAGGGTGGGGTTCGGCCACTCACAGGCTGAGCACGGCTTGCATGGAGATGAACAGGGCTGGCACGTTGAAGGTCTCGAAGAACACCTCCGCTGCCTTCTCCCGGTTCTTGCTGGGGTTGAGCGGGGCCTCCGTCAGGAGAACCGGGTGCTGAACGACACAGGAGAGGCGTACTGTGAGCATACGCTGGCCTGCAAACTCTCTGCCCAGCCTAAGCCCTACTTCTGGCTGGCCGGTCCTCTTCCAGGGTGGATGCTCCCCGGCTGCCAGGGCTGTGTGGGCGCCGTGGACGGAGGGCTGTCGCAGGCCATGGGGGAGGCAGGCGGGGACAGGGCCAAGGAAGAGCTGGGTGTCGGCGGGGGCTGTGGCCACACCTCCTCTGAGAAGGTCTGCAGCTGGTCCTTGGAATACACGTACTGCCAGATGCGTTCCATGTCGTTCCAGTCCCGCACCATGCCATGCTCCATGGGGTAGCGGATGGCCAGCAGCCCCCGGTGCTCCTGGAGGCAGGGCAAGGCTGGATGGGGGGCAGGTTCTGCACCAGGCGGCAGCCGCTAGCCTCCTGGGAAGCCGCCCCTGCCCACGGCGTGTCCCCGGGCTCTGGGCTGTGTCCCGCGCTAAGAATGGCTCGTCTGTGCCACCACACTCTGGGCTTTCAGAGCTCAGCCAGCTTCAACTGGCCGGAGACCAGAAAAAGCGGCAGTGCGCCCCAAACCACACGCCCTCCTCTTGCGGCCTCTCCGGGGCTTCCTCACTCCCTCCTCTGGTGCCGCCAGCTCCCTCCAGGCCCTTCAGCTCCTGTGCCTCTCAGCACAGCCCCTCCTGGGGGCACCTTCTGCTTCTCTAGGGTGCAACTTCGATCAGTGCCCACCCGTCTGTCATGGACATGCTGCCTCTATTTACCCTGACACTGTCCCGCCATGTGTGTGCCCCTTCTCGCCTTCTGCACCCTCTGCCCGTGGCTCCCACTGACCTCATCCTTGGGGCCCCCACCTGTCCCTCCAGCTCACCCCATTTTGGGTCTACAACTGGGCTGTGTCCCAAGTGTCCCTGCGGCACTTGACCAGCTGGTTCGCTCCTCCCCAGCCCCGCTTTGGCTCCTCCTGAGGTACAGCCCTGTCCCTAGGTGGATTACTTGGCTGGTGTGCAAGAGGTGGCCCTCATGGCCCTTGTCAGAGCAGCATCGAGTCTGGATGACTCTAACTCTATAGCACCCTTTATTCAGTTCTTTGCAGTTTCCAGATAGCCTCTAAAAGGCAGGGCACACGGAGGTCTGACCATACTCCCTGAAAAATGGGAGTGTTGCTCCACATCTTTCAGCAGGGAGGTCAATGTGCAGGAGAGGCTCAGCTGTATGAGGCGAGCCCAGGAAGGTGGCAGCAGAGACCCAGGCCCGTCCCCCTGTCTGCCATCAGCTAGTGGCCCTGTGCCCGTTACCTCTGCCTTGGGTCCGATGAAGAGGTCCCCTTCCAGGGCTCCGGCCATCACCCGCATGTGCTTAGGCCGCCCAACACTGCAGGGACACAAAGTCAGTGAGGCTTGCAGGGCACGGCTGGACTCCTGTCCAGGAAAATGTCTACCTCTAAAGCTCAGAGGGACTGGTCCCCAAAGCAGCAGGATATAGCCACAAGCGAAGGTCAGAACCAGAGAAGGAGCAGGACAGCGACAGAAGGGACGTATCGTCTCCCAGAGAGGGCCGTGTCTGAACTCCAGGGTGCCTGCCCTTCCCGGCCCAGGCCTGGCAGGGGGTCAGCCTCCCACAGCCACAGTGACTCAGCCCATACTTCCACGCTCAGGGGGCAGGCTGGCTGGAGACTGAGGGAGGACATGCCCCGTATGCAGACGCTGCCCCTTCCCATGGCCAGGACATCTGGTGCAGTCAGTCCTTGGGACTCAGATCTGATGAGCTACTCTTCCACACCGCACCCCAAGTTCTCTCCGCACCCTCATCTTCAGGAACTCTAGAGTTCCAGAAGGAAGAAAGGAACCCTCCAGGGCGTCCCATGCCGGCTCCCGCCCTGATCAGGCCTGAGATCGCTGCAGAGCTGCAGCTCCTCTGGGCACCTTAGGTCCTGCTCTGCTCCAGCCTCCAGGGAACCAATCAAAAGCGTCCAAGATTTGAGAAGAGGCGCTGATGAGAGAAACTTTGCCCACGAGCTAGAGGGGCCCAAGGCACAGGCCAGGCTCTTGTGGGGCGGCAGCTGTGTGGCCAGCATCACACAGGGAAAGTGAAACACAGTATTTTTCAGAATCTGATCAAGAATGAGCCCCAATGAAAACACTTCCAAGGCTGGGGATGGCTTAGTGTTCTCAAGGCCTGGGTTCAACCCCTATCCCCCAAAAGGTACAAAAGCATTTCCAAGGAGGAGAGGCTGCTGTGCACCGACCCGTTCTTCCTGCTCCCTGGAGAGCTTGGCGCGAGTTCCTTTTTATTCTCGCCGCTGCTCTGCGCCCCATCCCCAGGGCAAAGCTGGCTGCCTCCCCCTCACTGCTCAGGGAGAGGCGGGAGGGGGAACCCACAGCACTTCTTTTGTTTTTGCCAAATTCTCTCTACAGTGTCGACCTCACAAATCTGGGGCTTTCCCTTACAGACAGGGACCAAGACTTGCGTTCAAATAGCAGAGCTGTGACCCAGGGCTGCTGGTCTCCTGGAACCAAACAAAACAGACAGGACTGCTGCCCCAGCCACCCAGCAACACTTACTAGTTTGGGAAACAGTATTTGGGAATCTGGTCTCCTGCAAAGCCAGCCTTGATCACCCCCGAGCCCTGCAAGGAAAAACAGTGTTTAGCTTCTGACAGTCACCTTCGGATGACAGAGCCTGGCATCGGAGAGCTGGGGCCCACCATGGCCCAGGGCACAACCCCACCTGCAAATCCAACAGTGGTTCAAAGCCAGCGGCGACTCTGCATCCCCTGCCCTGGGAGTGTTTGAACAGGGGAAGCAGCAGAGGGCTCGAATGGCGTCCAGCACATAGATGCCAGGGAATGCTGCTAAACATCCTGAAAGGCACGACCGGTAAGCACCCAGCCCGGAAGGCCAACTGTGTGGAGCCTGGGAGCCCAGGAGGTACATCCTTCCCTGCAAACTCTAGGGCTGGGTCCTGGCAGGAATCCAGGCACAGGCGACTCCCAAGAGACAGCCTGAAGCAACCCCTGTGCACAGTTGTTTTCCTGTGCACACACTGGCTTCCCCAGCAGAAAGGGACCTCTGCTAGGTAAGACTGGCTGCCTCTCCTCATGGCTTCCTGGGAAGTTACAAGAACTTGTAGCTGTTGATCAGCCCGTGTTACTTATTTCAAGGGAAACCACCCTGTCCTTCCTGCAGCCTGCTGGGGAGCTGGTCTCACAGCACTTCTCCATCCCAGCTCTAGCCTCCTCCTTGCCAAGCACCCCTGCTATGACTCAGGCAGCCTGCATGGGTCCTCCAAAAAAGACGGCCATTCAGGGACCCCACTGGGCTCACGTGGGAAGCACACAGATCCCAAAAAGAACACACTGAGTCATTATCAAAGACTCCCAGGCCTGCACACCAAAGGCCATCAGCCCGGGCACAAGGATAGCCAGGCACCAGGCTTAACTTCTCCCCAAGTCAGGGCTCAGAAACCAGAAATCCTAAAGCAGCTGCAAGCAGGCTGAGCCCTGGCGTTGAAGGACAAAGCCATGGGCTGCGGGACATCCCTCCTGAGGCTTCCAAACAGTTACCCCAAACTGCTTCTCGGTCCTGGAAGTGTGGCCCTGAACTCTCCACTGCTTTGGCGTCTGTGAGATTTCTGTTCCACACCGGAGTACTTAAGGACTGGGTCAAAGGCGCCAAGAGGCCAAGCAGACGGTGGTGCGCTAAGTGGCGGTGGAGAGTAGCTTGCATTTTTTGCAGCCCTCTAGGAAGCCTGGGGATCACCGGGCCAACCGCTCCAAAACATCAGGCCAGCGGCGTCCACTTCCACTGGGGACTAGAGCTAGCGCCAAGGTGAGCAAGGAGCTGCGGTGGGCATCTGCCCAGAGTCTGCGATCTCAACCGAGAGGGTCTGCGGTAGGGGCTCCAAGACCTCGGCGGGACCTGGTGGCCTTTACGGCCGGGCCTTGGAACCCAGGTGCGGCGGGCGGCGAACGCGCAGCGAGCTGGGACAAGCCGGGCGGGGCCCCCCTCCCCCCTCCCCCCTCCCCCCGGCTGCAGGGCCTCACGTTGTCGATGACCACGGGCTGGTTGGCGATGATGTCGTAGGACTCCATGGCCGGGCCGGGCCGGCCCTGCCCAGCAGGCGGGCTGCAGGAGGGACCGGCGGCAGGCGGACAAGACAGCGGGCACTGGTCGTGGCGCCGCGCCCCTCCCCCCCGAGCGCCCAGCCTACGCGAGCCCGGCAGGGTCTTCGGGGGCGACAGCGACCAATCACCGCTCCCAGCGGCCTGATTGGCGGCGGGAGCTGGGGCCGGCTACGGGAGAAGGGGGCGGGGCCGGCCAGCCAATAGAAGCCGCCCGAAAGAGCGGTGGGGCGTTGCCAAGATAGGCTGCGCCTTGTCGCGGGATGAGGTCATAGCTCCGTTCTTAAAGGGAACGCCAGCAGAAGAGGGTGGAGCTTACCTGTCCTGAAAGACTTTTTGCCACGCCCCAACATCTCTGACCTCGTGGTGAGCGCCCTATGCTGGAGGAGGCAGGCCCTGGACATTTCCCCCAAAACGTTTATTAGTTTTGACTATTTTTGAACTTTATACAAGTGAAACCACAAGTATGCATTAATTTGCACCCGGCATCTATAGATTCGTGATCTGGATCAGTGTGCATCTAGAAACACATGGGGCATACTGTTACATCAAAGCAAAGAAAGAGCCAAAACGTAGAATGTTTCCTGCCTGACTGTCTCAGAAGAGTATTTGAGACATCTTTAGATCTGTTTAATTTGGGGAAGGTAAATGTCAGTGAAAGAAGATTAAGTTTTCACCACGTAAACTTCTGTACAGAATTGTATTCAATTTATTTTTATTTTTTATTTTTTTTTTCTATTTTTTTTTATTTTAGAAACATAAAAGTACAAAAACATATTGACAAACAGACACCCATTATCATAGAAAATAGTACAATCACAACTAATCTATAGACAAGGTGATATGGTCTCAACAGTAGTTGTTGCTTTATCCATTGATATCTTCGAATTGTAGATGTATGGACCCATATACAGACATGCAAATTTAGTC